>JAUMHR010000011.1:2126056-2141690 GCA_032361145.1 Enteromius fasciolatus | reverse complement strand
TAAATACAGAGTAAACAGACAATGGTAAAAAAATATAAATACAATTATAAATATATTTAATATTTTTATTTTAATATCGAATTTGTGGCAAAGGTGAATTTTCATATAACTCCAGTCTTTAGTCTCACATGATCCTTTAGAAATATAGCTATTTTTGTGTTTAAGTAGATTATTATCACAGTTGAAATGTTGTGCTGTTTAATATTTTTGTTGAAATTGTATATACAATTTTAAAACATTTTATTCTTTTATTTTACATTTAAAATAACAGAATTTTCTTAAGAATACATTTGGAACAATGTTTACAAAGCCTTTACTGTCAATTTTGAACTTAATGCATCCTTGCTGAATAAAATTATTATATATATATATACTTTTACATTTAGAGTATACGTAAATGTGTACACACATCTAAATCAAATTATACTGAAATATGCCCAAATGAATTGGAATTGATTGCAATGTAATCAAATTAGGTGCTTGTGAATAGGAATCAAACAAGCACAACTGTATCAATACCCAGTCCTACTTGGGTCCACGATGTACCAGGTTTGAATGTGCAAGATTGAGATTTAAAAGCTATGGTTGAGGGCAAGAAGCTTTGGAAGACTTAAATTACAGGGTATGAAATGTATGGGCTACTTTAATGATGCTGTGCAGCTTTTTTCATCATTTTTGCAGCTCAACAAGCCCAGTGTCTAGTCATCTTGTGGTATAGAAAAGCAGAAAAGCATGTGTCCCTCAAAACGGTACACGATGAAAGTATTTTCAATAGTTACAAAAGTGATTTAATTACACAAAACAAAAAAACTGGCTTAATAAATGCAGACAGTCTCAAAATGCTGTCTGAAGCTGCTAATGTCTAAATGAAAGAATCCAAACAGCACACAATGTGACAGCTGTAATTAATGGAAGCAAATGTAACAAGCAAAATGACGGCTCAGTGTCTATGTATTCGTGTGTTTATTAGTCCGTTAGTGTGTGAGTATGTGTGGCGCTCGAGTGGGCTCCCAGGACCCGGTCTAAATCTTGCAGCAGCCCTGGATGAGTGGAGCAGCTGGCCAAGGGGTTTGTTACGGTGTGCTGGGCTTCAAACAAGCACAGCCATCTGGATCTCCTCCACCCTGAACACTATCACATGCTTGCACAGGGGTGAGAACAAGGCTGTATTACTATCATAGAAACCGATAATGCTTCCTCCATACTTAGAGAAGCCACATGAGAAGGATTATGGGTATCCATCACCAGAGGTTTGATTCTCTATTGAGAGTGTTATTTTCCCCGCTAGATAACAGAAGAATACGGCTAAGTAGTCTTAAACGTCTCAGGCTACTTGATGAGAGCGGAGCAGCAACCTTTTGTAGCGATTAAGAAAGCAGATCCTTCTATTTTTTTTTTTTCTTAAGAATGGCAGCTGAAAGCCTCTGAAACTCTTCTCGCTTCGGAAGACTTGGCACATGTCCTGCATGGTGTTAGAAGCACATAGCATTTCTGAAAAGATCATACATCCCCATGGGCTCCCCAACGGAACCCACACAGACCACAAAGAGCGCGATTGCGTAAATTAGACATCTGAACAGTTGCAAAAGAGCCGCGCTTGAACAACTGCCCAAATGTGGGCTCGCACGCATATGCATGCGGGGCGAGATGTTCAGTCAGTGACGTTCAGGGATCCAGGCAGATCGGCGAGATTACATTGAAAGGTTCTCTGCACCCCCGGCCTGCCTGCGTCTCCATCCTGAGTGGCTGCGTAATTGATTTTTGCTAGGCTTGTCGCTGTTGTTTAAGAAGTGATAAATGTTGGATCAGGTGTCCTGCGTTATATGCGCTCTGGAGAGCGTCAGCTCCTCTATAACTCTTCTGTCTCTGTGTGGAAGCCTGAATGACCAGATTTAATGGCTTCTCTATCTTTGCCATAGTAAATTACACTCCAGCACATGAGAAGGATTGTCCCCTCTGCAGCTGATACTTTACAGCCAATAATAACTGAAACAATCCCTTAGGGAGAATGAATATTGGTCTGAAAGATGTGATTGACGTCGCCTTTCAAAA
The DNA here is from genome assembly GCA_032361145.1 of Enteromius fasciolatus. Lineage (NCBI taxonomy): Eukaryota > Metazoa > Chordata > Actinopteri > Cypriniformes > Cyprinidae > Enteromius > Enteromius fasciolatus. The sequence continues at coordinate 2,139,638 of JAUMHR010000011.1, read as the reverse complement.
CAGATTAACGTGCGGTTAACATCAAGAGGATTTAGGGTATAAGAACTTGTCAATCAAAAGCACACGTTTTGACCCGAAATTGGCTCTCATAGTACCTTAAAGTGATGCCAGATGCTGTTAGTTCTGCTTCGATGTATCAGCAATAGGGCAGATGTTATCAAAAGAAATGGAGTGTAATGATGCCAACTATGGCATTTTCAAGCTTTAAAGGGATCATGCCGATAGAATTTATTCACCCTCATGTCATTTTAAACACGTATTAAATTATTTTTATCTGTGGAACACACATAAGATTTGTTTTTTTTAGAGAAACTAAACAGAAGCACCATAAAAGAAATGCATCACCACAGGTGCCATATTTGATTTCAGATTAACAGCCAAAAGACTTTATGGATAAAAGTGTGCTTCAGAAGACTTGTGAAATAGCAGATGAACTAGTTTCATAATATATATATTTTTTTTTCTTTGCTTTTTTGTAAAGTATGGCAGCTATTGTGGTCATTATGTAGGGGATAATGTAGGCTCAGTCAGTCATTACAGCAAAATAAAAGTGTTCAGGTCCCCAACAAGGAGAAAGGATTATTTTGTTATAATGGCCAGCTGGTTTTTGTACTTATTACACAGCTACAGTAACAAATATAAACACACTGGACTTGAGTTGATAGCTTATTGCAAAATACACACATATACACACACACACTATATAGTGCATCATGGGAGCGGACAGGCACTGAACAGTTCTTTTGCTGTGATTAGCTTGTTTCGGTTTCAATTTCATTGCTGGATAATGTAGTTTCCAACAGGCGTTTTTCTGTTAAACAAGATTATTTTAAAAATAAGTTGAAATAATGCAGGCTAATGGCTTCAGAAAAAGCATATACTATTGATTAACAACCTCGAAGCTCACAGTAGGATTGTCTTTAAAGGTTTATAGGTTATCGTTAAAAAAAACAATTCCCCTGTGGAGAAAATTAATGGGATTTTCGCTTCCGAAACCCAACTATTGCAATCCAATGTGTATTAAAAGTAACTACAATACAAAAAAAGATAATTTCGGACAAACTGAGCTTCATACATGTTTGTAACATAAAAGTAGGATTTTTAGCTTGAATATTCCATTAAAGGCTAGAATTTCCCCATGATGAGAAAAAGCTTTTCAGTGGTGGCTTAAAAGTCAAACCACACAATTTACTACCCATTACAATCAGGCCATTAGCAGCAGGTCGACAATAACTGGCTTCTATCAATAATGGCTCTACTGTAGGCCTATACTTTTACTATTACTGCGTGCTTCCAACACAAATATTTCGTACTGTAATACACATGTACTGATTTTCTAAACAAAACAATCATTTTAGTGAAGGACAGCTTATTTGGATCTTCAGCGGACCATCCAGAATTCGATTTAGCCAATTGACAAGAGCCTTGACTTCTTGACTAATTTCTGTCCAGCTGAGTAAAAAATTGACTTTACAGATTGCGACTTTTGTCTTGTTCAATAGAGTGTACTTGTTGACAAAAAGGTGACTATATATAGAAGGCAAATAGGTAAACTACATCTGACCTGTTGGAAACATGACAATAAAATAATTGGCTCAAGTGATGTCAGAAAGACCGAACTGAAGAAAGCTTTCAGACAGTTTTTCAGCCACATTCTCCAAACAAACACCACTGAACGCACACCAAAAATAGCGATACACAACTGAAAGAGGGTTGTTTGGTTTACTGAGCTAAGCTGCATGCTCGTCTCCCATATTAGCTGACATTTACATAGTATTATAGATTTTGGCAAGTGTGGGAAGTAGCTGTTATCTGGGTGCAGAACCGGCGGTCTAATTAAGATAAAGTGCTCTTGATATTTAACAGAAAATCTTACGCACATTATAGTAAGGCCTAATGTCTACTCTGCTATTATACACAATATTTCCAATACAGAAGAGTTCATCGAGCAGTGGCATTATTAGACCATTTGCTCAAGCAGTGGAAAACAGTGTTGATGGCGCAGTGGAAGATCATCCCAGCCACAATTCCATCTTACTGCATGCAGGTTATTTTCTTTCACATTTATTTAAACGTACCATTAGCTTTCCTGTATTTAAAGGAACATCTCCCTGAGGGGTAAGGTGATGTAGATTTTGTGTGACAGGGTCTGCTCAGCAATGCTTTTTTCTACTGAACACATCTGACTGTGAATCACGCAGAGCGAGGTTTATAGGTAAACGGGGAATTCGCACAAACATTTTCATTTCGGGAACAAATGATTATAATTTACCTATTTTAGCATGCAAAATGCAAATGGGGGTATCAAAGACTCTTAAAGGGAGTAAATCCCTTGGAATCTGCTCTGCATAATGACAGTTATTTCTTTTTCCGTCGTTAATGGCAACGGCAGAGTAGCGTGTGATGTTTGTGTATGCAAGGGAGCCACGATCGGAGATTATTTTGCGTATTTCTCTGCCGAGAGGCTAATCAACAGACAGAAACAGGGAGTCAAATAAGGCAGCGAGTGTGAGGCGTATGTACGCGGGTGAGTGTGTGAGAGCCTGTGTCAGGAATACAAATGAGACACAGCCTTGTTTAAATCTATATCGGTTAACGGTTCTCGCGTTCTGGCTTCCCGAAAGCCGAACAGTCAGCAAACAGCTCAGTGCTAAAAACAACAACAGTAAAATGGATCTCTTTCAACTGTAACACAAAGTGAGAGTTAATTAAATATTCAAATCCTCCACATCTATCATCTTCATTGGATTGTAGATGTATTTTGTTTGTTAAGCAATCATTAGTTTAATTACGTGCAGATGCAGAGTAACCACTGTTTTATTGAGCTTGTTAGTTTAGTTCAGAGATTACAAACACAGCGTGTGGGTAATATGATACAAAAGATGCCAAACAGAAGTCTGAAGATCCCTTGGTGTACGGAGGAATAAAGAGACTTATTTGCTCTGATGCTTATGTCTGCTCTCTTTTACTGGCGTACTTTCAAAAATTCCAGTTACATCAAAATCTGACATCAAAGTTAAGCGTGGTGGTGCTGCCACTTAAGCTCTTACTAAAAAGTACTGTTTTCTTCATCAAAAATTATTTTGATTTGAAAGGATTAGTTCACACAAGGACTATTTAAAGGGTTCACCCAAAAATGTAAATTATGTCATCTATTATATTGGGTGATGTCGACCAATTTGGCATCGTACAATGTCTAATGTGAAACATCGCGATGGACAATGGCATCGTCGTCGTGGGCAGCGTTTCTTTGGGGGGGGTTGTTTAGTTGTAACTAAAACACCAAGCCCCGCCCCACGACTGACAAAAATAACAGCGTTCGCGCGAAGGTGAGAGAAGATCGAGTGGTGGAATGATTTGAAATGAGCCGTTTCATCACATGTAGATACATTTTCCTTTCGCGGAAATGATTTACCGTGCTCGCCAGCATCAGTGGTGCACTCGTTTATTAATGGCATAGATTTACTGCTATAGATTAAGTGTGTTTTTCACGAGCTGGCTGCTGCTGCTGAACCGGGGTGAGGATCGCGATGTCTATCGGCCATCAGCGATGGACGATGGCATCGTCTATCGACCCAACCCTACTGTCATTAATTACTCACTTTCATGACGTCCACTCGTAAGACCTTTGTTCATCTTCGGAACACAAATTACGATTGACTATAGACAGCAATACAACTGATATGATCCAGAAACGTAGCAAAAACACAGGTAAAAATGTCCATGTGACAACATAATTTACTTACGTCTTTCGCCATGCTGAACGCACTGTATACGCAAGCTTTAACGTATTTGACGTAATCAGCTTTGTTTACATCCGGGTGAAAGCACACGCATGTACTCAGTTTGCAGTTGTTTACGCCTAGAAGAAAGCGCACGCAGTAATGTTCTCTAAAACGGCAGAAAACACAAGTATAGGAGAAGAATGGTTGAGTAAATTATGCTATTTGTGTTTTATTTGTGCAAATAACGTATTCTCCTATCGTTGCAAAACTGTAGTTGATCCACTGATGTCACATGCACTTTTTTATCAATGTTTTTACCAGGTTTCAGGACCTGGGATCATTTAAGTTGTGTTGCTGTCTATGGAGGGACAGATGGCTCTCTGATATTATCAAAAAATATCTTCATTTGTTTGTCTAAGATATACGAAAGTCTTATGGGTTTAGAACGACACAAGGGTGAGTAATTAATGTTTTCATTTTTGGGTGAACTACAGTAACTCTTTAACATTTAAAAGTCAATTTCCATATACATACAAATTTTGGCAACAAAAAAAGTTTTTGAATATTTCCAACACTATTGTAACAAGAAAATGGTAGCTTTATTTTTTTGCTATTAACAAACCATTAACTATGACTTTTGCCTCAATAAATTTGCTGCTTATTAAGGTTTAGATATCGGGTGGGATTAGGGATGTAGAATATGGTCAAACAAAAAATGTGCCGCTTACTAATAAACAGCCAATATGGTAATAATAGGCATGCTAATAAACAAATAGTTAATAGAAAACTGTTGACATTTTGTGACAAACTGCATCAATAGTGGCGCACAATATATGCAGTAAGTTGTTACAAAGGCAACCTGCCATTTAACATCCCATTATAGGCTTTTTAGTAAAACATAAAAAAAATGTGAGAACCTTCCCAATTTAAATGTGAAAAAAAAAACACAGTGCATAAGAAAATTAGTACATTTTGACATCTAAAAGAGCCCCAAACTGCAGTAATGACTCTCTTTCTTAATTCAACACTGTGTTGCTCACATCCATTCTGCCTGTCCATTCCTTCTTTATGCCCTTAATCTCCAGTGTGCTGTGTGTTCGATAAGGAGAAGTGGCTTGGTGTGAAGAGACTGGCTCTGCTAAAAGGAGAGGTTAATAAAGGGGCCATGCCTCCCCATCTATTCGGTGTCAAAGGCCCTCATCTGTGAGGAATGTCCAGCTAAGATGTTTTAACTGAGAAAGCAACAGAGGGAGAGAGCGAGTAAAGGGAGAGGAAGAGATAAAGAAATTCGGCCATCTTACCATTAACACAATGAGAGCTTCCAAATGCCTCCTTCAGAGTCGAGATGTCTACATAGATGACAGTTTATTAGTTTAACAGTTTAATATACAATCTATTTAATCTTCAAAGCTGCTTATCAAACCAAATAAAACATGCCTGAAGTGAGTGTGTGTGTGCGAGGGGGTCTGCTATATGTCGTTCACCGCCTTTCACAAACAGGACATAGTGGCTAACAAATTAAACCAATGGAGTTGAGTGCAATATAAAATGTTCCTACATATTCAATGCAGTTTAAAGTGAATGAAGATAAATGAGCACATTTAACATGTCAAGCATTTCCCAGCTGAGACTTCTCATGTCTAGAGGTGCCTTTTGATTTATCATAGAATTCCACTGCAATTTAAATTAGACTGCGGATGAGCCAATCAGGGTCAGAATATATCAACATGAAAAAAGACACGTTTACATGCCTGTATCTACATACATGCACACAGCAATAAGTCAGTGCATCAGTTAGAAGCACACCTTGCCGCAGGTCGAAAGCCCAGAGGTCTTTATTATAGCGTGTGCTCATCATTACCATAACAACTGTATTACTAGAATAATCCTCTCCAGGCACAGACACGAACAGCTTTTCATAATCTCACTAGACTTGACGTATCTACTAGTGCTACTCCAAACTCTAACTTTTCTCTCCTTTAATGACCCTGCCTGTTATTGAGCAAAAAATAAAAATGTAAAAATTAAAAATTAATTGACTGAATCCATTTTTCTCTTTTAATTCTCCAGGAGTTTTTAACAGTAATTAACATGTTCCAGAAGGCATGCTGAAGTATTTCACCACACAGCATCACGAACAAGAAGCAGACTGGCAAACAAACCTAATTCAGTGATCCAGTTTTTTTTTTAGCCAAACCAAAACCATAAAAAAATTGGTAACAGTTTAGAATAGGGAACACTTATTCACTATTAACTTTTCCCTTAATAAATTCCTAATTTGTACTAATAAATGGATAATATTCTAGTAATATACAAGCTAATAAGCTACATATTACAGCATGAACAGAATAAGATCCCTTAACAAAGCCCAATACCTAAACCTAACAACTATAAATAAGCAGCAAATAAGGCAAATTATTCAGGGAAAACTCTTAATTAAGAGGATTCTCCTACAGACAGCAAAGATCCATACACGATCAAGGCTCAGAAACACAGCAGTGAGATCACTAAAATAATCCATGTGACATCTGTGGTTCATCCATAACTTTACGAAACTACAACAAAGTGTACAAAAAATAACACCAATTTGTCTCCTCTGTGTCACTTATTTTGGGGAGTAAACAACATATGTAACATATGTACATGGATACATTGTTTATGTCCTGTTCAGCGTAAATAGTGTATCGGAGTACGGTGCTGCTGACAAAAGAACATCATAACTTTGTTGTTGTTTTTTTCCCAATAACAGTAAATAACAGTAAATAGTGTTCCCTAATCTAAAGTATTAAGAAAACTGAAAGTAAGAGTAAAAACAGAAAAATATAAAAAATAACAACTAATTAAAAATTATTTATAAAAACAATAACAGGATCTCAATCATACTAAAATAACACTGTTGCAAACTGCCAGCAGTCATACACAGAGCTCATCTCTAGATGACTGACATTTTTTAATAAACACTTGTTATACTGTATACGTCTGTCTTAATTAACCATAAAAACAGCCTTCGAATCGCTACCAATGGCAGGCAGCGAACGGGCTCGTGGGGGAGATCAACAAATGAGAATCTAATGAAAGTGTGAGCTGCCTGCTTTTCCTCTGCCTAGGGGACAAAAGCACGAAAGCCCTGAACGCTCTCAGTGAGCCGCAGCAGGAGTTAGAATGCAACAGTGTGGAGTATTTACTTCAAAAAGCTTAATTAGGTCCAAACTCAGTGAGCCACCACGGTAGAGCTGGTACCAAGGGAATATAGCCTACGCCTGTGCGATTTCTTCCCAAACAGAAGCAACGAAATACCCCACAATAACACTGACAAAATAAAATGCCTAACCTTGACTGGACAAGTGACATCACAAAGACGTAGGAGTGTCATCAGTAAGTGTTATTGTGAAGGATGCAGTGTTTTAAAAGCTGTAAGGATGGACCTTCTGACGTACCGAGAATGATCACTGTGCAAAAGTTGGATTTCATAGAAACTGTGGGTGGAGGAGGACAGATTAGCATAGCGAACACTGTGATGCCCTCTACTTTTCATCCTGCACCTATCCTCCTGGACCTGGACTCTATTAATCATATTTAGTTAGATCACTTCCCCAGAGCATCTCCATCCCAGGAGGTTACGAGCATGAGAGCAAAGGTGGAAATCTACATTAGACCAGGGAGAGTGTAATTATAACCTAATGATAGCATTTATACAAAAATGGAGCATTATGCAAACGACTGCAGTGAATGGAAAAAGTCGGTATCTTTATGTTAGTATGACATTAGTGGATTTATTTTAATATTATTCAATTAGATATTCTTAAGGGGAAATTAGTAATATTTAAACGAATTTTGCTAAGAAATCCAATGCAGAAGTGTGAAAATAGAGGAAATTCTTCCCATGAGCACCCATTCTCTCTAGTAGAAGAGAGGATCAGGTGGTGGGCTTCCCGTTGAGAGACAGACCCATATGGTGCAACACATCAAGCCCACAGACATAACCTACAAAACGTGTGGGTGTACAAGGATACGAACATTTCTAGACAAGACCAACTGCGTCATAGACATAGATTTGAAGGACAGTAGGACATGATCCTCTTGAAAAGTCCTATATTTGCAACTTGCAAAAACAGGACTTTTGAATAACTCTGAAAGTACTTTCCTACATCCAGATGTTCCCTGTGACATTAAGGTTAAGTACTTGGTCTCCATCCATCCATATATCCATCACTGTTTGTATAGAGAGTTACTTTTTTCAATTAGAGGACCCCTATTATGCAAAATTCACTTTTGCATGATGTTTGGACATAAATATGTGTACATAACCACCTTCATTTACTCACTCCTTTTTGTAATGCCTATAAACCAAAAGCAGTGTCTCAGTATAAGATGTTCGCATCATCTGTAAAAAGTGACATTATTTTGTACAAGCCCCGACATTGAGTATTTTGCATACATCAGGTAAAGTCAATTTTGAAAATAAAATATAGTGGACTATGACAAGTACAGTTGAGTTCACATCATCCTGCAAGGTGGTCACTAAGTAGCAAAATAATAAACTTATTATTACTTGGGAATTATGTTTTATTTTAGTATGCTGGATATGCATTCAATAATATCTTAACATAACAAACTGATGTAATCACATTGGTTTTAAGGCAAGAATTTTTACACTGGTCAAAATCTTACATCAGCCAGAAACAAAGCAAAACTACAAAAATGTATATTCCCAAAAAGCTCTCCAATGACAAAATTTCACCAATTTGCCTAACTTTCCTTTCCTAAGTTTTCACTGACTGTGGGAATCTAGCATATACGTATCTCCAGTCTAGCTGCAATCGTCTTGACTGCTAGAAATAATTTGCTAATGAAGCAGCCATATACAGTACGCTATCTAACCTGTCCATATATTTTTTTTTCCACTTAGATGAACAGAAAAGTGATCAAATTAGCATTGCAGATGGCATAACAGGGTCACAGGTGGTTTATAATAATAGTTTAGTGAATGTTAGATTCATTTTGAGAGTGCAGCGCAAATACAATGTAGTTATAGGCAAATTAGGCAATTAAGCAAATGAAGCAATGCAAGAGGGAAGGACAAGACACTTGGCTCAGATCCACAATGTCACAATGCACACAAAATAAACGTTTCCTATGTCCATTAGGACAAAAACGGACCTTACTGATATTATAAATTTTACGTGCACCGTTGAATTACTTTATTTATGAGTAAAATGCAATATCAGCCTACACTAAACCAAACTACTATAACCGCAGAGAGACACGTGAGTGGTCTCACACAGACTCCCAGGCATTTCATGGGAAACATTCTGAGGGCACGACAACCGTTTTAGATGTTTCACTGTCAGAAGGAGGTTTATCCAGAAATGTCAGCATTCTCCATCGCCTTGTATAAAGTGTCATGCCGAGATAAAGCAGTAACCCCACCTACCTCTGATCCATGCTGCTGTTTCTTGCTCTCAACTTCAAACAGCAGCATGACCCCTGAGGAGACCGTGTGTGGCCTCTGCATGCCTCAGACCTGCTCAGCCCTTCTGGCACCAGCATCTTCCACGGAACTGTCTCAAGGACAGAGAGACAGAAAGCATAGAGCCCAGAACACCAATTATCTAATGGGGTGCTAGAGGCCCTGACAAAACAGCAGCAGGAAGAATCCTTTTTCTTCCTTGCATTTCCGTCTCACTCTCTCTCCATCTCACTTACTCTTTGTCTGTCTGCCAATCTTGGTGAGGGGCTGCTGTGCCATTGTGCTCTAATTTAACTTCCTGTTCATAAAGCTTATCTCTTATCCAGCTATTTCAAAACTCTTATCAGGGTACAAGCTAGAGTATTCATAAATAGACCAAAAAAGGAAAATTTTGTCATTAATTAGGTACACTCAAGTTGTTTTTAAACCTGTAGAATTTTCATTCAGATTCAGCACACAAATTAAGATACTTTTGATGAAATCTTGCATAGACCGCAAAGCAACTGGAACATTCAAGAAAGTTGGTAAGGACATAATTTAAAGGGTTAGTTCACCCAAAAATGAAAATTTAATTACTAACCCTCATGTTGTTCCAAACCCTTAAGACCTCCATGCATCGTCGGAACACAAATTCAGATATTTTTGATGATATCAGAGAGTCATCTGTCCCTGCATAGACAGCAATACAACTGAAATGATAAAACATCGGTAAAACACACCATGTGACATCACATTTCTCCCCTGACTGAGATCTTCTGCTAAGCTGAACACACCCTATACCCAAGCTTTAATGTATTTTACATCCGGGTGAAAGCACATGCATGTATGTAATCTGCGCCTACTTGCGCCTAGAAGAAAGTGCATTCTTATTCAGTAATGTTCTCTAAGAGGCGGAAGACGTAAGTCAAAGGAGAAGAATGGTTGGGTATATGATTTTTTTTTTTTTCTTTGTGCAAAAAAAAAAGTATTCTCCTATTGTCACAAAACTTAAATTGATCCACTGATATCACTTGGACTTTTTTTTGCTACATTTCTGTACCTGGGATCATTTCAGTTGTATTGCTGTCTATGGAGGGTCAGATGGCTCTCTGATATCATCAAAAATATCTTCATTTGTGTTCCTAAGATGAACTAAGGTCTTACTGGTCTGGAACGACACGATGGTGAGTAATTAATGACAAAATGTTCATTTTTGGGTGAACTAACCCTTTAAATAGTCCATGTGACATCAGTGGTTTAATCGTAATTGCATTAACTACAAGAAGCTATGTCATGTGAACTATTCTAACAATGTCCCGTAACTTTCTGGACCTTGAGCGTTTTTAGTTGCTCTTAGAATTCACCAAAAATATCTTAATTTGTGTTCCAAAGATGAATGAAGGTCTTACAGGTTTGGAAGGACATGAGGGTGAGAATTTTCATTTTTGGGTGAACTATTCCTTTAAGGTTGTTAAACTACAATCAAGCTAGTGATTTAAAACTTCAGATACTAGCTATAAACAATAAGTACTGAAGAAAGTTACACCAAAGCTACTAAGGAGCAATCTTTTTATTTTTATTGTTTTGTTATTTCACTATTCAGTTACATTGCTTAACACTCACTTAACAAAAATAAATTATTTGACCTTGTATGACTTGTATGATGGGAGGTGACAATGTTTTTTCATATTTTTATTCCATTACATGACTTTTCCAGCCACAATAGGCTTAACTAAAAATGAATCATAAAACTTGCCAAAAGTCTATTAATCATTTAAATCATCTTGAGCCAACCTTAGATGGTTGCTGAAGCCCCCTAGTGCGCTCCAGCCCCCTATTTGAAAACCACAGTTTTAGATTATTATTCCCAACACCTACCCTCACCAATCACTTAATAGTTTAGTCAATAACAATAGCACTAACAAATACAGAGGAAAAAAACATTTTAATATAATGAAAATACGACCTACATACTTAGTATTCAGCGAACAATCTTCTCTTCCAAACGACTGCTGTTTGTGTGTTCAGACAATATTGGCTTTATTTGTCCATCTTCCTAAAATGCTGCTTGGACCCGTTTTTTACTCATTTCCTTTTCATCTACATGTTTTCCTAAAAAAAATGTGATGTGCAGTAATCATGACCGGCTGTGAAAGGCTGAAAGGAATTTAATTGAGCTAGCATTACCCTCGTGCAAATTGCAGAGCAAAAAAAATTAGCACAGGCAGCAGTTCGCTTTGGAGATAATTCATCAGAAGATGAAATGCTTAATGCAAAGAGCGTAATTTGTAAAGATAAACGTGCATTTCCTTCTCCATGCACTTTCACACAGATTTAATAGAGCTGACAGCGCAAGAAAAAAAAAGAAAGGGGGAAGTGGGGGTGAGGGAGAGTGGGAGAGAAGATAAAGCCTCTATTTTGCTTCTCCTGCTGTACATTCACCGCTGCTTCTGTGTGCTGCAGAGAGTGAACCGCTGACACACGCAATGAGAGGAGGTGAGAAATTTCACCACTGACAATGGCTAGACTTGTGATGTATTAACAACGTTTGCACCCTCAACATGTTACTACTTCCGAGTATTCAGCACCGCCAGACAAACTAGATAATGACGAGAGACAGATGTAAATATACAGATGTTTAAGACGTATTGTAGGTGTATTTACAGAGAAAATTCGAATATAGCAAAGGCAGCGATAGCCTACAGGTCTTTGACTGAGCGAATGAAGTTGTCAAAGGGAAGCCATTTTGAGTTCTTTCTCTCCCTCTCTACAACGATAACCATTGCTGCCCTCTCTTTTCCCTTTTTTCTTTCCCATCAGGGAGAACCTGCTCTATGATGTTTGCTATGCACGCCATAGCCGTGACAACGTCTCAATAGCTCGGTTCTCCCTGATGATCAATGGTGTGTCAGAATGACTAACTGAATTAGCTGAGGAGGTATGCCATGTTAATCTCCATCAAAAGGTCACTTTGAATATGAGCATAATTTGCTCTGCGCTGGTGTTGCAGAAAAGAGGAGGAGGAAACTGAATCATGGCTTTTGGTGCCATTCAATTTTTTCTTTAAAGGTCTGAGTTGTGACAAACCACAACAAGTCTGTGTTTCCTTGTCAACGACTCAAGACTAGCCACACTAGCTCGGAAAATCTCCAGCCAGTTTTTATTTTACCGTGTTATTCTGAGGCATATTTCAAAGCATGTGGTGTAAAGATTAAAAGCAAACATACGTTTGGTTTCCTGAACATTTTATTGTGTGTTAGCATGCTAACATGCTAGTAGACCTTAACTAGGCGATATCAGTCCTACTTTATATTAGGTTTTGCTATTAACCGCAATTTAAATCATCATTAATTAACAGTAAAGGTTCTGCTAAACCAAATTTTCCTGTTTAACAGAATGGGACTATTGTAGCTTGCGCAAAACTAAAACAAAGTTACACTAGAGGTGGACCGGCTTAAATGACGCGCTTATAGAGACACGGACCACCGAGGCTACTACACGCGTTATTAACTGTGACAGAGGGCTAAACAGATCCTTTATTTCCACCGGAGAACTGTCTGTCGATAGTGTGAGACCATTTTGGGAACACCAAGAAGGTGTCATTTAAATATTGCCGTAAAAAACTGCTGCTAAAGAATGAATGCATAATGAATAACGGACGGCTAGATTTACTGTACAACGATTTTAATGCACAGCATGAACCACCTGACGTGAAGCTACGAGCTCATTAGCTAAGCATTGTGACCGCTTCAGATAAGAAAGAAATGAAAGCGTGGTAAGATCATGTTTACTTAAATCAGCTATTTACTGCACTGTGCCAAATGGTTGTAAGTACATAAGGCCACTTAATATAAAGTTGCCACTTTTAAAATGATATTAAAGATTAAAGTGTTACATGTTTTGATGTTCTTGTTGTCATTTCCCCATGTGCTCTTTGTTTTCTCCCCTTTGACCCAGTTTCAGTTAATTAGCAATTCATGTCAGGTGTGTCTAGTCTATTATCAGTGATTGTCTCCCCTTTATAAGTTGGTTCCTGTCTTTCAGTTCTTGTCCGTAATCGTCAATGTATACTGTGTGTAGCCTCATTCTCTGTATTTCTCTTATATTAAAATATGTTAAATTACTACTACGATTCTCTCCGTGTCTTGCCGTTACACCAGCGTGACAGAGTTTGAGGAGGACAACACCGAAGGAGGTTATCCAATGCCTCCTGAGGGGACTACCTCCTCTACCGACGCTACCAGCCTTCTGTGATGGCGATGCCCGGCTCCCGACTCACCATTAGGCCAACTCATTCCCAAAACCCATCCAGAGGCCAGCCATTTACTATCGCAGTGGTTCTCAACCCTGGTCCTCGCGCCCCCCTGCTCTGCATATTTTGCATCTCTCTCTTAGTTAACGCACCTGA
>JAUMHR010000011.1:2077648-2113595 GCA_032361145.1 Enteromius fasciolatus | reverse complement strand
AAAATTTTTTGCTCTGTTTTTCTGAATTAATGACTTAATTATCTCAGAATTACGAGATAAATTTTCATGAAAAAAAAAATTTTGTTTTGTTTTTCTGAATTACTTAATTATCTCAGAATTACGAGATAAATTTTCATGAAAAAAATTTTTTTGCTCTGTTTTTCTGAATTAATGACTTAATTATCTCAGAATTACGAGATACATTTTCATGAAAAAAATTTTTTTTGCTCTGTTTTTCTGAATTAATGACTTAATTATCTCAGAATTACGAGATACATTTTCATGAAAAAAAAAAATTTGTTCTGTTTTTCTGAATTAATGAGATCCCTCAAAATCCTGCCAGGAGCTCTATTTTTAGCTGGATTGCATGGAGGTAAACATGTCCCGTCTTTCAAGTTTAATCTGGTTTTATTTTACTTTGGGCTTGAGACATTGGGAGATGCTGCAATACGCTTCCGTACAAAACTGTAGTTAATGCTTTGTTAATAGTGAGAACTGTGCTTTAAAATGTGCTTTGTCATTGTTTTTTTTTTTTTAATTATGGCATTGTCGTTTTTATAGCTTCCATTTCATGTACTGCAATTATGACTATATTTAACTATCTGAATTAATATTTCTTAATTTTAATTCAGTCTTTTTTTTTTTTTTGGCAATTATGACTTTACATCTTTTACAATATAAATAGATTTCTTATTTTAAACGTTATCTCACATTAATAGAGCAGGAAACTATGATTCTCAAATACAAAAGACATGCTTTTGACAGCAACCGGCTCTGATGAATGGAAATGACTGTCAGTACTGAATCAAACCAGGTAACCATACACAATACACCTGTAAATGGCTAGTCTAAAAATATCCTTTATGTGGATAAGACAGGCCTGCAGGTGTTTCTGAGTGTTTGAGTGAAATTTCTGTGCCATTGTGTCACCTAAGTGCGAGTGAGCTCATCAAAACAATGACCAAGAGACACACAGGCGTCAAACTGTCCCATAGATAAGGCGTAGTCTGCCTGTTATTACCCACACTGTGTGTGTGTGTGTTTAAAGGGGGAAATCCCTCTCATCATGCCATCAACTCTCAAGCCACGATAATAACACTGAGCATGAATAAGCAAGCAGAAAGCAATGTTTAATTACTGACATTCTTTTTCAAATCCATCACATTCGGCCCAAACACAAACGTTCAGTGTTTTAACTTTTCCCTCTCCGCTCTATCTGTTTTTGCTTCCTTTCTCTTACACTGTCTATATCTTTCCGTCTGCTTCAGAAGAGCCTATAATCTTCCTCAACCATAATCTGGTTCAAATGGCACGCCCTACTTTTTTTTCATATCCCCTTTCCATAAACTGAAGTTGTAGAGAAGTTAGATTTGAGAAGTAAATTATAGCATACCCCTTCTTGCTACTCAAATAAGCTTGATTCAGTATGTAGAATATCGATATACTTCAATATACTTCATATTTATCTATACACGTGTCAAATACAAGGAAAAATTGAAAAAACAATTGATAGCTTTTTTCATGGCTTTTTTTAGTCAGTCTACTAAATGTGACTGAAATGTCAGAGGAGCCCAATGGCACCAGTTGTATCATTGTAATCAGGAAGGCTTTAATGGAAGGTGGTGTAAGGGCAACTGTAAAGACAGTCCTGTATAGGAGTACATAAAAAGAGCCTGTCATGAATGCCTGCTGCGCCCTATCCTTTAATTTAGAGTCTTTCTGCAACATAATCACAGCCTGACTACTTACAGTTATTACCTGAGCTCACGAGAGGGGGAGAAAAACATGTGTGTGTATTTGTGTGTGTGTACAATGGTGCCAGTGCTCTAGACTGACCCGAGGGCACTCATTAGCCCAGCCAGGGACATTACCGTGTAGCCTCAGTGTCTCTGCCATTCCAGTGAAACTGGTTTACCTCACCATCAACAAATGGTCAGAATCAGCAGATAACTACTTTGTTCCACGTCTCCGTCTGTGTTGCTTATCTCATCACTATTTAAAGGTTTTTTTCTGTATGTTTATATGTGTCTGTTTTATCATAAATCTTCAATTATAGGGAAATGTTTTTGCTATCTATAAGTTCATAATTAGCTGCTTATTAGTAGTTAGCAAGGTAGTTTAGGTATTGGGTATGTTTACGGATGTAGGAGAAGGTCACGTAGTAAAAAGGCATTAATATGTGCTAAATAAATGGCTAATATTTTAGTAATATGCATGCAAACAATAAAGTGTAAGCTCCTGCTAAATGATTAAACGTAAAGTTACAATGCAGAAATTAATTAAAGTACTTATATATTAATATATCTATCACAAAGCCATGATCAGATTTTTATTTTAGGAATGTGACAGATGTTTGAAGAAGTAGTCATACGGCCCCTAGTTGAAAAATTATCCTACCGTGAAGTCATAATAGTTCATGGCCCGTAGCTGTATGATTACTGTGAGTAAAAGACATGGGGAAAAAATGCTGTTCGTTGCGGACCTGATGGAGTATAACCCGTTTTGTCAGTGTTCTCTCAGGCAGTCAGACAGGTAGACTCTGGCTTTCTGGGAAACAGGTTATTTTTTAACAGTGACACTGACTTGCCGGACTCTAGACAACTGTCAATTCCAATTGGCCTAGCTTATTTACATTCCCAAGAGAAACCAGTTGTCCAATTTACTTTTTTCTCTATGGTAGGATATCCAGTGGTTTTGTATCTGTTTATACGAGCGAAACACATAAAATGCTCTCACAAAGAGAGCATAACCAACACCAGAGGGTACAGTGTCATATTCACCAACCTCCCTGAACAAACTCAGTGTTTACAGTGTGACCAATGTCATGCAAATCTGTCTATTAAACAAACAGGCAGAAAGCAATAAACAAGAGAGAGAGAAAGAAAGAAAGAAAACACATTTTTCATGAAGAAAAAAAGTAAGTTATGCAGGTTTTGGAGCATTTTCATATTTAGATGAACTAGTGCATATTGGCCAAAAGGCAATTCTTTCTTAATTTATAAATGCATTGTCATTGGCGTTCTCATAAACGAGTGTTATTGGGAAAAAAAAATTAAGACTCATCTAGACTCGGAACAAAGCCGTCATTGCTTTTTCTCTGACAGAAGTCCTAAAGATAGAAATGCGGAGAAGCTGATATTGCCTCAGAGTTCATGCTTGAAAGATTTATATTTATGTCTCTGGAGCACAAACGTTTTCTCTCTGTTTCTTTTTCTGTGAGTCTGCCCTAAAAAACAGAAAGCAAAAAAGAGTGCCCAGCATCAATGTACATTACAACCAGATGTTCCGCCAACCAGGGAGCTGAGATCTATGACCAGACCAGGCTTGCTAAGAGAAAAGGGGGAAAAAAGAATTGAATTATATGACATTTCTTTAATAAGATTCACTGGAAGGCTTTCAAAGGCCTTCTTCACGTTGGGAAGTTCCCAAAGAGAGAGGAAATGATAGTCTTTAAAATATCAACCAACATGCTCACAGTGGTTATGACAAAGACGGAGATGCTGCTTATTTTGTGTGCGTGTGATTATACAGAGTGGCTGGACGATTCCACGCAGGGCAAAATGGAGATTTTGGAACGGAGATGGCTTTAACGGCATAAAAAGACAATACAAAAATAACTTCTAGTTCAGATCCAAAAGGCCCAACGGATGGTTTCCTGATTATATATTTTCTTCCCTGCCCATTTGTTTTGTTTTTGGTTTTGTAACTCGCTCCTAGTGTAATTCATTTTCTGTGAAAACTGCAAATACCATAAGACATTTGTTTTATTCATCCTAAAATCTCCTAACTAAACTGTTTTGCTTGGTTCTTGTTCAACGTCCAGTGTTTCTCTGCATTGTGAACGTACTGAAAAGACTTTGATGCCAACTACTGACATGAGAACTGTGTGTGTGATGGGGTGATTATTTGTACGGCTATGACTGAAAAAGTCCTGCTTGAAATTTTGACATGATGCTTTTTTGCAAGTTTTGTAATATCTTTATTTTTCACTCACACTAATGATTTTGTCCTATTCTTTTAACCACTGAAATTAGACATCGTCTCACTCACACACATGGGTTTGGTTGCAGACAGTATTTTTTCAGAGATAAACGCATGGCACTGGACAAACTGATATCTATACATACTTGTCTGGGTTTTATTTTTCTTGGATTTAACACACTTATGATTAAAGGGTCTGCGGTACATGTCATCTCTTAGTCCTTGTTATCCAAAGACAGGAAAAAGGAAAGACAAAAGAGAGGCAATGTTCCTTTGCTTATCACTGAATATTTCTCAACGAACATGATGAAGAACATCAGTTACTGTGGAGCAAAATGTGATTGAATAAAGATGTATCCACAAACTATGAGATTATATAAACATGTAGCATGTAACATTCTAGACTTAAAACCTAAAATCTCTCTTTTCCATCAACTTATCTGTTCTACGTCCTCGTTCAGTCTCTAGATACATGCAAAACTAACAAACAACATTAAAAGATTTATAATGTACCTTAAAAGTTTCAACTTTACTGCATTTGGGTCATTTTTGCATTGTACAGCCCACTTGCATTAAATGAAAAAGAGCAGCACAAGCATTCTACTGAATATCTTTTTATGTACCATTTTGGAACAACATGAGGTTGAGTCAAACTGTATTTGTAAACTATAAACTGTTTATATTCTTAATCCTTCTCTCATTCATTCACTCTGATCTGCCCATCTTTTCTACCTCCTCACACAATCTGGTCCAATCCTCGATGAAACAAAAAATGGAATGAAAGAGAAAAACACAATGAGATTATAGAGTGGAAAAAGCGAGGGATGGATATTTTCTCAGGAGGAGGACAATAGGCGCTCTCCTCCGTTCGTTTCTCCCCCTCTTTCATCCTCAGAGGTCCACAAGGGAGGCGATTGTTAGCACACAATGTGAAACGAGAAAACTTTTGAGAAGACACATCGCATTTAATTAACTAGTGGTAATGATCTCATTACTCTCTCTGAGTCCAAGGCACACACAGATGTACACACACACACACACACAGTAGAGAGGTGAGACAGAGGTCAGTGGAGCAGAACTGGCCCTCGATGCTATTGAGAGAATGAGTGGTCAGCCTTCTCTCTTCTTCCTGCTTTCTGCATATGAAGTTCAGGTTTAAACTGTGGATTTTCATCCAAACGGTTTTAGACATTTGCTTTTACTCAAAAACCCTTATCCCTGTCTAAGGGGTCTTCATAATATTTTCTTTAGCAGATAAATAGGCCTAATAGAGAAGAGAATGTCATGAATTCCTGTGAAGCCAAAGGCCCAATTCATGTTCCCGCTTTTTCCTTTCTAGAGATGAGAGTTAATCTTTTGATATCGCTGAACAAACATTCTTTCCTCTATTTTCCAAAGCTCGCCTTGTCTGAGACTGTTTTTGTTTGGTCTGTCGCTCGCTGAATGGCCTGTTTTGCAGAAAACTATATTGAGAAAGATGTTGCAGTTTTAACACAATGAAACTTTCAAATGTTTTAGATGCACCGATATTTAAATAGATCTTTTGATGGGTTGAGTGTATACTGTAGATCACTGATGAAGGACAGACTGGCTAACGAACACTGATCAGTTTTAGATATCACCAAATTTGAATTCTTACTTGAATGATAACAATCTGCTAAAATGCAGGGCATGTGTTTGAAAAGACGGGTTTAGATTAACTTCATTATGATTTAACAGTCTATATCATTCATGCAGTATATTGCAAGTCTTCATAAGTCGTACAGTGACTTATTGACTGAAAATCTAGCCTTCCAAGATGCTATCTGGTCAGTGAGTTGAACTTGAGAAACCATTTTTTTCTCAACACAGGTTTGGGGCAGTACCTTTGCAAGAGGTAAATCTTTGTACATCATTTTACATATCTAACTGGTGCAAACTGGTGCCTTAAAAATAAATACTGATCTCTAAAATGCACATATTAGTACCTGAATTGTATACATTAGTAAATATTGAGTTTTGCACCACAGTGAAAGATTTTGTACCCTTTTTTTCTGAGAGTATGAGACTGTGTTAATTTAATAGCACAAAAAAAAAACTGAGATGGAAAAGTGACAATGTTCAGCTCAATAAGAGAAAAAAGGGTGAATGTGGGACTGGTGCAAGAAGCATGGACACAGGAGGGTGAGAGAGGGGTGGAGAGGGGATTTTTGGCTTGGAAGAGTTTCTTATCTCCAGACAGGAAGGGCCAGAGTGATAATGAGCTCAAGGGACGATGTAAACTATCAAACACACCACGACCTGTGTGTATGTATGTATATGTTTGTTCTGGGTGGAGCACTTGACAAATAATCTGTTTTATCAGACAGAGCACGGGTCACTCTGGACATCCTGTAAAACTCCCCTCACTTTATATACAGTGTGTGTAACTTAAAATAAGTGTTAACCCAATATTACCACCATGACAAACATGTTTGATATATGAAATTAGGTAGGCCTACTTCCTGAAAATTGTATCCTAAAAATGACTACCGTAAACATCTAATTCTCAAATATCCAAGTAACACGTGTGGATTTAAAAGCACACCTATTAGGGGTAAAGTAAGGTTCATATTTTGGTCGACATGCATGCAAGCTCAAAATACACTTTCTTGTGTATTTTGAATAAATATGCATTTATTTTTTACCTTACTTGATTAAAGACTCCCAAAAGATATGCTCAACAATTAATATGCTAATGTTTAATGTTGATGTCAACTCAAAACGACTTGGGATTCATTTTAAAAATGAGTCAACTCTTTTGATGATAGTTGAAACACGGTGCACCTTCAGATTTAAAACTTTGCAAGACGTTTTCATTCAGTGAGCTGTGTTACACTGCATGAAAGGTAATTTTTCAAAACCATAATAGGGGCACTTTAAAACATGGCTGAACCCCTACAACATATGTCTCTGATCTAATAATTTCAGTTTATAGGCAGAGGTTAATGAGACCTGTTACCTGAAGGTTTTGATACTGAAGGGTGTAGTTTTCATACATATCTGCTCTTTTATAAACACAAACACTCTCCTAATATAAAGCCACAGGACCTTGCTAATTAATACAGCATGCTGAAGTACTAGATGAGTCCATTTAAAGTAGGATTATGTTAAACGCAGTTTCTTCAACAACCAATGTAGGATCCAATATGCTACTAAGAACTACATCGGATCAGTGTTCAATTTATGCATTTCAGATAAAAGCACATTTACAGCTTTTTGAACATGTGTCAGACTTCGTTTTGATGATGTGGCATACAAATGCACCTGTGTGTGTGTGGCTGGTGCTGCTGGTCTCGTTTGTGTTTCTAGAAGACTTCTTGTTAGATCAGTTTGAGATTTACTCAAAGGTCTCCTCCGCATCCCGAGGGGTAATTCCCTGCAGCCAACGTAAACACTGCGTAAATAATGGCCTCTCCCTCACAATCACACACACACACACACTCCGCCCAGGACTTAAAACTACAAAGTGTGTTTGGCGCTTACAGTAAACTCTGAACTGCTTTCTGAAAACACAAGAGGTTAGCTCAAATGAGTCCATGAAGACTTACAAAGGTAAATATTTGTGTAGTGTCAGGCTTACTTGAATTAATGCTGGACATGAGTGATAAAACATTTATCACTAATAAATTATAATATAAAGATTAGAATATATATAAAGTATATATTATGCTATACAGATTTGTTTTATGTTGAATATTTAGCTCAACAAATGCTGTTCAGGTTGTGAGCATCCTAGTGCATGTCAGTGAGTCACAATTCCTCGTGTTGTGGTCATACAGCCACAGATCAGCCTTCACACGACACAGGACTGGGAGAAAGAGAGATTACAGTGGCACAAACATAGTAATTAAACAGCTGTTCTTCCTTCGAGCAGGTGTGTGATTATGTGAGCCTGTCGACTTTGAGAACTGTCCTTTCTGAGAACTTTCCAGGTGCATGTTAACATTCTGTCTGAGGTATTTACAAACTCTGGAAAACATTCACATGGGAGAGAAAACACACTCCCAGTCTCACTGCAGCCCAAGAAGTCAGAGAGGTTATTTGTATTATCATTCAGTGGGCGAATGATACGAGAAATGCTGCGAGATGATTTCATCATACTTGTACGTCATATTTACCTAGCTCTACTGATCCCGTATCACGTATTGTCATTTTACAACTTGGTATGAAAGCCATAACAATCAAACTTAAAAAGAATAATTTTAACTCACATTCAAAAACAGATCGGAAATTGTACAGTTTGAAATGTTACAGTTATTGGCATCTGAAGGTTTTCGTCCCTCTACGCTGCTTTGTAGTTTCCTGTCATAACAAAGCTTTTAAATATATATATATATATATAAACTGTATATAGAAGATTTTTTGATTAATATAAAGTTCAAAACAACAGCTTTTATTTAAAATCTAAATATTTTATATGTCTTTACATTTACTGTAATTTATGATCCATTTTAATGTCTACATGTATATGAGTACATATAATGATAACACTTCAGAATAGGGGTCCAAAATAATGCATTAGTTAAGCATTAATTAATGGTTAATTTGTTCACAATTAAGCATTAGTTGAGCAAAAACACACTACTAATTAGTGATTAAAATGTTAATCATTAATTAGTAGTGTGTTTTTGTTCAACTAATGCTTAATAACCATTAATTAATGCTTAACTAATGCATTATTTTGGACCCCTATTCTAAAGTGTTACCAATGTAATTATAAAATGCTGTGTTTTGTCGAACAGGCTTTTAAGATATATTAGTAAGTAGATATGATTAAATTAGATTTTTTATTTGTTTATTTTTAAAAATCACACACACACATATTAGTGCTGTCAAATGATGAACGATCATAATTAATCACATGCATAATAAACGTTGTTTGAAATAATATGTGTTCTGTGTATATTTATTATATAATTATACACACATACAGTGTAAAATATTTACGTTTATATTTAACATCTATATTTGTATTCATATAATTTATATTATAAATAAATACTTTTAATATATTCAAAAAGATTCTGAAATATATACATGCATGTGTGCATATTTATATATGCATAATAAATATACACAGTACATATACATGTTATTCAAACAAAACTTTTATTATGTATGGGATCTAACAAAACTTATGTGTGTACATACATAAAATAATCATGATCACTACACGTGTATGCATATCAGCATTTTATTTTAGATCAGCAAGTCTTGTTTACTTTTGGCAAAGACCTGGGTTGTTAAACTGGCTCCATGAGGTCTCGCTTTAATTTAGGATTAAATCCAAAACACCAAATGCATCTCACATTATTGGATTTGGTTGAGCTCCTCTCTCAGGAACAATTGTAAATGTGTAAGTTCAGGTGCCGGGCAGGAGAACACAGAAAAAGGCAATAACTCCTGTTTTGCACCAGACGTACATCAGCAGTAAATGTACAGTAAATGAGAACCAAAAGAAAATAGCACAAAAATGGTTCCTTCTCTATAAAATGCTCCTGCTGTGTGGTCCGTCTGCTTCTTAAACACTTGTGGTCACTGTTAAGAAAGTTCTTTCTTCATTTCACCTCATCAGTGGCTGTTTTTCCATCAGCCGAGAGAAACTATCAGCCCTCGCTGCTGAATATTGACTACCAGTGAGCGTCTAACAGTCTCAGCTTATAGCTTGTTAAAGTTTGGTTTCTCTGAGGGGTGCTGCAAAGCGTTGGTTGAAAAGAGAGCTCATTTCATCTGTCACTCAATATAAATGATGCCAGGTCCCCGCTGCTGAGTTCCTTGGTTTGTGTAATTGGGTAGCAAGTGTAAACCACTTACCATACTTCAGTAATAAGGCATGATAGTGAGGCATGTGAAGACACAATCCATCAAAGTGTGGTTTGGTTGGAATGATAGAACAAGGTGCTAAGTGAAATTTTGCTTATGGCTTTAAACTGGCATTATCAAATCAATATTATGGCTCTCAATCAATTCATTCCACTTCCACACCAAACTCATCCAACCGGGTATTTATGGACTTTGCTCTGCGTGCAACATGAAAGGCAAGCAAGCGGCGAAGGGACACAGGGAAACAATAAAACTGTAAAGAAGAATAGACCGGAAAAGGATTAATTTTTTACGAGTGTCCTCCCTTGGCTGCAACATGATAGTATAATAAGCTGGGTCCTGTAAGCCGAGTCAAACACACACAACATAAGCTGTTTGATATCTGTTGTATTAATGACATTTGTCCTCAAAAATCAATTTGGTTAAATTAAGAGTTACTAATAAAACCATTTGTTCTGAATAGAAGTTATCTAATCCAAGGATTTGTGTTTTCTGGCTCTTTGTGATTTTTTTTTTGTACAATAGAGAGAGAGAAAGAGAGAGAGAGAGTTTGAAACCTTTTTTGAGAGTTGAGAATTTTGAGAGTTTGAAAATGTTTTGAAATATATTTCATATATTAAAGGCAGGGTAAGCGATATCTGGAAGCTAATATATATATATATATATATATATATTTATATTAAAAATATATTTTTGTAGCTCCGCCCCCACACATATGTAGCCTTTGCAACCCAGGCATGATTAGTTCTGTGATACAAAGCAGAAACAATGCTATTTACACCATAGATATATGTAGATGCCTCATTAACATGTTTCTATGGGCCGCGGTACGTAAACCGGCCTTGTAGCAGTCTTACATGAGCTCATTGCGTGACAAATCTCCACCCGAAAGCTGCTGCTGCGTATTTATGACATGCTGACGCTAATTTCAAATGATTTTCAACGGTCACTTTAAAGCATCTAGCGTGGGCAGACTTGTCATGGGGCGGCGTCTGGTGTAGACACTCACCTATCCAGAAGAACCAAAGCAATCTCGGCGTCTGATCCCAGGCCTTGTTTGGGTACTCTGCCCAACTGTGTTTCCCAATGGAAAAAATATTTTATTTTTTTTTACTTTATTTATCTTTATTATAACTTTCCATCTTTAGTAGATGTTTTAAGCCTGTCCGTGAATCCCTAGCTGGTTTTAGAACAATACAGTCTAAAAAATGTTGTGCTTTTTTAAAAAATAATAAACACACATTTTAAATACATGATTTTAAAGACAGCATACAATAAAACATGTATGTGCATGCACAGTAAAACACACACATTGGAGAAAGTCTGTCAAATGTTCAGCAGACATTTGTAACGTTCCTTTAAATCACCCCAACAAAGCCACACAGGTCAAAAATGTAGGAAAAATGAAACCTCTTCAAAAGCCCTTGTAGCAGTCTTTAAACTGTGTGTGTGTGTGGTAGGGAGAAGGTGAAGTTATAAGTTTAACAGCAATAGTTGCTCGAAGAGAACTCGTAAACATGTCACTAGGACCTTGACCTTGCAGTAAACAGCTCCACTCCCCATGGTACCTTTCTTTCAGTCCTTTCTATTTCTTCCTATCTCACTTCCTCTGCTTTTGTGGACTTCCCTCACCCTACTTGAACCTCCGGCCCAAATTTGTCATCAGTATTTAAATGCTACCCCTGCTACATCATTGTATTGTAAGCACATTTCATCTTTGATTTAGGAAGTTAAATGAATGACATCGTCTTGTTGTACGGTTGTGTGTCGGCCTGTGCTACAGCATTTAGTTCAATTACTCATTCTCTCTCAGGGCGTCTGCTCTGCTCCTCTTAAACCCGACTCTGCTTTTAAACAATCCCTGTCAGTTAACATTAGCCAGAGAACTGCCATAAAACATCTCAAAAGAATAATTACCAAGTATTTAACCCTTGTGTTTTGGACCGAAGCAGAGCAACTGTTATAATTCACTTCCCTCTCAGCAGATGATGCTCCCCACGTGGTGGCAATGATGTTGTTCTCCAAAATAAACAAACAGATGAATTCTTTTTGTCAGCCAGATTTATGACAAGATGAGATTTAGTGCTTTGTGATGCTACTACCATTCATTATTTTAGGGTCTTTCGTTGCTTATTAGCATGCTACTAAAATATTAGTAGCACACATTAATGCCATGACCTCAATCTACATCCTAATCCTACCCAATACCTAAACATAACAACCTTACTAACTATTAATCAGCAGCAAATTAGGAATTTATTGATGGAAAATGCATAGTTAATATTGAATAAGTGTTCCCTATTATAAAGTGTTACTATATATGACTATATATATATATATATATATATATATGACCCGTCTGTCACCGTTAGCTCTTTAGGTAGACTATCAATAGAGACAATAGTGTAACAGAAATGACATTTTTATTTAATTTTTTTCCAAAAACTCCACTTGCTGGCATAAATGCTAAGAAAACATGACACTAATGAAAACATGATTAAAAGAGCTTTAAATAACCCAATGTGAGATCAGTAATAAATTCTGTTTTCCTTTTGATATTGTGGTAACAGAGTTAATGTTCTAAAAATAACATCAACGCTAAAAATAAGGTTTTAGATTCAAATATTTTCTTAGAGGCAGTGCTTCAGATCTTGTCAGTGAGTGAAAGTGACATCATTTCCTGTAACTTACACAATTGTTGAGAGATAATTCCACCAATTTAATGGCGAAATATGGTTTGGTAAGAGAGTTGACGCGAGATTTGGGAACACACAGTTTTCTAAGGAAAAAATAATTTTAAATAATTTAGGCCCGGTTTCACAAACGGGGCTTAGCTTAAGCCAGGACTAGGCATTAGTTAAATTAAGATATTTATGCAACTTTTACATAAATGCCTTATAAAAAAATATTACAGGTGTGCATCTTAACACAGAACAATGACACTGACATGTTTTAAGATATGTCAGAGCAAGATATTTTCATCTGAGACAGCTCAAACATGCGATTTAGTCTGGGACTAGCTTAAGCCTTGTCTGTGAAACTGGGGGTAAATTTTGTAGAATTACTTAAGTAACTATTTAGGGCGTACTATAAAATATTTTGATTGCACATTGATACAAAAAATACACTGACTAAAGCGAACAAGAAGAAATCAGGATTTTTAGTTATTTAAAAAAATTATTATATCGTTATGGAATGTAACATCTTGTAATTCATAACAATTGGTAAAGAATAATAATAAATTAATTAATTAATTAAAATAATAATAATTTTTACAAAAAGTAGAACAAATAATGACTCTATTTTTGCGGGGACACCAAATGTAGAATCACAATAAACTATATTTCAGCTTTCTAAAATGAACATTTAAAAAAGACATGACTTTTAAAAAACAAAACCTTTTCTGTCTACCTATGAAGCCTGACTACTCAAACACTTAATACATGATGGAAAAAATACACTGACTAACAGGGGCGTAGCACCAAATTCTGGGCCCTATGCACAAGCAGTGGCTATGGGCCCCCGTAAGAGGGAAGTTCACAACTACCTACGACACCATTTAATAAATCAATCAACTGATGCATTTACCCAAAATAGCATTTACATTAGTTAACAACATTTATTCTGATCTTAAAATTTCACTCCTCAGGGGCCCTCGCCCCACTTGGGGCCCTGGTAATTTAATCTCACTTTTTATCCAACTACAATGCCCCTGCTGACTAAAGTGGACAAGAAGAGATCAGGATTTTTAGCTATTTTAATAAAAAAAAATAATAATTAAGTAGAAAAAATAATGACTATTTTTGTGGGGACACCAAATGTACCCACAATTATAGAATCACCCATATATATATATATATATATATATATACACACTCACACACACACACACAATATTTCAGTTTTCTAAAATAAAAAAAGACATGATTTTTTAAAAAACAAACTTTTTCTGTCTATCTATAAAGCCTGACTACTCAAACACTCAAAAGAGCGGTATGTTGTTTTTTTTCTTTGATGACTAGAAAGTTGAAAAGAACTGCATTTATTTAAAATATACAAATCTTTTGTAACATTTTAAATCTTTTAATGCCGCTTTTGATCATTTTAATGCCTCCTTGCCAAATAAAAGTTTTCTTTCTTTTTTTTCTCAGAAACACCGGTCATACTGACCACAAATGTTTGAATGGTTATATTTATTTCATTTTTAAGGTTTCAATGTGCTGTTTGAAGCTGAATTTTCAGTCTGACCGCTCAAACACCTGGCGAAGGTGTTACGCTATCAATTTATTTTCAAAGCAGAGCTGAACACAATGATGAAAACGTAAGTCCTTCTCAAAAGACATAATACTTTAGCAAACATGTCTCTCAGAAGTGGAGCTGTTGCCAGCAGACTCATTGTCATATAGGCTCTGTAACCACACCCTTTAAATAATTGCTCAGGAGGTGTGGTTACAGGTGTGGCCCGTGGCATTCTTTACTTATCACCAGCCTGACTAAGAGATAATTGCCTTTACAACCTGTAATATACAGTTCTGGCAAAGTGCTTCGATAACACGCACATGAAAGGTCACATCCACGGGAACATAAGCTTTCATCTTGATCAAAACCAAAAGCTGGCACAGAATAAAATGCAGATACATACTCAGCTGCTGATTGAAGCCCTTTTTAGTTAAACCATTACATCTTACACTATATATACACTACAATTCAAACATTTAATGGCGTCTCTTAAACTCACCAAGGCAACATTTATTCAATTGTGTGCATTATTATTACATCTGTTTTCTAATCTAATATATTTTAATATGTAATTTAGGTCATATTTTATTTTAAGGTCCAATTCTTGCTATTAACAAACCATTAATTATGACTTTTGCCTCAATAAACCGGTAATTTGCGGCTTATTAGTAGGTTGGTAAGTTTATACTGGTTATATGGTTATGCTGGAATATGGTTATGCTGGATATGTGCTTTATACGCACATATTCATAACAGGCATGCTAATAAGCAACTGTGAGTTTTAGTCCTTATACTACACTGTAAAAAAATTCTGTAAAATTTACGGTAAAAACTGGCAGTTGTGGTTGCCGGAATTCGACCATAAAATATATGCTAACAACATTTTAGGTTTTACGGTTTTGAGTTAAATTTACAGTTAAAAGTAGTACCAAAAGTAGGTGTTGATGAGAAAGTCAAATCCAAAGCAGCTTTTATGATATGAACATATATAGAACATATTTAACCGGTTTTTACGGTTAAAATCACGGTAAAAATTTTTTTCAAGTGTTATAATTTATTCCTGTGATGGCAAATCTGATTTTCAGCAGCCTTTACTGCTAATAATTTCTGTCACATAATTACATTTTCTGATATGGTTTTCAAGAAACATGTCTTATAAATAATCAGTGTTTAAAACTGTTGTGCTGCTTAAAGGGACAGTTCATCTAAAACTGAACATTTGTCATAATTTCCTCACCCTCATGTTACTAACACACAAATTAATGTTTTTATTAATGTTGTTAACCAAACTATCTCTGGCAGCTATTGACTTTCATGATATTTTCCCATGTGCTATAAAAATGAATATTTTGAACAATAAATAATTACAGAATTTTGCTTTTAGAGTGAACTCTCACTTTAAAATATTTGTGGGATGTGATTTTACAGGATTCTTTAATTAACATGAAGGTTTAAAAGACAAAAATTGGACTTAAATGTTTTGCGTAAATGTCTCACTGTCTTGTTTGATGGCATTAATGAAGCCTTGCTGTAATGAACAATAATACAAAAGAAATGCATTAATAGTTAACAAGCCTATAGTCAACAGGCTTAGTAAATGTTTATGTTATTAACCTCTTGAAAAAAATGTATTGAAAGGCCAAAAGGAAGCGCTGGGGTGCATCAATGTCGGCGCTTTTCAGTGGCAGCGTAGCAAAGACAGAAGACCGAGAGACACAGACTGCTCTTCTTTCAGTGCTGTAATCCAGGGCTCTACACTCACAATACGCACACATTATATCTCTGCAG
This sequence comes from Enteromius fasciolatus, assembly GCA_032361145.1. Classification (NCBI taxonomy): domain Eukaryota; kingdom Metazoa; phylum Chordata; class Actinopteri; order Cypriniformes; family Cyprinidae; genus Enteromius; species Enteromius fasciolatus. The sequence continues at coordinate 2,097,743 of JAUMHR010000011.1, read as the reverse complement.
GAGGCCTCGGGCTACGGCTGCCAAATCAGGGTGTGTGTCACAGTTTAAAAAGAAGAGAAGAAAAAAAAAAGATAAGAGGCTTTTCGGGCCAGGAGCCAATTCTGTCTGTGGAATCCATTATTAGTCTCGGGCATGCACGCAACCTTAGCTTTCTTTATGAATTCTTTCTTCCGTTCTCACCTTTGTTTTGATGATTTGTTTTTCTTTCCTCTCTCCCACCAAATTCATTAGTTTGCATTTATAAAGACACGATGAACAATATTGCCAAATTTCCCCAACAACCTCATTGAAGAAAACATCCTGGCTTAAAATCCAGCTTCTGTGACTACCAGCAACAAATCCATTCCCATCTGCTCCTGCTTCCACAATCTCTCTAACATCACCACGCACTCGATCCCCTTAAGCTTGACTGAAATAAACCTGGGTCCATTAGCTCATAGACACCGAGTGGGGTCACTGCCATCTCTGAAAGGCCCCTTTTTTAAAGAAAAAGAAGAGGGATCATCGGAAAAGAAGACGGACAGATGGACAAACTGATAGATAGATAAGACAGATAAACATTTGCACTATTATTTTTAGATGTAAACCTAATCTTGACATTTGCGTAAATATTTAGAGGTATATGAGGACATTGTTCCGGTTTCTTCAAAGCATGTCTCTCGGCTCTTTCAGTTCTTCAAATATTTAGGTTCTGTGTCCAGTACATGACTGTCACTTGATTTCCATGACAACTGCTTCCTTCCAATTTCTGTTTGCGTAAATAAGCAATGCGGGATGACATGTTGTGTTTGTTTGTTGGGAGTGGCCTGGTTTATTTCATTGGTAGAACTAATAAATAATCAAGCAAGGAAAGGAGAAGACCTCCAGCTTGATGGTTTTAAATAAGTATAAATACGTGAGAAACGATTTGAGGGTTATGACAGTCCAGAACAAATCCAAAGACAAGGAAAATGCATGCGTATGACGGATGTACTTGATGTAATCAAACAAGCTGCTAACTTGATTGGCTAATGGCAAACAGTAACTATCAGATTGTTTCTAACAATGGCTCGAGGCCACTAAATGATTTACATTTTAAAAATCGAATATCATCGATGTAAAGGAACTATGTCCAGAGGCTAAATGCGGAGGGGGTCTCAATAAAGCTGCACTGCTGAATAGGAAGAAAGCAATGGCAGTTTGAAGTCAATTCAAAACAAATTAAGCTTGTAAAGGAGGCTCAGCCGGTGCCCTTGTTAAATTTGCATGTCAATACAAACGGCCAGACTGACTACTGCCACGACAATGAGTGATGCAAACACACCTCATGCTGCTTTTATGTTGCTGTTGCTGTTGCTTTTTTTTTTTTTGGACAAGCTGAGTTACAGCATCTCATTCAAAACAACAGATTCTTAATTTAATAAAATGTAAATACAGCCAGATTACTGCAATTACTAAATGAATAAAGTAAAACAAAAAACAACTAGTAACATTTAATTATTTGGAGACACATTTAAGCAAAGCGCATTTCATCTCAGAAGCAGGGGATTGGCCGGAGTGAAGCCGAGAACACAATGAGATCATTAGCCTTTCCAAACTCTCAGGCTTTTGTTATCATTAACCGAGCGCTAATAGTCCAGGGGGAGGCTAAGCTCACTAATGCTAGCGCCTGTTAAGTGGTCCGCCAGGTAATGGCGTCTTCCTGGGGTCCTGATATACAGCAAGGTCAGCTAAGACACATTGGAGAGAGAATAGACGTGAGAGGAAGCTGCAGACAGGACAACAAGCTAGTACTGGAAACACTTCAATTAACTAAGGTCAATGTATTATTTTATCAAGTCTTTGTTATTTTTAAAGGAATGGTTTTTCAATCTCTGGTTTAAACTTGTTAGTACTGGATATAGCTTTCTTAATTACTATGTTTTGTATAAACACACTACAAATAAACTTGATTTGATCTTTTTTGAAACAATCTAAATCTAGATCTTCAAAATCTTGGAAATATATACTGTATTAAACTCAAGTTATGGAATTCAGCAAATAAATGTTCAACCCACATATTCATAACTGTTCATATTCTGTGACAATTACTAACTAAGTTGACTTTTCAAAGCCAATATTGAAATGCCTTTTTAACTAGAATATTTCCAGGTGCCATTTATCTCATTAACTAGTATGCCTCTAGTCTTTTACAACTGGAAAGTGTCACAATTTCTGTCTTCATTTTGAAACATTATTTCTGTTGCTGTACATCTAACTTGAACTTGCTTCAAAACAGTGCTTGTTACTTTCAAATACAGTTTATATGTTGCTGTCTAATGCATTTATACATTAACTGTGTAAAGTGTAAATACTCTCCGTGGGCACTATATAATAAACAGCACTTTGACAAATTAAGAACTTTTAACCCTTGTGCTGTTTTTTTTTGCGGTCATTTTGACTTAGAGACGTTTTAAATTTCCAAAAATGCATGAACACAAAGCCAAATGACTTTGCTCACATATGGTATAACAACGTCCCCCCCAAAAAGTAACATTTTTAAATAATTTTTAATAATCGCAGGCCTTGTTGAAGCATACGTATGTCGGATTTTTATTAACACCAGCAAAATTATCGGCGAATAAAGCATTTTTACTAAAAACTGAAGCTTATATAGATGAGTCGGTTTCAAAACTGATACAAAACCTGAGCTAACTGAAAGAAAATAAGTTAACAAAGCGACCGAATCCAAGATTTGGAGATAATATATCACAAGGAGATTAACAAGCAATTTTTAGGTAAGGCATTTTCAGCACGTTATTTGTTTCTGATCCCTCTTAAGGAGTCTGAGTAAGATGTCATATGGAGCCTATGCTGTACACTTCCACTGCGATGAACGATATCACACAGGAATGTTAGCAACTGCTGCTGGTCTTAAAGACACTTTAGTGTGTAAAGCTGCAAGCATATTTTCAAAGTAGGTCAAAAAAGTTTCACAGTTCTCAAATCTGCCTGTGATTTGTGGATTGTAAAGTCAAGCCAGAGTGCATACAAGGGAATTACTGTGTTCAGCGAGTGCAGGCGAAGGACTCTGAACTCACAGCTTACCGACATTCCCTCACTTACTAAATAAATACTCGCTCTACCTCCAGTATTAATCCCAAGAGAGCAGCCGAGAGGGCCAGGGAGATGTAATGTGTCCCTTTTGGAGGGGTTTCAGAGATGACGCAGTCAGATGAAGGGCACTACTTTAGAACAAGGCCCCTGTGTCAGTATTCCTGCTACTGACTGACCTTCCTCACACACACACACACACACACACAGCTTAATAGAGGTAAAAACACAATTACACAAATGTGTTTGATTCATGAAATCATAAGCAGAGGCATGTGATTTGTTAGAGTCAAGATTGGTTCCTTTATTCATACAATTTGACTACAACAAATCTTATTTGTACCCTGGTGTCAGTGTAAAATTCTTCAAAAAAAGCTGCTTCGAATGCAACTTTTCAACCATCCCACAGTCATCTAGGCCGTTTTAAACAAATGTGCAAAATAAGACGGTCTTTATGAATCCTTCAGTCTTCAGTGTCATTCCAGGATCCACAGGACACGGCTCGATGGGGGAAGGGGCGGGGTTTGCAGTCCATAGCTCCGCCCCTTTCGTATTCACCACAGCCCCACAGTGACCGGCCATTCTAATTCAAGTAAAGTGCTCTTTTGAGAAAACACAAAGATTTGCGTCCTTGAAATTTCTTCGCTCTCCATGGAGACAATAAAATAACACGCCGAGCAGGACGATAATAAAATTATGACAGCAAACTACACAGTTACCCTTTTGTGCCCTAACAAGGAAGCTCCGAGTAGTCATACGAACTCCAGCTTGCCATGTCCCGTGTACATCCCCCAGTGCACAAGAGATAGGAGACGTTCGCCTCCGCTTCCTCCTCCCGTGCACAACTCCGTCTGCCGCAGCTTATCGCAGCCCAGACAGCAGTTCTCATGTCCCGTTACCGGCACCATGCACTCCAAGTCCAACTTAGCCACGTGGCCTTTCTTGGCGTGGTGGTGTCCATGAAAACTGTAATGCAGGCGAGACAGCATCTGCTGGCGCTGGGCCTGGAGACGCTTGTTTTCGCTACGAAGCATTCGCAAGGCCAGCATAATCAGCAGAACCAGGATAAGCCCACCAGCGATGGGAACCGCTATCACTGCTGCCCGGAACCACACCTCTTTAGCGGATGCTAACTCTTGCACCCTTGTGATCAGGTTCTGATTGGAGCTGTAGTATCGGTCTAGATAGAGAAAGAGAGCATGGTGAGAACAAAGTGAGATTTGGAGCTTAGGCATTGAAGAAACAGCATGAGGTTTAACGCTAACGTGTTACGTTTATACTTGGTCCACTCTTTTTAATATCTCAGCACACCTTTTTCATTAAACAGGATTATATTTATGTGCTTTGAGCCGTCTGTCAAAGGACGCTGTGAGAAGCACATTCCAGCACAGTGGGAACGTTTCATTATCCACGTGCAATAAAAAGTATGTGATCTGAATCCAAGTGCTAAAAGGTAAACTGCCAGTTGCCCGCAAACTCACGCTGCACTGGAAACCATTAAATATCAGCCTGCAGTTTGGAGCCGTGAGAACAGTAAAAGTCAGCCTGCACGTGTATTTTTGATAATAAAGTATGTGTCACAAGGGTCCATGTTTGCACAGGATTGACGTCAGACATCAGTAAAGATAGTAACCTACTTCGATTAGATAAAAACAAATCTAGGCATAAAGGAATCACTGTGACCTGTTCAATGCCAGAGCAGAAACATAAAGGTTTACAGGACAGTGACAATTCTATAATAATTTATTCACCTTCATGCCATTCTAAAGTCTTCTGTGGAACAAGAACAACATTTTCTGAAGAATGCTTTAACTGCTTTTGCCTGTACAATGAAAAGACTTCACTTACTTTTATTTTATGGACCAAAAAAAATTTTTTTTTAAATATTTGTTTATGTTCCACAGAAGAAAGTCAGTCAGACAGATTGAAAAGACAAGTAAAATGTTTTCATTTTTGGGTGATCTATATCTTTCAAATGTAAAACAGAGAGCTAACATACAATAGAATCTACTCATACACTTACAGTAGTCACACACTAGTCCGATTTGTGTATCTTACCTGTCGAGTCACCTCGAGGGTGCGTGAGGTCATGTAAACCTCTGTAGTTACACATATCATCATGGCAACACTCTACAGGAGAGGAGCTTCCGCTGGAAACGTCCACATTTTTGCTGGAGCACACGTCTGCTGAGTTTAATAGCGAATCTACACAGCCGTGTGTTAGAGGTGAGTTTGTGTTTAGTGGGTCCAGGACCTTGGTGAAGCAAGCGTTGAGCTCAGATTTACACATGTATCCAGTGGCAACGCAGTGCGGTGCGTCACAGTAGCACCGGATCTCTCCTGCAAAACAGAAAAGCCAGAAAAGATATGTAATAATTGATATAACTGACATTAAAACATAAAACAACTGTCCTGGTGTACTTCCAGGAAACTCTGAACTTTTCAAGGACTCTTGACACTAATTGTGGATACATTTTAAACCAGCAAAAACAACTGCAACTGAATATTTGCCCAGTGTTGCGTGGGAAAGCTGAAATTCACATCACATCCATTTTTAACAGCAATTGAGCATTTCATTAGAGAATTAAACTGTGCTTTATTACTAAGATTTCAAGTACTTCGACTGGTTACATTTTTTATTACCAGGAAAGCATTCTTCACTTTACCAAAGAGGATGTTTAGGGAAGCAACTAAAACTGAACTACATACATGTTGTGCTAGAGAAAAGCAAAAAGAGACAGGACTAACACAGCGCTGTGACTAGTGTTTGTGTCAGAGCACTAGTATGTGGCTGTTCAACGCTGTAACTGTGTCATGGCTTTTCATGCAAGGATCCTTTTAGTCTGTCTTATAAAACAGGAACCGTGTAGCTTATAATTAGTGGTTTGTTTGCCAAAGTCAATTTCTTTCAACCCAAATGGAAACTTGTAAAGGGGGGTGAGAGCAGGACTCCTTTTTTTCAGTTAGCACGCAAACTCACTTGTGGTCAAACCTGGCATTAAGTCGGAGGGTAACTTTTAAAGGGACAGTTCCCCCTAAAATAAAAAATCTTTCATTTACTCGCACTCGTGTTGTTTTATATCTGTATGACTTACTTTTATCTGTAAAACACAAAATGGGACGCTGAGGACCGACAGCAACAGTCGCGGCTCGTTTCATCGCAACTTAATACAATGAAGGCGAATAGTGACTGAAACTGTCACTCTGCATCTAATTTTGTACACCAAAGAAGGGTCATATAGATTAATAACGCGAAAAACGACACAAATATATTAAGGTTAAACTGTAGGTCAGTTAGTTCATCATTAAAACCTACCGCCAAACTACCAATGCGCGTGCATGTGAAACGGAGCACTAAACACACACCACGACACGAACACAAATAAACACGGTCTTTGTGTCGTTGTAAGCTGCTTGTGTACACTGTCCAAAGCTGGGGTTACATGTCATCTCATTAGTGTAAGAAATCACTTAAGTTCTTCTTATCAGTTAGGCTAAATGGGTTTATTATTTATTTAATCTCTGATTGTGGAGCTAAGCCTATTTAATAATTCACAGAAATGAACCATATCACTGTTTTTGTCTAGTGTGGCAAATCAAAGTTTAACAAATGCCCAGAAATTCATATAACTCGTTAGTTTTGTTTTGGAGAGTAATAGCTGGTTTATAAAGCAATTATTAAACTATTTTTTGAACATGTTAGCGGGTCAACCAGGCTCTAGCAACACATTTTAAATTGGAACATGCTTTAGATATAATATTTGAGTTCTATTTTTTTCCCCACTATTTTAAACTATTTATAAAACGCTAGATTTGAAAAACAGATAAAGTTGCAATAGTGAAATTAAAGTTTTATAATGAATTGTTTACATATTGTTAACAAGTTTAACTTGAAGCATTAATTAAAATTTTGACCACGCATTGAGACGTAACATATGTTTTCTTCTTCAGCAAACATTGTTAATAAGTTAGTTAACACATGTATATATAAAGACTTTTTGAACGCTGCAGTTTCACACGCTCTTAGTGTCAAGTTTTAAAAACGACCACCTAATCTGAGTCTTACCTTTCGTGAGAAGAACAGCCATCGCACAGAGTTCCAGCTGAAACCAGAGAGAAACAAGGCTGGAATGGCGATCCATTTACAACTGCTTTTCCTTGTCTTGATACCCTGTGGCAAGACCCTCCGAATGGTTTGAGGACTTGTTACATATGTCCTACATTGATTACTGCATTCCCAGGGATCCGTGAACAGCGCTGTATCCAAAAACACACGGGAACAGAAAGGCTGTGTCTTGTTCCATCAGAGACCGATGCCGAACTGTGAGATCCGAAGATCCTTGCGCGTAACCAAACCAATCCGTCATACGTGAGAAACACGAATATATATACACACACACACACACACACACAGAGATATATTCGTGAAATGATACAAAGAAAAATCCGAAAGAAATGAGATTTGGACAACTATTCTCGATCGCGGAGCAGCGGCTCACTGGCCGGGGAACTTTCACTGGATCACTTTTGGGAGCAGTGTGGCCACGCCCACGCGAACGTTCATTGGTCTGCTTTGTTGGTTAATTTGCATACACCGTCCTATTGGCATTGGTATTGGTTCACACAGCGGTCACACAATTTGTCTTTCCGCCTACAGATGCTGAGCCAGAATCGCATGATGAGGCAGGTAGCAAGAAAAAATTATAATAATAGCATAATGGTTATTAAATGGGAGCTGGTGTGGCTGATTACGAAACAGAAACCTAATATATTGTATCTGCGCGATTTAAGGACCCTTTCAAAAACTTTCTGATCTTTGTCTCTGAGGGCAGAGGTAAATTACACCCCCCCCCCCCCCCTTCTTTTTTTTTTTTAGAAACGCGTAAAACTAAGTTACGCTTTGTCAGCTATATGACAGCGTTTCCCAGGCTGCTGGAGGTGGATACCGCAGGCCTGCACTAGAGAGTGGATGTAGGCGGGTCGGTTAGAGAAATTAGCAATCCAAAGAGGCACATGGCGCCAGCGAGACGACACAGACAGACAGTGACACTCAATTACCCCCCAGACAATCCCATGCAAAACACACAGAGCACAACGATCGATATCTCAACTGCCCTACCCGCCCTAATGTGTTGAGCACCGTGGTCAGGGCATGTGCTTCACAATTGAAGGCATTTTGGGCAACCTTGAACCATAAATAAACAAATAAATGTTTTGCAAATAAAACCAAGCCTAATGATACAGTAGGCTATTTACACAAATATTTAGACCCACCCATCAAACAGCTAGCTTTTATTTTAACTATTTTAAAACTAAACAAAAATCATAATTAGACTAATCTAACGAAACCCCTTTTTTGATTAAACAATTCATGTCGTTGACTTGAAATATCTGTCAACAGCTAATATGGTTTATCACTTTTGTGCATTTAGTTATTTTGTTGCGTATATATTTTGTGTCTTTCTCTCTGTATATATTTATTTAAAAGTGAAAAGGTTAATTAATTTGAAAATAATAGTAATTAGCACGCCCGTTTTAAAAAAATTAAAATAAAACTCACCGTTTATGATTTGTAAATTAAACATCTCCAGAACCCTTTGTTGGAAGATTTATTTATTTAGTTAATTAATAATTTATTGTGGCAATATTAATGGTGGCTAGTAAACTAAATCAAAACAGATTTTATACGCATCTATCTATATGTATATATATATACACATACTGAAGTTTATTATAGCTAACGGTAGGGACGGACGGCGCAGGAGATAGGAGATAGGGAAGTGTTTGATGATGAGAGACAGACTGGGAGACGCTCACATCTGATAGACGGCCATCGATTCAGTGTCAAAGGCTAAAGACAAGCCATTCCGATTCAGGGGACACATTCAGAGACCTACAGAAATTACCGGATTGACAGCAATTATCCTAATTGTTGGTAATTTCAGAGAGGCGCCAGTTCAAACCCAGTCCTCCCTTCAAATGGCGAGCTTCACACCTCCACAGACTCATCTGAGAAACTGCCCTACGAACATCAACAGCGATGCTTCTACTGCTCCGGTGAGCTGTCTCAAGACAAAGCTACATTTTTCGGTCATTCTTCATTTGACCCACCTATAGCTAATTCGGAATATTACCTTTAATGTTTAGTAATTTCGCTATGAATAATGACTATTTAGCAGTAATCCACTCCAAAGAACAGTTTAGTCTTTTAATTACGAGGAGTCACAAGATGATGTGGCATAAAGTAATTATGACTTTTATAATAAGCCTATCAATCTAAACGTTCTCAAGCACATTACAATAATTAAGCAAATGGGACGTTTTTTGCACGTAGTTTAGTCGGGTTTTTTTTCTCGTGTCATATAACATATTCGTTAATTAACATTTCAAACAAATGCATGGACGATTTGTCTTTCTGTTTGAATGATCAGGTGCTGCCCTCTTGTGTCCAACTTGTGAATATATCAAGTTTTATGTATTGACATTTGCGAGCACATAAAAAGGATACTGTAATAATTAAAATAAAATGTTTTACAAAATTTCAAAAGAAATGCACATGATACCAGCTAATTAAACAATTAATTAATTTAATATCAAGTTTTTTTTATATATTTCATGCAAAATTCCAAAGGGCACAGAATAAGTGGTAACTTTATTTAAACTAATGTTATGATATTTCTTATTCTAAACCCCTACTTTAATGTGCTATTTAATATAAAATGCATAACGTGTTAATTACTTTAATGTTTTATAATATTTCTTCCATTACTCTCTATTTTAGTTAATGCAATGTTGTATTGTATTATCACTCACCTAGTTTTATAAACATATTTTAATTAAGGCTATTTATTTTTGTATATTTTATAATCTATGCACCTTTCTCAGATGTTAATGACATCTCCCCTGGCCTTTTTTCTTTACACCTGACAAGTTATTCTATATAATGAAATCAGCTTTATTGGTTTATACTGCAACATCCTCACCTAACCTCAAGATGCATCAATTAATGTAATGACCATACAAAATAAATAAAATACACTGCTCAAAAAAATAAAGGCACTAAAATAACACATCCTAGATCTGAATGAATTAAATAATCGTATTAAATACATAGTTGAATGTGCTGGCAACAAAATCACACAAAAATTATCAATGGAAATCAAATGTATTAACCCATGGAAGTCTGGATTTGGCTAAAGCATCCGCCCACTCCTGGACAGTCTGTGGTGCAACGTGAAGTTGTTGGATGGAGCGAGACGTGATGTCCCAGATGTGCTCAATTGGATTGCGATCTGGGAAACGGGCGGACCAGTCCATAGCATCAATGCCTTCGTCTTGCAGGAACTGCTGACACACTCCAGCCACATGAGGTCTAGCATTGTCTTGCATTAGGAGGAACCCAAGGCCAACCGCTCCGGCATGTGGTCTCACAAGGGGTCTGAGGATATTCCAAAGAAAAATGCCACCCCACACCATTACTGACCCACAGCCAAACCGGTCATGCTGGAGGAGGTTGCAGGCAGCAGAACCTTCTCCATGGCGTCTCCAGACTCTGTGATTAGCTCAGGGCCCCAGTGGCGAATTTGACCTGTCTCCTGGTTGCGCCTCCATGCTCTGGACACTACGCTGACAGACAGAGCAAACCTTCTTGCCACAGCTCGCATTGATGTGCCATGCTGGATGAACTGCACAACCTGAGCCACTTGTTTGGGTTGTAGACTCTGTCTCATGCTACCACTAGAGTGAAAGCACCGCCAGCATTCAAAAGTGACAGCCAGAAAGCATAGGAACTGAGAAGTGGCCTGTGGTCACCACCTGCAGAAACATGTCTTGATTAACAGACACAAACTAATGTTCAATAACCACTCAACTCTTGCAGAAATTTTCAGGTCTAGTTTATGCACTGCATGAACGAACATGCTCAGCAGGCAAATGATTCAGTTCTGAGTCGGTTCTTTTCAATGATTTCGTCAAACGGTACGAGATTCTTTCAATCAGATGTGCGGCAAATTTGTGTTTTTCATTCGTCCAAAGTTAAAATAAAGTGACATACCATCATTATAGGTACTGACATTAGTTTTTTTCCCCCATTTTCAGTTAAATTAAGTTTATTAGCACATGCTATTCTGCTTTTGTTCTTGAATGCCAGTAGAATAGCTAACAAACTACCCTCAAGAGACATTTTCAAGACTTTCACCAACCTTGTCATGCTTTAAAGAGGAGTTATGTTTCTGAAATCATAGAACATTTGATGTTGAGTTACTCGGCATGCTTGCATAACCTACTCTTCACATCTCGAGACCTCAAGCTGAGGCACATCTAAGTTATTTAGGGAACTCCGCTTTGAACTGCTCTTAAATGATGGCACACATCATTTAAGCATTAAAGACCATTTTGATGTTGCAACTCGTATCTCTTATACTTGTCCACTTCAGTGAGGTAGGCGATGACATTTTTAAAGAAAATTTACAATGTTTTTGTATATATGTTGTTTTTTTTTTAAATTCAAGGGTAGACCTTTGGATGAAATATCTGGACATTTGTAGAACACAGGGCAAGTAACTTGCCCACATCTAGTTACATCTGATGTGAAGTTAACGTTAAACCGGAGAAATTCGTCTGGTCAGGACTTAAAAACGGCAAATACAAACACCGACTCCTAGTGGTCATGAGTGGGAAACTTCACTCAAGAGTACAGTAAATTAAAATCTGGTTTAATTACCATTTTATTTAGATAAATTAAAACCTTAAGCTTTTTGTTGCTATATGCCACAAGTGTATGCGCTTTCACATTTTTAGTTTAAATTTTAACTTGGATACAGGATTGTCATATTTACTTTAATATTCAGTCTATGTGCCCGTTTTAGCCATTTTAAGATTTAAGTTTGTGCCTAGCAGCAGTGCCAATTTTTGCCACGTCTTACATATATTTTATAGCTTTAGTTGTCACCACTGTATGAGCAATAACTCTTCCTTTTGAGAGCTGCTTTTAAAGTGCTATTAAAATCTTTTTAAAGATGAAGAGTGGTAGATGACAGCAAATGTAATCTAAATGTGAAAATAGGTGTAAAGAACATGAACATTTAAAACATCCAGTAACACCTGACAATAAACTGATACACTTAATGCCCTCCAAACAGACCAGCTACTTTTTTGCTTAACTTTAATGTTTTGTAGTAAACCTATCATAGAACAAACTAAGACATATTAAGAGAATAGTGAGAGAACAAAAAAAGGTACAAAAGAATTTTAGTTTAGCATGTTTATTACAATACATACATTTCACATTTGACCTTCTGACCCCAGGTGACCCTGCCCTCACCCTGGTATAACAGGGTTGGTGATATCCAGTCCTTGGCTGACCCTCGGTTTCCCAGTAGCACTTGTCCCCCCATTTCCATCCAATCAGGGTGCAAAGGAAAATATGTGGTAATAATTTATGAATACAACATATCTGATAGACTAGTAATCACTGCAACTTTAATAAAACTTTAACTTCATTATTACTTAGCAACTGTACATAGGAATGAACTCTGGTTTTTAAACGCAAGATGCCACAGCAACTTGTTCATTTTTTCCTTTTCTTTTCTTTTTTTTTTTTTTGAAAGTACAGTTTTTTCTTCTTTAAACAAAACAAGGGTACAGAAAAGAAATAAAAAGAAAACAAAATAACCTGGAAAGATTGAGAAAAAAAAGAAAAAGGGGATTCTGGGTGACAAACAGTCTTCAGCTCCTGCTAAAGGATGCGAGGGAGGGGAACGACATGGGTTGAGCTTGCAGGAATGATTCTCTTCTTGCTCACATTCACTCCATCACGTAAGCAGGCACTGGTGTTGACCATGGGCATATCGCTGGGCCATTAGGGGCAGGTAGGAGACCACTGAACCATTGTGGACAAACATGATGTAAACCCCCTCAAAAAGGCATGGGGTGAGGGAATGAAACCATTATAGTGCAACCAGAGAAAGAAATAGATAAACTAACCAATAAACCATGTAGCATTACTACTAATTTTTCATATGTAGCGAGAGAAAAATGAACCGGTGGATACGTGTGCGCGGTTGTGAGAAGACAAAGAGTTGTGTACGTCATCGTCCTTGTTAAATGTCCCGGTCGACTAGTCCACCTTTTCCATGCAGGTCTGGTACATGCTCAAGGCAATGGTTCACCGATCGTAATATCTGAAGAGCATTTGTTTTCGCTTTTTTTTTTGTTTCGTTTGTTTTTTAATCATGTCATTTAAAAATCTGCAGTCAAGAGTTCTACATATGGTGGCGACGAGGGCACTTGAGATCCCAGTCTGCCTTGGTGCTGATTAGTTTAACGTTTGGATGTCAAAAGCTTTGATAGGCATGGCTTCCCATGGCTTCATCTACAAAATATATTTACAACATGGAAATAACATCTACAAATAATCTACATGTACAGGGACGGGGCGAGGGCAGCTCCTCCGAAAACCTCTCCGCCCCCCTCTCCCATCCCCCCCCCACCCATCCTCAGTCCAAAGCAAGACCTCGCTGCAGCTTGTTTAATGTAAGACTGGGCCCAGAGCAGAACGCAACAGAACATGGGTTCTCCAGGGTTCCGCGCGCACCAAATGGGTTTTGCCCACTCATTCACCTACCCCTCTCTCCTCCTGTTTCAAGACCACATTGCTATCCCAGAGTTCCTCAAACCATGAAGGAATTTTGATTCTTCAACTTTTCAAGTTCTTTAATTTGTTGTCTCAAAAACAGTATCCTGTCGAGAAAAACAAAAGCGTGTGCAGAGTTAGTACAACGTATATGTTAGTGCATGTTCTGGTATTTGAGAAATGCATTGACCTCTGCTCGCGCAATGTGGCCTGGATCTCGCACACTCGCACCAGTGAACGCAGGTTTTTCAGCTCTGTGCAGTTCTCTGACATGTAGATGCTGCCCATGGTGTGAGCCTCTTCACGTAACCGTGAAGCCTGAAAGAGAGAGCGTATGCAAATTCTTAGTAATGCAACTAAAAACTCTTTATTACGGGCTGAAATAGCAGACGGGCTGAGGCTGTATACGGTAGGGCTGCACGATACTGGGAAAAAATTACATTGCGATATATTTTTTCCTGCAATATATATTGCGATGTGTACAAATTAGGGGTGGGCATATAATTTTTTTTTTTTTTTTTTTTTTTTAATCTAGATTAATTTAGTTTAATTTTAATTTTATTAATGTAGATTATAATGGCTAATTTGAGATCTGCCGAAGGCATTCACAATTTGTGTGCTACCTATTATATTTAGGATATCTGTGTGTCAGTACTGCCATCTTAAAAGTAGGGGTGTTCAATGCAGTAAGCGCAAAAAGTGCATTGTACCAAATCCTTCACGTCAATGTAAGCAGCCACTTGGGATGTTTTTTGTCAAGACTTGAATGAATAGAATGTTCAAAAGAATAGCATTTATTTGAAATCGAAATCTTTGTTTTAAAATCTGTCACTTTTAAACCACGTAAAATGATGAACTCTTCACACACGAAAACATTTGTGTTTCCATACCTGTTTCTCCACGTGCTCCGCGGGCCACCCTTGCACATGTTTGATGAGGTTCTCATTGAAGTGTGCGGCCAGCGTGGGTGTGAAGGAACACGTTGCTCTGCCTGGAGCTGTGCCAGCAGGTACTGAGCCCGGGGGCATTGCTCCGCTGACTACCCCTGGTCCTTGACCACCACCACTATTACTGCTGCTGTTATTGCCCATGTGGTTTGGACCTGGAGACGGACTTCTCTGACTGCTGCAAATCACAAACAGTGGATGGGGTCAATGTCTGTCTTATTAAAGAAACAGCTACTTTTATGTGCAAATCCATTTATTTACAGTTGCACTTTGTAAGATTCATAGCTAGCAGCTGAAATGGGTACTGCGGTCTGAATTCAAAATACTGGGAAGAGCCGTTTCTCCCACTTCCTCCTACTCAGACTTGACACTGATGTAGGGTTTGCAAGATCGAGGACACACGACGAGTCTAGCACTGTAATTTGATTAGTTGATTTACAGTGTTGTAAAGTTCGTTGTGTATTGTACAGTATTTAATATTGCTAGCTAGTGGTTGAAATTGGTACTGCAACTCCGTCCTGGTTTCAGAGCAGAATTACTGGCTATAGCCGTTTCCCTAAAAAAAAGAATGCTATTGTAAACTTAACATTTCCTAAATATCTACAAACATAAGTAATTTTTTGTCTTAAGAAGAGAATGTGATCCGACCTAGAACATCACAATCAGCAATACCACAAACAGCCAGAAGATAGCAGCAAAACACCACAAAAGAAGCCACTCTCAACTACAACTATGGCTGCTGAGGCATACAACGAGCATTAAACTTTCATCACGCACAATTTTTTTTATTTAGAAAGTCTTGAAGAATCCATTCAGTCATCTCCAAATGTTTTGTTACCTCTGTCTCTGCAGCGTCCGTGGAGAGTTGCCGTTGTCGTGATGTTTGTCTGTGGGGAGGGACTGCTGAGACGATGGTGGAGGGAGAGAACTGGACTTAACCGTCATAGCGTTTATCTGAGAAAGATAAGGGGGAACGTGTTACAAAGCCATACTTTCATTTGTGACATCTGTCATCTCAGATGACAACAGTATACCTTTGTCTGTGAGGAGACTGGTGTGGTGCTGAGGGGGGGTTTGAGGGAGGATGTGTTGGTCTGTGGCGTGCTGATTCTAGGAGACACATACGACCGAGGAGAGGAAGCGTCTGATGTCAGAGACAACGGAGACTGGCTGGACTGCTGGGCTACTATACGGGACAAAAAGAGACAAGGTGAAGAGATAGTGTCTAATCGCAACAGGCATGTAGTTGGTTAACAACTGTGGTTCTGGCTCTGATTTCAATCTATAGTTTATGTTGGTAACACTAACTAAAACTATTCAAAACATCTCTCTCTCATTGAGGCCATTAACAGTCTACAAACTTATTTTAATCTAAATGTTATCCTAAATACAGCGGTGGCCGAAATTATTAAAACGGGGCTAGTTGCATAAAAGCTTAAGACTAGTCTTAAAAGTTAGTCTTCTTTAAGACTGGTCAGTTTTTTTTTTAAATTCAGTTAGATAAAAATGTATATTAGTCTAAGTTGAATCCAAAAAGTAAAACAGTTTACTCTTGCCAAACTGCTAGTTGGTCAGACTAGCTCTTAACATGAAGGCTAAGTTTATGCAACTGGCCCCAGTAGTATTTTCACCAGTCAGTTAGTTTTTATCTTTTGCTGCAGTGTCATTAGGAAATATGGGTTTACATTTCCAAACATTCATTCTGCCATTAATTGCAATAATCCAGTGAGATTTTTGAGTCTGACAACAGCCAGTAGCTATGTTTCAATCCAAAACAGAAAATTTAGCTTTGGCAAAACTGGAATTTCGCATAAAACATTTGTGAATAAAGTACCGTTTCCATCCAATGAGTTAAAAGAGAACTAAAATCTTCACTTGCTGATAAATTGGCACTAAATATCTGTAAGAAAACTAGAAGTCGCTGAATATATTCCTTTTCATATATGATAAATTACTTGTGACTTAGAGAAAGCAGACGTAACAATAATACAGTCATTGCTTCTGGAGGTGGATGCCAGCTGTTCGGGAAAAAAAGTAATGTAAGAGTAATTATACAGAAATACTTTGATGACAGACTTCGCTCAGGAATTTCAGAATGTCCATAACATTTCAGATGCTGTGAAGGTTCGTCAAGTTATCCTGTCTCACAGCGCAACTTGACGTTTTCAATTTGCATGGAGGAATTTATTCAGTAAATGTGTTTCCATCGCAGTTTATGTGCATTGTAATAAACTGTATCCTACTCGGTAAGTTTTATTATGTGCATTTTTTGAATGTATCCATTTCAAATCAAGCAGATTTTTAATGCGATATTCCAAAATGCATATAAAAACAGGTGGATAGAAACACCTAGTGCTCCACACAGAGATCTCATCTCATCTTCATTCAGAATGATACAAGGAAACAAACTGAGAGACTAAATCCAGAAGAACTGTGGCAAGTGGCAACATCTTCAAGATGCTGAAAGATGCTTGGATCATTACAATTAATGGCAAAAATAATTGTTTGGAATGGATATCGTCTACTGACAACACAGCAAAGCCACAGCTGTATAAACACTGTGAAAAATGTCCTTTATGTGTGAAGTGTACACATTAATGTTATGTGCGTTAGTAAAAAAAAAAAAAAAAAAAAAAGTTTATTTTTGCTATAGAAATCACCAACTTTCTCAAAACGCAGATACACTGTCTAGTTTCTTCTCGTTGACAAAAAAAAAAAAAAAAAAAAGTAACCTTGCATTACATTAGCAATATCTAAAAAAAACTAATGCTAGAATGCGTCTAATCCTTTTTCACACAAAATTCACACTGTGAAACAATATGAAGTGTCAGTAAACAGACGTTGATGATTTGATATATTTTATATTGTGATATGCAAATGTATCCATGCAGCACAATACTAAAATTGGCACAGCAATTAAAAGCTTCCTAATAATATCCTAGCAATGTTTCCCAATAATACTAATAACAACGAGGCTATTTAATTCTAATTATTATGCCTTTTAAAACATTAGTGTAAATGTAATTTGGACTGAGAAATTATGACAACTAAACAGGTTAGAGTACACTTTTATGTCCAGGCACAAATCAATGCAGATTTATTTAGTTTTTAATGTGTTTACTTTAGTGGCTGAAAAGGGTTCTTAATTCTACTCTTAAAGTGTACCAAACTGGTGCATTTAACTTCTTAATCTACACATTTTTATGAAATCTTGATGATCTAGTATTCACCCACCACAGTCTTGCAAAAATGCTATGGAAAACACTGACTTGATACCCAAAAGAAAGGGAGAGGGAAAAAAAGTCCTCTTTAAAGGATTACTGCTTGAAAGGTCAACTTATATAAATGTGTCGAAAGGAGTTGCATGTCTTGCCAAGTATTCACATAAAAGCTACTGGTTATTAAGATATAGCCTATCATTTATAGTGAACATACTATTAAACAAGCAATTTAGATATATCCAAATAACAGATGCTGCATGACAAATCCATACACCGAACTATTTGTGTTAAAACCAGAAATTTTTAAGGCCTACGTGGCCCACCATTATCTGCTCCGACAGCAGCGGCCAAGCCTGTGTGTGTGTATAAGATCCTTGCTAAGCTACCAACCCCATCTGCTAACTCAAGGAAGCTGACTCAGAACCCCACAGCTGACATGAGTCGGCAACACAACCTCACGCCAAAAACAAATCAAAACCTTGAGCTCAAGTTATAAAGTTCAAGATCCGGTCACAAAACTGTGCCAACCATAAAACTTCACGCGTCAAATACATCATTTGGATGGCATTGTAGCACGAATAAAAAACACAGCAGGTTTGAAAGTAAAAGGTAGTATTAGAGAGATAGCAGAGTGTGTGCATGTACCTTGGCTGGACAGTTGAGTAGCCTGGGAGAGCAGAGTTGTGATGTTGAAGGCAGACGGACCGGCGGTCAGGATCTTATGGAGCATGGACTGCAGCGAAGCCTGAGTTACTGCAGCCGTGAGAACTACAGAGACAGAGAACACAGAATGAAGCAAGAAAGCAAAAACAAAAAGGTGAAGACAGGAAGCGGTCAAAAACAAAAACACCTAACATTGAAATCAAGAGTCTGCAGGAAAAACCCTTTCTTTACTAGAAGCTTTGGGAATATTAAGGTCTTTTGAAAAGTCTCATAAGCCCTATTCAGACAGGACTAGTTTTCTAAACTCTGTGCATTTTGATTTTTATCACCTGACGTCTGTGATTTTCATGTACAATTTCGGACAGGACATCTCCGGCAAAGTGGGAGGGTCTGTTTTGTACATCTGGGGGTCACAAAGATCACGCCCTCCGTGTGTGTGCATTGCGTAAAGTCATTCAGATTGATTACCATATTGAAGCTAAATGCCTATAACTTTATTTATTTATTTGTAGTAAACCCATGTTTAATTTTGATTAGGTACATGCAATTACACCATTGTGTAATTGAGTCCAGAAAATGCGATTAATCTTACCAGATTACGCGAGTTATGTTACCTTAACAGTCAGTCTTAGCGATTCACATGACCTGGCTCTTATTATTGTAATTTTAAAAAATTCCATATGAAATAAAAAAAAATCAAAAAAAAAAATCAAATGTCCATACATTGCCGTGATATTTTTTACAACGTGTTTCCTTGTGTTTTGGCCAGCGTAATATGCCATAACCGTGCGCACGTTTGATATATTTTGATAAAATTTAATTAAGACCCAGATCTGTTAAGACTGACTATTATAATAGTATCACGCTCATTTCTGCACTCCGATACATATGTTTTAATTACATGTACCTTCATCAAAATTAAACATGGCTTTACGACCAAAAAATAAAAAAAGTTAATAATTAGTTAAACCAAATTAGTCACACATTAACACGGTTTTGCTGTACTATTTAGCTTCACCATGGTATTTGTGATAATACTAATTGTAATCAATCTGAATGACTATAGCAATGCACGCATACAGAGAATGTGATCTCTGAGACGCCCAGATGAACAAAACAGACACGCCCACATCTATAATTAAAGACAAAGATGTTAGTCCCGTCCTAAATAGTACATGAAAATCACGGCTGATAAGAATCGAACCTCACACGTAGTTTAGGAAACTAGTCCCCTCCGAATAGGGCTTATGGTAATTTGTGTTGGCCAAACACAAAGCCAATCACAGACGTCGCACTGGGATGGAATTAGTTTTCTCAGAGGATCACTGAGTTTGCTGAAAGACAGCAGTTAATTTGCTCTGGAATTATCACAGAGGTTGTGAGAGAAAAACACAGACATGGCAGATTCAGACAAGATTAAAAATCACCAAGTACGTATGAAACAAATTGCTTCTGAATAGGGCAATATAGACTTTTTTTTTTTTTACAAATCTAAAATACAGTAAACTGTTTAAAAAAAAAAAAAAAAAAAATATATATATATATATATATTTATATGT
>JAUMHR010000011.1:2036408-2047743 GCA_032361145.1 Enteromius fasciolatus | reverse complement strand
ACGCGTCTTTACCCGGGGTTAAAAGCGGTGTTTAGAACGCAGATAACCCGGGGTTAAGCACAGTGTGAAAAGCCCTTTTTAGTTTTTTGCATCTTTTGAGGGAAAAAAGCACATTTTCTTGTAATTATTTTTGCAGTCTTTTTATGACTACAAACTCACTTTCAGGTTAAAAAAAAGAAGGAAAAAGATTTCTTTAGCAGGGGATTTAGCAGCAATGTGTAGACTGACTGAGTGACTTTTTTTTTTTATTCAATTTATTATGCGTTTAGACCAAAAACAAATGAATTATCGTCTATTTCTAATGTGTAATTTTCAGTTAAACTGGGTTTGAAATTGACCCGCTTACTAGACACATGACGCACTCTCTCTCCTTGTTTGTTTCCCCCTCTCTCTCTCTCTCTTTCCCCCTCTCTCTCTTTCTCTCTCTCCCATCTGTTCTGCTTTAGCCACATGTTGAGTGTTGTTCTGGAGCTTAATCCCATGTCATAAAACAGACACTTTTCTTCTCCTCTCTGTCTTGTCTCTTTTCTCTCTCTTTTTTTTTTTTACTTTTCTTTTCTCTTCCCTCCCATTTTTTTATCTCTGGCACACAACTGGAAGATGGTTTTATATTGGAAATGCGAGGGAGAAAAGGAGCAAGAAAAAGTGTTTCCAGCTGCATTTGACACACAGCATCGTTAAAGCAGTTCAGTAATGAATCTCTGAATGCCGTCATTCTGTTGCTATACCTCGTTCTCTGAGACCCGAGGTGTGAAATATCTGAAATGGCTGAGAACTTCATTGCCTTCTGTCCATCCGTCTGCCATAAAGTGTCCTCACCCCTTGGAAGCTCACAGCAATGTTGCCGTACTCCCAGCGGGGTACTCGTAATACTCATAATAATCTAATCAAATGAAAGATGACAATATGATTGGTCTTGGTTTTGATTCAGTACTTTTTTTTCCCCCCCTTGCTGGAGACACTTTAACAAACAACATTGCCAAAGAGGGTTGTAGTGAAATAGTGACTGTAATCAATTCAAAAGCAGCTTTATTTGTCAGTAGGAGGTAGTAATCTAAAGCAGACCTCTAAAGCTCCATGATTTATACTATAGGATTCAAGCAGATGCTTGGAGTATGAAGGCTGGAATGATTAGCCAAAACGAGTAGCTACACAAAATCAGTCAAACGACTACTGTTTGTCTTACTGCGTGAGCTTCTGTGGGTTTTTATGTGTACAACTCATTCTCGTTGCAGAGTTTGTTGTCTGTTCATGATACCGTGGCCAGGAAGAGTTACGATCCAGAACTTCCTCCACTGCCAGATGACATTGATGATGAAGAAGATTCTGTCAAGATCATTCGACTGGTCAAGAATAAAGAGCCTTTGGTGAGAGAACTTCCTTCTCACACACACTTACAAACACATGCAAATTTCCACATGCTGTCAAAGCCAGACACACAGGGGCTGCCATAATTCAAGCTCACGTAGTGGAAAACACTCTTGTGAACATGAAGCACATAAATACGAACGCACTCGCGCGATAGTGTCAGTGATGTGTTTGGCTCGCGCTGCCTGTTCACCCTTATCCTCTAGTTCCTGAGTGACCACATATCCTCCATATAAACATGACACAAGCCACATTCCGCATTACCTTATAGACGCTCTCACCCGCTTTATGTCCAGCGGTCTCCTGCGGCGTTTAGATGTATGTGTCTGTTCCTCTTTCCCTTATGTATCGTTCACAGCTCTCTCTAGACTAGATTTCTGGCCAACTTTCGCTCCTCCATTTCATCTCATTTCTCTGCGAGCTGTCAGAATCAAGACCTCTGTTTACTTGTGCAGTCATCAGCTGCACAAACCTGTTTGGATTCAAGCTTGAGGCTGTACTGTACTTGAAAGTGACAATGAACGAGCATTGACATCTATTGGCATTCTCGAGTTTCGAGAATCCCAGAATGACTTGATATTGAATCTTTTTGTGTTTAGCTGAGCAGTTGTTGAGTGGTTTGCCAATGTATTAGATTTCTTTTACTACGTAACAACAAAAATGATAGACTAAAGTGCTTGTGGGAAGAAAAATCTAACAAATATACTCCTGGACAAATATTGGCTTTATAATTTCTGGACATATCAGAATGTTTTAGGTCAGTAAGTATTTTTTGTTTGTTTGTTTTTTTAGCAATGATGCTTTAAGTTGATCAAAAGTAACCGTAACACTTTTTTTTTTTTAATTCAAATAAATGCTTTCTATTCATGAAAGAATTGGGGGGGGGTTTCCACAGAAATATTAATCAGCACCACTGTTTCCAGCATTGAAGAAGTGTCTTGAATGCCAAATCAGCATGATTTCTTAAGGTGATTGCACACTAAAACAGTAGCTAAAAATTTTCCACAGCAATGAATATAGTGAAACATTACTATAATTTGATGTGTTTTGGGGGGTTTTTTTTGGTCGCACTTCATTTTAAGGTCCAATTCTCACAATTACAACTACGATTTTTGCCTCAAACTCCTAATTTGCTGCTTATTAATAGTTAATAAGGTAGTTAAGTGTAGGTATTGGGTAGCATTAGGGATGTAAAATATGTTCATGCACAATATGTGCTTTATAAGCACTGATAAACAGCCAATATGTTAATAGGCAATAAACAACTAGTTGATAGTAAGAATTGGTCCTTATGTGTTTTTCTTTGTTTGTTTTAATGAATGACAGTTTTACTGTGTTTTGATCATATAATAGCTTTTTAATAGTACTGTACTTTGTGGTAGCAGGGTTGACCCTGTTTAGTACTTCAAACGTCTTGAGAAAACTGGTGGTAAAGGTGTTAGGGAGGCTAGCTCACCCTGTGGCCTGTTTGTGTTCTAGTGATAGGGAGATTATACGGTCAAAATATAGTCATAAAAGCTCCCAGGTTGTCCCAGGAAAGGTGGAATTATAGGTAGAGGTATATCTTTGGCATCCTGGCCAAATATGGCCCCTACCCTCTGTTCTAATCCCTGTATCAGTTAATTTGCTTCATCACATCTCTTTCCTCTCCACCAATAAGCAGGTCTGTAATGGCCAGGTGGATGCTGCACACTGGTGGTGGTTGAGGAGTTTTCCATCAAACATTTGTAAAGAACTTCAAGTTCTTTGTCTCAAATAATAAAATTAACACATTATGAATGAGGGACAATGCAGAATAAACACAACTCCTGTTCAGTTCTGATGTTTTTGTGAAAGGACCTACTGGATTATATTTATAAGACCTGAAATATAGGTGGTCAATTAATAATGGATTTCAAATGTGTTCTGGATCAGATGCATTCAGGATTCAGATTTAACATCTGTAATTAATCAGCATTCAATTTTATTGTGAAATGAAATGCAAAATAAATCTCTTTTCCTCTCAGTAAACACTGGGCTTTGGTTAGGTATAATGTGACCTGTGGCCCAAGTCCTCAGCAATTTTAGATGCTGGCTGCCCTTCCAAAACCTCTAGCTGTTTTTCAGACAAGAAGGTAAATGTCAATTCTTTATTTAAATTTTTTTCCCTCTCTGATTTGAACTGGAAATTGTATATATCAGGTGCAGACAGCCTGTGCAGTCATTATGACAAAAGCACTGCAAAGTTGAGCTTTAGTTTCTCTTTCTTTCACTGGTGTGTGGTAGTTAGCAGGCCTCTGCGGATGATTCATCGGTTTGTATAATTGTGATTAGTCGAATGGGTAGGATTCAGTAGCTCTGATTAATTGCTATCATTTTTCAGCCCATGACATCATGCGTTTTTTAGTGAGGGGAGTAATGAGGAGAAAGTGGAGGGGGTTCAAGCACTTCAAGGATGGGACCCAAATCCTCAAATGCTCTCCCCACAATTTGGTAACTTCAACTTTCTGATTTATTAGCAGCAAAGGCAGGATGCTGAAATAATTGGGCTTGGATCAGCATACATGTGGGGTGACGGCAACAGCAACCGAAGTGAGCTCAGTGGTGGATTTTATTGAAAGAATGTGTCATTTTGGATAAGGTTACTGAAAGGTCTATAGGAAGGCGAAAGACTGTGTTGGATAGATAAAGTGTGTATATTCTCTCCAGATTTTCAGACTGAGTAATAGAAGAAGAGTAGACAGAACAGACGTTTGCCAGTAAGATGATTTGGCTATAGATTGGGTGTGCACTCTTTTCATTGCAAGGTTTGTTTTGGCGAGAATATTCTCATCTAGGTGCTTATTGCACTTTTAAGATGGAGCCTGCCCAACAAAATCTTTCATCTTTAACTATACAATTTGTCTTTTGATGTAGTAGTCTCCTTTAATTTCCATGTTGCTCATCCTGAGGGCTGGCTTCTGTTCTATTTGAATAAATTTTTTTAAATCACAAGCTGAATGAAAAGTTGATACATTTGGTGTATATACTTTGGTATGTATTGCCTTAAAGGTAGCAGTACAAGTGTCTCTCTATATTCATGTATACACTCAGGTGAGGTCTGTTGCAGAATATGCAAAGACATTCTTATTTTATGATCCAAACCAAGTAATTTTGATTCTTTATATAGTTAAATGTACCGTAAATCTGATTAATTGAAGTCAAAAGTCAACAGGGAAGTGTTTATTGAACGTCTACAGATTTGGCTTTGCTCTATGTTTAACGAAATTAGAGAAATGAAGGAACTAATAATGCAACTGTATTTGTTTTGCTAATATGATCTCTGCCAGGGTGGATCTTAAGAGGGATTCTTACTGTCCTAATCAATATCTTGTATTCAAACTCCATGCGTTAAGACTTGAGAATCCAGAATCCTAAAAACATTCCTAAAAAAAATTTGTATGCCTGTAACTTTTTAAGTCAAACACTAGTCAAATAGGGACTTCGATTTTAGATTTTTGATTTAATAATTACAACATTTTTGTCAAAGGACATTGCATATACTCACACACAGAAATTCACATTATGCATCTATTCTTAAGAGCGCACAAGCATAAATGAGGCTGATCCATTTTGAGACTGGCTCTATAAAAATAATTCTTAAAATCCACTGCACATTTTAAAAGAAATTAAATAAATGGTTCTCGTAGTGCTGAATGCCCTGTTCCCTGTTATTAAGGCCCTAATATAGTTCAAACTAAATCGAAGAACATACAGCGATGTCACTTCAAACAAAATCAGGCCAGAACTAAGTTTGTTTTGAGTTTGTTTTGGCAGTTTGAATCTGCTCACCAAAGTGAACTTGTTGGGGAGTTCGTTTTAGCTCCTAAACACCTTTTGAGCAACATTTGGTCCTAGGCGGTTATGCAGTGGGTGAGTGTGTTCTGAAAATCCACCACCTTTGACATGGGAATTTTTTATTTACATTTTTTTCCCGGTCCGTTTTTCATTCAGCCAAGGTCAGGCAAGGGAACAACATCTCCAAGCCACTATGTATATAGCTGAGCTATGTCATGTATACATCAATCTACACCCTGCCTCCAGTAGCATAGTATACCATCACTCAGCCTTTTCTTTTTGGCCTCAAATGAAGAACGAAAAAGAACTTGGTTTGAATTAAATCAGGGCCTTTTATGATAATGGATATTACTGAAATTCGTATTATTGGATCATCGAGTCTTCAGCAAAAACTACCCCAAAATCAAATCGCAACAAATCCTGTGATTTTATTCTTAAGAGAGGTCTTTTTGAAAATATTTGAGACGTTTTTCTTAAGATTGTTGGGAATCCAACTCTAGGCTTGTTAAAGTTGTGCAGTACATAATCTTTTTTTTTGAAACGAAAGTAAAGTGACCGAAATGAATGGCCAAAGTTTGTGTGATTCTTATCAAACAGCTTCAGTACCCTAGGACAATGTCAGTGAAGCATGGAGAATGTCCTAAAACACAGACGTGTTTTGGCTTATTGCTTTTGACTGTTCATGGCAATGAAATCTATACAGTGGTAGAAGACCAAGTCTCAGAGACTGTGAAGCCAAAACAAGACTTACTACTTTGGGGGAAAAGATGTTTTTGAATGTCTGAGCATAGATTTGTCATGTTGAGCCTTGGAACACAAGCACAGCCAACAGACATTCTGTCCTATAAAAGTTCACACTGTTCTCATTTCCTCTTTGACCTCTCATTGGTTGATGACACAAGGCTTCGTTAATGTTTCCTCTTCGGCAGCTTTATTAGAAAATCCTATTTTGATGCTAAATATTTCCGAAAGGTAATTGTTGGTTCTTGATATCAATATGATTCATATATATGCTATGAGAACTTGTACGTTAATGCCTTGCAGAAAGGGTATAATTGTAGACTGCAATAAATTATTGGCTTATCAATTGGATATAAAAATGTAATTGATGATAACCTAATTTCCATTTCTACCTGCATGTGTGGTTGTAGTCACTTTCTAGAAATAATGGATGCACAATTAGAGCAGGGTGAAAGGTGGGAGCACACATGATAGCACTTTTTCAATACATCTGTGCGCTCTGGAGAAATATATCATGGCCCTGATGGCTCAGAGTAAGGACATACACTGACGTGCAGCATCAGAGTGTAATGTTGACCTGAGTGCTAATGTGTCACTCATCTCCCTCGTGTAAAAGACTGATACAGTATATTTCAGACTATTCGTAAAAGGTTCATTCATACATTCCTACAGCCTTGTCAACAGAATAAACTTTTTTCTTTTTTTTTTTTTTTCCAATAATTTTATAATGAATGTATTTATTAATAGACAAATGATTAATTTAAAGAATATTTGAAGGTTAGAGTAAGTCTGGGGTACAAGTCTCTCTCTCTCTTTTTCTAATCTTTCATTCCTTCCTCTGCATAGTGTGCTCTGATTTTTCCCAAGTATCCATGTTTCTGTCTATATCCTGTTACAGGGTGCACAGGAGGTGCTCGAGCGCACACATTAACGCACACTGTGTTCTTTGTGTACTGAGGTCTGCTGGTCTTTTGAAGGCATTTCCTCATGTAGGTGAAGGAACAAGATCTGACTTCTGAAAGTGATGTTTCTTTTGTGGGGTACACAGGCAACCAGTGGATAATCTAGTGTGTGAAACCACAGAGACACGCATCGATTTCAGTCTTTGATACTTATAAACTCAGTAGCCTCAACCATCGATGAATCATATTATTCTAAAAGCCCATTTTAAATAATATTACAAATAAAATTGGTTCTGATTAGCTGCCATTTTTAGTTGCTTTGTGCAGTATTTAGTTTTCAGCTTGGATGGAAAAATCACTTGATGTTGGAAACCTTCTTTGGAGTGTGTTCTCCCATTGGATATAAAATGACCGTTTCTAGCTTTCAGGGTCATACTGCAGGAGACATGAATGATTGTATCCAGCGTTTTATCCCAGGCCTCGACTTCCCTCTCCCGCTCATTCCCTTTTTACCTCCACCCATTCCCATTTACTTTCCTGTCATTCTTACTTATTTCCATTCAAGTCAGGCCTGTCCAGTTTTCAGCACAAACCCTGGCATTCCTCAGCCATTATTACCTTAATGAGACCCAATTTTCCTTTTTCAACAATAATACCTGTTAATGATGGAACTGTAATGCAACAGGGTTAAAGCAACACTGAATGTTTACCGAGCAGGTCATTGAAGGGTCAGTATAAGAGTCCGAATATATGAAGGAAGAGAAACATCACAGACTCCCTGTTTGTTTTGAGTGCCCCTATGTGTTTGTGTGTGTGCATTCATAATTGGATGTTTAATAACCCTGTTGCCCTGTTTAACACGTATCTTCTTCCTGCTGGTATACTCACAGGTGGCATAAATCAGCAGTGATAATTGTGGCTAATTGTGTTTTAATGACCTCGCTGTTGTTCTTTTTGCTGTCTTTTCCTCCTCCAAGCTTTCTCCCTGCCAAATCTACAGCAAACGCAGCCATTTGGTTCTCTGTAATTTATGTTCATTTAAGCGGCGAGTTGAAGAGAGTGTGTATCGCTGTTTATGTTTTCACGCCAGTTTAAGTGACTTTGTGTCAAACACTCGCTCTGTCTCGGCCTGGGTCTTTGTGTTTGTTATTTCAGGTCTGCCTTCATGGCTAGAGCTTAGATTCTGCTGAAATGATCTGAACTGTAAACTTTTATTTTAATGACGATTGAAAAAGTTTGTTATGATGTCAGATTGTGTTCGGAGAAGATGTTGGTGTCATGCACCAAGGAGATCTATAATACCTTGAAAAATGTATCACTTTTCCATTCATTTAAATGGCCATTATTTGGCTGGCACAGGTGGACCCTCAAGTTAAAGACCTGAAAATTGTACATATGCACATACATCATAAGACTGCACTAAATTGATTAAAATTGATAGGAAATATTTTATCCAAGAAATACTAAACAATAAATAATGTCTATTCATCAAAGAATTCTGTAAAAATGTATCATGGTTTCCACAAAAATATTTTTCAACCTATAGTAGATAATATTGAACAAATTAAATGACATTTTAAAATGTATTCAAATATAAAAAGTTATTTTTAATTACATATTATATCACAAAAAGTTTTTGCTGTGTGTTTGATCAAATAAATGCAGCCTTGCTGAGCTTAATATGCATAAAATCTTTCCAACACCACATTTTTAGCTTGTGTGTGTTCACAACTAATAAAAAAATAACCCTATTTTGGCAGCTAAATGGTGTAGAAATCAACTGATGAGCTAAATGTGTCTTCTTAACCAGGCACACCCCTTGACCCATTGGCACCCACAACATCTGTTTTACATCTAATGTGCTTGTAGAAGGTTTTCTTCATTGTTTTCATCCAGTGCCTCTGTCGTGAGAGTAAACGTACACATGATCGGTTACTGTCATCACGCAGTCGTTTGATTTTTGCGTCTGTCAATCTGTCAACTGATGAACCATCTCTGAAGAATGACTTTTGTCTCAGCGCTCTTGAGCTTTGCACAGATTAAGCCATCCACTTTTGGCTGGCCTTATAATAACAGTCATAAGCAGTTATGTGCTAAGAGTCTCAGCATATGGAGCTGATCACCTTCACAACTGGCAGCCGTGGGTCACGTTACTGATGAGTAATTTAGAGAGCCACGGCCTCTTATTCTAACTTGCTTAATTTTTCTTCCATCTCAGTTTCTGCTTTCCTCTCTCTCTCTCTCTCTCGACATTCAGAGGAAAATTTTTCATTAAAGTCTATTTATAGAGCGTGTTTTAATGGGCAACAAGAGGAAATAAGAAAACCTTGAAATTCTCAATCAAAGAACCTGCTCATTTCCTCCGGTTGCCTATTACAAGTGACCTTACTGCAAGAATGAAGTTGCACTTGCGAGGATTGTGCGAGTGTGATTGCGAGGATGACTAACAGAGGCGGAGTTCCTGATGCCTGCATGATGAGTTTGGTTAATCAGCCTAGTGTAGCATGGCTCTCTCAGCAGCATGTGTGACTTGGAGGAAGTCCGTTATGTCTGAGACCGAGAGGATAAACTTGCACATGAAAAATATCAGCTCATGCTCTCACAACAAGAGGAAAAATATGGACTTCTGTTATTTGCATGGGTAAATGACAACAAGATTTTATTTGCTTTAATGCATAACACTTAGACCCTCGCTTGGAGTCCTTCCATATATGGAATTATCTAAGCCAGGCCTTGAGATTTGTACTAGAAGCTGTGTATCTGGCTTCTGATTAGTGTTTTAGCATTGCAGAATGATGTTCGTCATTACAAGAAAGATTCATTAGAATAATATGAGAAATGTCCTTTCTAATTGGATGTGACAGAAATCTTGGTCTTGGGTTTTGTTTCGCCTTTATCTTTTATGAAAGCATTATGAATATCGAAGTCTGCCTTGCACGATGAGGCAGCGAGTGTTGAGTGTGTAATGATGTATTGATATGAATAATAACCTTGTTGAGTGAATAATGGTCTTTTCCAGCACACTGGAAAAAACTCCTTCCACACTCGATTAAGCAGACTACTGTACCTTCAGTTTAGATTTAGGTTTGTTTTTATTTTTTTTATTATAATTACTCATGTTTGGATTAAAATGGAACGTTTTTGGACTGGTTCTAATGATCAGTTTATCACATTGTACCCTTACTCTCTCTCTCAATCTCCCTCATGTGTGTCATAAACACCACTGTTTTATCTCCCTTTGAGATGTAACAGCTAAACTGATCACTGGTTTCTGTCACCTCCCAAAACTCTGGGCCAATCGCTGCCTTGTCCTCCCAGGTCACCAAATTGTTCCAATTATTTGATCAACAGGAAATATTCAAAGACTTCTGAAGGGAGCGTCGACAAACGGCTGCTCTTTCCATCTTAAAACCTGTGTTTAACACATCAGAGGAGGACCTTGAGCTAATGTATTAGTCGATGACATAGCAAAATCATTACAGGTGACCAAGTCATCAAAACGGCTTTGACAGCAGATTATTGGTCTTACTGAGGTAAGGCAGATAGAAGAGGAACATATGTGTGTGTGTCTTTTAGTGTTTTTTTTTTTTTTTTGTTTTTTTTTTTGAAGGGTTTTAAAAATACTATTTATGTGCCAATGGAACAAGTTTGTCAAGGTTGTTTTTTTAACCTCTTTTAGACACCAGAAATGAGGCGAGGTAAAAACAGCAATAGGTTTTAAACACACATGCATACAGTACTGGAAGAACCGCTCCGCACCTTCATCCACTGTCACGGATGCTTCAGAAATAATAACAGCCTTAGAGACACTGATGCAGAAAACAGAGGGTGAAAGAAGGCAGACTGAAGCTCAAACTGTCTGACATGTTTGTGTGTGAATAGCCATGCTCCCTGCTAGGAGTCTTGCCGTCTTAGTCTCGCTGTCTAATTTCGCCGTGTGTTTGTGTGTGTGTGGTGACAGCCCATGCTGTGAGCGTCTGACCACATGTGTCTCTGTTACAGCAGCACATGAGTATGTTTGGGGGTAGGATGACACACCGAGCTGGCATATTGTTGGCAGACCTGTGCCATGGATGGCTTGTGCTTTTGCATTCCTGCTTGTGTTTTTGGCAGTCATAGCAGTCCATTTAAATCTGTTAAGTGGTCATGTGTATCTAGCCATACTCCCTAGTCTCAGAGCATTTACTTTGCTTTATACAAACGCACAGAAAGTCAGTGGGTCTTTATACAATTTTATGCCAGTAGGTGGTGGCAATTTCCTGTTATGTAGCGAGTCACTGAATAATTAGTTCAGCTGATCTGTTCAAAATATACATAATAGGGCTGCACGATTAACCTTTATTGCATCGATATTGAGGTTTTAACTCCCTCAATAACCTAACCTCAGGAGTCAGAGATTTTTTCCCCCGCCTCTGACATTTGAGTGACAAACCTATTAGCCAATCAAAATGGTCGAATCTCGTGTTCCTGGCCTGCTGGCCAATTAGAAATGGCAATGGCAACAAGGT
>JAUMHR010000011.1:2015669-2026424 GCA_032361145.1 Enteromius fasciolatus | reverse complement strand
GGTAAAACACATCTGTATTACTCTAGGGATGTTGGAAAATGAGCCTATTTCCAAAAAAGTGGAGTGTTCCTTTAACATCAAAATACAAATGAACTCCTGCACAATTTAGATTAATATATACATGGCTAGTTGTAATACCTTGTAGAGGGAGGCAGAATTAGATGCATCTGCTTGGCTGTCCTCCTCTGGAGTGCTTTCTTTCAGCTCTGGCACTGGACCAAGTATCTTGGAAAGAGGAAATTGGATTTCTGCTTTAATTTCAGCACAAAAAACCCACCCAAAAGACCGGTGCTGGGTCTAAACCTCTACTTCATTTCAACAGCTTTTATATTTATAGCTACTTTTGGGTTGAGATTTTAAAAGCTCTACATTCCACACTTTAATGATTCAGAAAAGATGAATGGCTGTCTGGTCTGATTTTGTGGTGTGGAGATGTTAGCAATGTGACTTTAGTACTTTGGCACCATGTTGCTTCCTTATAGGTATCAAGGGAATTTTTAGACAAGGAAACTGTGACCGGACATATCAACCAGGGATTGCTTCTACCTAACAAATCAATGAAGGGCAGAGTACAACAAACAGGTGTTTTGACATATTGTTACCTTTAGCATTTCCTGGGTCTCCTCTCCCTCATTGATGTTAGTGATCTGGGCTTTGCCGTGTCTCTCTGTGTCTCTGATCAGTGTGGCGATCTCCCTCACCTTCTGCTTCTCAAAGATGTTTGCCTGAGATCCTATCCACGACACAATCGTCTGCAGAATAAAAGCACTTAGATGCTCATTTTAAATAAATGCTACAAGGTTTGACATTTTTGTATAATGTAAAGCATCCAAAAACTTTCTTATTTGCTGTAAAATATAGTAACACTTTACAATAAGGTGTCATTTGTTGATATCAGTTAATGCATTAAATAACATGGAAGAACAATGACCACTTTGTTTACTACACTCTTTATTAATATAGTTAATTAATAATTATAGTTATAAATAATATTAATATTAATAATATAGTTAATTAATACAGTTTTCCATTAATGTTAGTTCACAGTGCATTAACTAATGTTAACAAACACAACTTGTGACTTTAATAATGCGTTAATTAGTGCTTAAATTAACATTAAGATGCAGAAGTATTGTGCATGCTTAATTCATATTGACTAATGTAGTTCACTAATTGTAACTAACAAACTTTATTGTAAAGTGTTACCATAAAATCATAAGATTGTAAAACATTACTTCAGAAATCATTCTAATGTACTGATTTGGTGCTTAAGAAACATCATCGTCAACTAATTTTCAGCATCAGCGTTGGAAACACAAGTTTTTTTAAGACACTGATGAATAGAAAATTCAAAAGATCAGTATTTCTTTCAAACTGAAACATTTTGTATCATTATAAATGACTTTACTGTCACTTTTGGTCAGTTTAATGCATTCTTACAGATTGAAAGTAATCATAAATATCAAAAATATATCTTACTAACCCCCAAAATGACCTACACTGAAGTATATAGACATATAATCAGTATCAATGGACACTACACACACCTCGCCCAGGTCAAGTATAAAGCAGTCTCCTTTGTTAAAGCTCTGCCAGCTCAAATCCACTTCTTTGGCTCTGATGTTACGCTTCCCTTTGATTTGGTATAACCTTTGAACGGGTCCTGATCCAGACTGTGATTTTCTAAAACCAGACTCCACACCTCCCTCCTGTAGAAACAAAGGAGCATGCAAGAAAAGCTCTTTGATTTAAATATACATATAGCAATAATTTCTACTTCAAGTCTGTATACAAGAAAAAAGTTCTAAAACTGTCATTAGGGTGGCACGTTACTTTAGGGTACCACCCCAGTGGCAGCTTTTTACCTTTTGTCCTGTATGATTGTGTGGGTTTACGTTATCTCACATCTCACCTTATAGCTGACACCTCGGGGGAAGAGGTTCATGAACTCTGGAGACTCATAGCCTTGAACTTGCCTGTGCTGGATTGGATCTCCACCCAAGAAGTTATCCAGCTGTGTAGCCAACATTGCACAAGCTACCTGCTCATCACGAGACGATTTCTCTCCTAATAAGGTGAAAGAAGATGACTGAACATGAATATATATATATATATATATATATATATAGCGTTTTCAACATAATATAGAATTAACATATTTCAGTTTACAATCTTCCTCTTTTACATGCCTATAAAAAGTCAGCAAAAACAGATAAGTGAAGGCAATTAGGCATAACAGCTAAATCATTCTGTCAGCACAGTTGCCCCTGGAAATGCTGTATATGTTAACACTAGCACAGTTTTGCACAATACTGCTCTTAGTGAGATGCCACCAGTGCAACCACTTCCTCTATCGGCACAACAGGCTTTGAGAAACAGTTTTTTGGTCTGATAACCAGACGCTGAGTCGTCTGACCTAAATGAAAAGCAGTTTGTGGTAGGACCAAATGTTTAACTAAACCTTATTTTCAAACATGATTTCAGCTTTCAGTGATGATGATGAAAAGATAACTGATATCGAATGATTAATGTTCTGCATGCTGTTTCGCAATTATGCTCTTGCTTTGGCTTGTGTTAAACCAAGCACCACCCTCGCTTTCACTTCTGTGAGTTTTTGCCCTTACCTAAATGTTTAGTAGTTTTCAGTAAGTTTGAAGTGGAAGTGCCTTACAACATTAAATACATTTTGATCTAATTTTTTGAATACATGTACATAATTATTTGCAAGCTTTTTGCATCAAGTAGGTTTTTAAACGACTTAAAATGTCTGTTTAATGAAACGATGATGCTTCAAAAGATAAATTGTGAAAATGTAATTATTTTAGTTAATAAAAAAATAAATAAATGTTAGCATGTTTTCATATAAATTATACTTTAGATTCAAGGTTTACTTATTATTATGTACAGTGTTTCCAAATTTGACACAGCAGCTAAAAAAACTGCGAACTAGAATAATCAAGATTTTGTTTTTCACCTTATAAATAGAAATTCTGTCATTTACTCACTCTCAAGTTGTTCCAAGTTTCTTCTGTTAAGCACAAAAGATTGTATTTTGAAGAATGTAGGTGAAAAGTAACCAAACCGTTAACGGTAGCCATTGACTTCCATGGTATTTTTTTGCATACTTTGAAAGTTAGTGGCTACCGTCAACTGTTTGCTAATTAACATTCTTTAGAATATCTTCTTTTGTGCTAAACTCATACAAGTCATGCGTTAAGCAACTCAAATTAAGCAGCCCTTTTTTAAATGAACTCGTGGCGCTATGTACACGTACTTCGAGAGGTCTGTAAATGTTTAGAACATGGTGGTACGTGTAGAAGGTTCATGAATGAATGATATGGTGGGGTTAGGAACTGAGACCAGGTATTCTAAGTAATGAAGAGATGGGGGTGTTTATGGATGAGGCATGACTAAGGGAGAAGATGGGCTCATCATGCTGACAACCAGCCTAGTGTTACCAAAAGCACCGGATACACCATAAGACAATAGACCTAACTGAATCCTGTCACGGGCCTGCTGAAACATTAATGAACTATGAAAATACCCGCCCATGCCTTTTCCCTATGGACTCTTCCCTCTTCATTCCTCTCTAATGTGGATCAGCCGTTCTATCCCATCTTTCTGTGTGCTCACTCAGACTGGGTCAGGCCCACTCGACTGACTGATCAAGCGTATCATTTAACTCAACAGACTATTGTCTCTCTATTGTCTTTCAGACCCCATACCCAGCTACATGATGAGAATGATTCTGACCGACCCTGGCTCTTATAGTGCAGGACTTCATTTCTTTTAACTTGCTGTATATTTTATATTATTGAAATGCTATACGATCTATAAATGCTATATAATCTTAAATACATACATGCAAGTGTTTACATATATTTACATAATAAATATACACAGTACACATATATTATGTAAACAAAAACGTCATTTGGATGCGATATGGATGTATAATAAATGCTATGGCTCTTGTGGCTTTAGTCACATCTGACCCGTTAAAGCAGCTATTATCTCACCGATCCACATATGGAGATCAGCTCCCTGGTCACCCCGGTTATCCAGCACAAGGTAGGAGTCACCGTTGAAGAAAGCCCCCACTTCAGCTTGGGCCAGAGGAACAGCCTTCATTTTCTCCACCCGCCAACATCTCAGTCCTGGCTGCCTGACCTCATCCACAAACTGTCCTGGAGCGGCCTGGAAAGGGAGCATTCTGCAGAGAAAGTGATGAGAAAGGGAGGATCAAAAAACAATAACAGATAAATATGTGTGTCCTTTACATATTTATTATCTTTATATATATATATATATATATATATATATACACATACACACACACATGCATGTATATATTTGAGACAAATGCTATGTTTATATATTAAATATATTTATATAATATAAATATGTATTAAATATGTATTTAAATATATACATTTAAACATTTTCAAAATATATACTGTATGTGTGTGTATAACATCACTACTAAAAAATGTATTAATTTAGTAAGAACTAATGACGTCTCTAATACTGAAACAGTAACACTGGTTCAAAATATTACTACTATTTGAAATAACTGTTTTATATTTTCATTTATTTTAAAATGGCATTTATACTGGCAAAGCTGAATATTCAACTTTCATTACTGAGTGCAACATTATTCTTTGGAAATTCTAATAACATTATTATATTATTATTAACAACTGTTATCAACGTTGAAAACAGTTGTGGTGCTTAATATGTTTTGTTGTGTTTGTGTATGTTTTTTGAGACAATCTGGAAACCTTTACTGAAACATCTGAGAACCTTAATCTATCATTTTCGAATAAAATGTAAACATTTTTTATAAAAAAAAAAATCAAATTAAACTTGTACTGTTTATTTAAGAGTACAACAAGTGTCTCCTTTAAATGAAAAAGAAAAAAATATCATACTGCATCTGCTTCTTTAACAGGAAATATTTGTTTTCACACATTGATGTACAGTTTGTTTCTCACCACTGTCTTACACGATACACTGTCTTACTGCTCCTCTCAACAATTTGCCAACAGAGCTATCAGTTAAAGACTGTTATCTGATTGGTTCTTTGACCCGTCAGTAACTTGACTGCCAAAACACATGAGGTGGGTTCTAGAAATCTGTTTGTTTAGACATAGTGTAATGGCCACACGCATGAAAACATATGTAGATTCCAGCATACTGCTGCCAAGGACAACGAGGATGTGCCAGCCTGAGGACGAGTGCCAGCAGAGTTATTAGGCATTATTGCATGTTTTGTTGTTGTTAAGCTGCATAAGCCAATAAAAATGCCTTAATACTTTGTTATTGTTCACTTATCAATATTAATGGTCTGCTAAGCTTATTATCTTATCAATTGTTTTAATTAGAATGAAAACTAAACCAACATTGGTGATATTAGATAGCATATCTTTGACAGGCATGCGGATTAATAACATAAACATAGGCTTTGCCAATAAATTGGCATGGTACAAATAAATCAATCAGTCTAATTAGGCTCCTGTTGTGAGCTCTAGGACAAGGCTGCATCACTCAGAGGCCCATGTTATCTTATGTCACTCTAAGATATCCCATAGAGAAAGCCACACACGTCCAGGTTCACAATGACATAGAAAATTCCCACATAGTCACTGTTGTGAACACAAACAGCTATGACAGTATTACAAAATATGCAACTCCTCCCTCTTTATTGGTTCATTCGGTGCAACATTTTCTGCTTGCTCACCATTCGGGCATGGCACCTCATAAACTACAAGGAGCCACCAGTGGAGAACTACCCCTCATAAATGTATCACTTTATGATACACATTTTATTATTAGCTTCGTGAATTTACCATATATGGTATATTTAAAACCCCATAGTCTGTTATCAAGTGTCATTTCTAAAGAAAGATGACGTAATGAGAAAAGAAGAAGCAAGCCAGTTTCAGTCAAAAAACGTCACATGAAAAAATGATCATATGATGAAGTGTGGTAGAACCCATATAGCACATTTTGTGAACTTGAAGAGCCATAGATTAAGTCATTAATCTGATTAGACAGAAGTTATATGTACCCTCCATGTCATGTTGTCTTGACCTCACTGATCAAACAGCACAATCTCACACCCCACTCTCACAGTACAGAAAGTGTAAAGAGGAGTTATTTTTTGGCTTACCACCCAAGCAGATGTGAAAGTGTCTTAAAGTGGTCAAACATGTCTGACTCACAGACAGCTGCAGCACCCATTCATTAAAAACAACAACAGACATGGATCTAGTGATATCTTTTTCCATAGCTATTACTTATTTTTATATTATAGAGGATAAGGTTACTGCACAGCAAGTCTAAAATAAAACTTAAGTGTTTAAGTGTCATTTTTCTTCGCATTCTTTATCCTTTCCTAGCAAAATGCTATAAATTTGAAAACGCAGAAAATCAAATCATATTTTTTCTTTTTTTATGATGGACAAAAGTGGCAGAGGCAGTGTGTACATGTGATTGACTCAATGTGAGATCGTATTTATTTTTCAACGTGAAACTTTCGGACTCAGTGTGCAATGACCTTAACTTAAAACCTCTATAATAAAAAAATAACATATGAAAAAAAAAAAAAAATCATTAAAAGTGAATATAAAAGTGTGCAATTACAGCACTAGCACCACCAAGTGGAATTTCAAAAGTAATGTTCTGTGAAAAATCGCATACTGGCTTCCTGTTCAAATATATCCAATTATTACAAATTAGGCGAAAATGGCACATGGAAAGAGTAGTATGTTTAAATTCGTAAGTAGTCATAAAACAGCAAGTAAAAAGTACAGCAATGATTTACTACAAGTTTCCAAAGTGACTTCTTAAGTGTACGGCCTGGTCCCTTATCGCAACCTAAACTTTGCAGTTTCCACGATTTCAATATTGCTTTGACTGTTGGTTAGAAGTCTGCTATGGAGCTCACTTCATGTGTGCATTAATGGGTGCTTGGCAAATTATAAAAGCTAAATTAATGAATGGGATAACCTACGGTTTCATGGGCTTACTGGACGCGTACGCAGCTGCAAGTGTAAGTTCGCTAGAAATATGACGTTTACCATTTGGGACACGCCCATAATTAAACGAGGAAGTAATCCCATGTTCGAGACTTCCGTTTCATTAGCTGCTACGGGGAAATAACGGGAAGTGTAAAACCGTTTGCTCTACAAATCATTGTGTTAATAATTAAGATAATACATTAAAGCAACATAGTAAGACACACCAATTTGCTATATACAAGCAGCTAAAAAGTGTACAGCTAAAAATAGCTTCTGGATTTAAATGAGTCCAGAAGCCAGACCCATGAAACTAAAATAAGCTGGATATCCTTATAATGGAGATTTTACAATCCCACAAGGCCACAGTAAAAGATTTGCAAATAGCACTGAAGCAATGCAACTGACACCTGTACATAAAATGGCAATCACAACGTGTAGGCATGATGCGTCAAAATTCAGTGTTATACTTTGAGCCTATAAATGGTTTACTTGCAGTTTTCTCTGTGTATTAGGTTGTGTTTACATAGATTCAAAAAAAAGGTAAATGATTATCAATGTTGGGATTGTGCTGAAAACGGTAGTATGCCATCACACAGGAAGAAACATACAGGTACTGCATAGGATAAGTGGAACAAGGGCCCATGCGCATAATGTGAAGACAGAACAAGCTCATAGTCTCCCCTCATAAGTAAAGAGCGCACTCGAAACTAAGAAACACACTTGTCCACTTAACTGTAAAACTCCTTCGGCCTGCTCCGGCATACTTTCTGAGTCCGGCTCCATTCTGCCTGTTCCAGAGTGTGTGTGTGTGTGTGTGTTTACCTGGCCTGGTTAGCTTATATGTGTCCAGTAACTGGACACGGGGGAATAATCCGAGCGGCCCTGCCGAGGACGCCCCACAGCGAGGAGAGTCGGGTTGCCTGACAAATGCTAAACACTGGCGTGATAATTACTGCAAGGCACCATTCATCAAGGGAGTTGATGGAGGAAACACGGTAAAACATGGCTTTTGTTTCTTAGACAAAAAGTTCTTAACCAGTTGAAGAGCCACAGCCTAAATAAAAACTACTACTAAGTCGAGACAGGTAATCTTTTTTATATTGTAATTTATTAGTTTTGACACCATATTTCATGGCTCATCATATTGATTGATGCAAAACATATGCAAATGCCAAGTCAATGTAGACCAAAAATGACGTTTTACAGAAATTATGAATCAGTAGTAGAACCATATGCAAAACTGTTACCATGTCAAGACATTTAGAATTATTCATTTATTATTTATTAACATTAAAAAATTTTTGGCTTGACCACTATTCTATTTTAACACTAATTTATAGGCCTGGTGGCATTTAAGTTACAAAACAAATGCAAATTATCGGTCATTGTAGCATATTTAAAATATCGCAGCATTATTACATAACAAATAACGATATAGCAGTGAAAGACGACAAGTGAGATGAAAAAACAGATAAAAGGTTGATAAGGTAACTGATAAATAATCTGTTATATAGGCCTAACCTATATCTTTCTTTAAGCAAAGACATGCAAGTAGATCGTGAATAGATAGATTGCCAGAGACAAAGGTGGAGCCATAAAAAATATCAAATCCAATTTATGATTTCTTAGAAACACTGCAAGCAGAGTGTTATCAAATAACAGTCACTCAATTAAGTATTTGTTTAGTTTACAAGACAAGACAAACAATTTCTAAAAGTGTAGCTATTTGATTTTAGATGCTAAGCTGAGTTGCCTATTTTAAAAGTCAAGAGTAAGAATCAAGATGTGCAAAATATTTGACAAACTTACAAATTATTAATCATGTTTTCAAATTTAATTTACTTTTCTAGAAATAAGCTAGATGTTAGCCTAAGGACGAAGGTGTGGAGCTTTTGGGAGTGTCTCTCTTATTTAATGTTCTTTCTGCTTTAGGTTCCTTTGCTCTAAAATAAATGTGTTTTGGCACAGCCTGGTCTTAATGGTTATGAATGTATAATTTGCGAGTTTCTGAGCAGATTTACAGTGCTTACCTTGCTGCTGTTGAATTTGGAGAACCCTGTAGAGTTTCGAGAAAGGAAGGAAGGACGAGTTTGTAGAGGAGAGAAAAAATTTACAAAATCACTTCCTGCACTACTTTTGGGCCAACCCACTCGAATACACCCCTACCTAAACAAACAGAAGTTAAAAAAACAAGGGGAAAAAAGGCAAAGGCATGGAAAATGACATTAACAGATTTGAACAAAACATGACGTGATTTGAATGAATTTGACTGCAGTTAGACCTGGACTGTGGAAAATATCTAAAAATCACATTAAGCCAGAAGGGTTTCTCTTGTAACATATACAAGGGTCACACCCAGTCAGTTACAAAGCATTCATGATGAATGTCAGGGCTTGCCCATGGAAACACACTAATGAATGTAACAGAGAAGCCATAGTGATAGCTGAAAGTTATGTAAACTTAAAAAAATGCAGCTAGGAACGCACACTCAATGGCTTTGACTGACTACCTTCGCTCAGATACTCATAAGAGCACAGGAAACCCAGGAGGGTGGACGGTGGTTTATTAAAAAAAACAAAACCCTGTGAGGCATAAAATATCTGTAACGTTGGCTGAAGTACCTTGAAACAAGAGGCACGTCGATGTGAAGACATCCGCAAACAGCACAGCCTCATTTACGAATTCATAATAGGAAATTTGATAAGCGTCCTACTAACGGAAAACTCTCTTCCTATACTTTTTACAGCCTGTAAAACGGAAGTTCATCCTAAACGCACGGTCCGCTGAATCACGTCATGTGATACCAAACCGAAGTGAACAGCAGCATGAATTTAGCAATTCATTTAATTGCGACATTGTTCTGCACGAGACACTTCTGCAAAACTTGGACAAGAAAATTAAGTCTTAAAGGGATAGTTCACCCAAACACTCTCCCTCATTACTCCAAACTCATACGAACTTTGTTCATCTTCGAAATACTGTTGATTAAAACATACCACAGTCCATGAGCATGCTGCTGCTGTGAGATGCACCTTGTTTTCGAGCAAAAGTATGCACGTGTAGAATTACTTTTAATTCTAAATTTTTTAGAATACTTTTTAGAATTGTTTATTTTTATTATTTGTGCACAAAAAGTACGTTTGCAGTTGAACCTTTGAGGTCTCGTGGATTTTAGCACTGTTCATACTATTTCTGGGTCCATAAACGTCACACTAATGTCCAAACAACAAAAACAAATTGTGATTCAAAATGAATTAAAGTCTTACAGGTTTTGAACATGAGGGGAGTAATAAACGAACTACCCTCTAACTATAGTGGAGTATAACCTTCTCTGTTGTTAAGACACAAGTAACTTTTTTCAGGTAAACTGTTGATTTTATGTAATAAATCATAACTGTCCTGTTAAACAAAAGACAAATGAACAGTTTAGTCAAACTTTTTATTTTTCCAAGTCAAAAAAACAAAAACAAAAAACAACAAAACATAGATACAGAGAATGAAGTATCAGAATGATTTCTATACAGTGGCAATTTCTCTTAATTTAAATTCTCCTTTCCCCATAAACCCGACCCAGTTATTACTCAAACTCAAGAAAACCCTGTCTTTTCCATTTATGCTTTCACGCACACACACTTGCACACTCACACACACACACACACACACACACACACACTCACTGGGAGACTGGGTATAGAGTATTAACTGAACTTGTTTTAAACATCCATGAAACTGA
>JAUMHR010000011.1:1983163-2009505 GCA_032361145.1 Enteromius fasciolatus | reverse complement strand
GCCAGTGGCTGCACACTCTCTGGAGAGGTCAGTTCCGGTCGTAGAATCTCCAGAGATTCCGTTGGTGGCTGCACAACCTGTGGAGGTCTCCGAACCGCGGTTCGGTCAGGTTGAGAGGGCGATGTCACGGTCAGTCCTGTCTAAAGAGGCTCTCTCACTGACAGTTGGATCCAAGAGGGCGTATTCATTGTCTGTCTGGTCTCAGAGGGCGCATTCACAGTCTAGTCGGTCTAGAAGGGTGATATCACTGATTGTTGGTTGCAGGAGGGCGCGTTCACTGTCTGTGTGGTTCCAGAGGGCGCAAAGTCAGTCTGTTCAGTTCAAGAGGGCACATTCATTGTCTGTCTGGTCTCAGAGGGTACATTCACAGTCTAGTCGGTACCGAAGGGCCCGTTCACTGTCTGTGTTGTTCCCGAGGGCGCAATCTCTATCTGTTCAGCTCAAGAGGGCGCTATCGCAGCCTGCTCAGCCCTGGAGGTCGTCCTCGCTGACTGGTGAGCCCAGGTGGGCCTCTCCACCATCTGCCCCGCCGTGTAAGGTGTTCCCGCCGTCAGGTCCGCCCAAGTGGCCATCTCCGCTGCCTGCTCCGCCCCGGTGAGCTTCTCCGCTGCCTGCTCCATTCTTTAGGGCATCCTCACTGCCTGGTCAGCTCCGGAGGGCATCCTAACCGTCAGCGCCACCCAGGAGAGCTTCTATGCTGAGGGTTCGATCTAGGAGGCCGTCGTCGCTGATGGGTCTGCCTCAGAGGGTCTGGTTGGTCCTGGAGGGCATGGTCATGGTCTGGTCAGCCCTGGTGGGCATCTTCTCCTTGGATTCCACCCAGGTGGGCGTTTCCGCCGCCCGCTCCTCCCTGGTGGTCGTTCCGCCATCATCCTTAGAGGGGAGGCTATGTCACGCCCACCTGGAGCTGCCAGCTAGAGACTGGTGATGGCACTCCAGCTCTCCATGAACTCTATGGGTTTTTGTGTCTTTTTTCATACCTGGACTCCATTCCCCAGAATGCACCAGCTGTTTCTGGTTAGGGTCAATCATTCAATCATCATCACCTGTATAAATGCCAGTCTGTGTTTCTGTCTCTTCACGGTTCATTTACACTGTCAACCCAGTCTTTGGCTGTCATTCGTGTTCTTGTATTTTGTTTGTTTCACTGTATGGATTTTTTTCGTTGCCGACATATGCTTCTCCACGGACCTTCGCCTTGCCTTCTCCTTCGGACACTGATTATCTAGTATTTGACCTTCGCTTCGGAATACGTTTACTCTTTTGTC
The DNA here is from genome assembly GCA_032361145.1 of Enteromius fasciolatus. Lineage (NCBI taxonomy): Eukaryota > Metazoa > Chordata > Actinopteri > Cypriniformes > Cyprinidae > Enteromius > Enteromius fasciolatus. The sequence goes on along the minus strand of JAUMHR010000011.1, from coordinate 2,008,237 downwards.
TCTGCCTACGTTGATTCAGTCTGCCTGTGTTTTGATCTTGTCTGTCCTGACCCTGAGCCTAAATAAACTTTTTTGCATTTGAACCCGAACGCCTCACGCCCTCATTCGTGACATTAAGTAACCAAAAACTTTTATTTTTGATCGGATTAATCGCAATTAATCATTTGAAAGCTAATTACTGTACAATTAATGAATGTGCAACTGCTTTATGCTAATTATGTCACTGGACCATATTAATAATATATGATTTCATAAAAAAAACATGCATATTAATATACATACTGTACTTCTTAGTTCTTACACATGAAGGAATATATTTGTGGGCATTTCATAGATTGGCTGATAAGCTTTTTTATATTGCACTTGTAGTTAAGATTCAAGTTGATATCTTTTATGCTTATGGATGTTTTTATAGGAATATTTTGGAAATTGTTCTACGTCCACTTTTAGGTTCATTAAGATCATTTAGGCCCAGAATTTCCATTTGTTTTTCTTAACTTATTTGTGACTTAATTAATGAAATGTTCATTCATTTTAATTTTATCAGATACTTTTATGTTATCCTGTGGCATCCTAGGAATCCTAGGTGCCCCCACATTGGGCCACAGACCCCTGGTTATGAGCCATTGAAAAGAAAATTATGTTATGGTTGTCATTTCAGACAATTATAATTTTGGTTCGTCCCTAGGATACAAAAGAAGATATTTTACACATCAAGTCAACAAGACCCAAAGGAAGAGCAGTGAAACTGCTGCCTATTTTGCGTTGCCTGTATTTATTCCCATAATTTCATCCAAGAAGCCATGGTTACAGTATGACATTTTTATAGTGTGTCATTAATTTACTCCACCATGTATTATTCCTATAAGTTTGGATTATTATTTGCGAAGTGTCTGACAGAAACCCCGGCCCCTTAACGTAGGAACTTACTGGAAGTGGAGCCTGTTTTTCTGCTATGTTTGCTGAGTGAGTAAGTGGCATAATTACATATCTGCTTGCAGCATAACTGTCCATTAATCTCTCACCCATGTGGATGATTAGTGTGTTGGTGTGTGTGTGCATGTTGTGCCTGAACTGTAGATCAGCCTTTCTCTGTAGCCTTCACTATGTATGAGGTAGAGGCTCCTAATTAGATATAGATGTGTTTGATGACTTTAATTACTAAACCGCATGTTTTGATACACACCCGAGCGTGCTTTCATCGCATGCTTCATGTCCTCAGTGATCTGTAGTTTGTTTGGTGATCTGCACCATTGACTCTGAAGTGGATGAGAAGAGGAACGCTTCGGCGTGGGGGGATCGCAAACACATAAATACACAGCAAAAAGCGTTTCGAGGAAAGAAGGGTGTGACTGACTGGGGAATACAAACATTGGGTTGATGTGAGTTGCTAATTTGTCTGCTGGAATCTGCTACTGCGAGGAGACACAGTGAAGCTTTAGGGTCTAGCAGGTGCTTGTCTGAGCAGGTTTAGGGCCACCTCTAGCCTTCGGGTGTTATCGCTCACTTTCCGTGTTGCTGGGTGGGTGGTGACTGCAGTGCAAGATGAAAATAATGACGCAAGCATTAATGAGCCACTGCAAACCACAGGTACAAGGATTATGTGAGGGAATTCCTCTCTACACAAAACAGAGAAATGTTATTTTGCCATTGGCTAAAGATTAAAGGGAAACCCACCCAAACATTAACGTCTCATGAAAAGCTCTTTTCAGTATAATGAAAGTGAATGGGGGACTAGGGTTGTCAAGCTCACCAAAAAAAAAACAATATTGTTTTCAAATTCAGGCTTTTATTAAGCCATTTTAAGAGAAGTCCACATGCAGTACACATACACAGTTCACACCAAATGTGGTAAGCGGAGGTTTAGGTGGAGGTATAAGTGTGACATGCGAGAGCAAACCTAATTATTTCTCAAGCAAATATGACTGAGCTTGCATTTACCATATTTGATGTGCTCTATGTGTTTGTTGGACAGTTTGCTCATCTGCATGAAAGCCAAAATAAAATCTGTTAATCATGAATGGTCCTTATAGTTAATCTTTATTTGGAGTACAACTTATATAGAATTCACATAATTCTATAACTTAATATTAAAGGTGCTCTATGCGATGTTGCAGGATTTTAGCTTGATTTCATTTTTATCTCAAACCGTACACATCACCCCTTGATTGTCTTGCTGTCTGCCCTCTGAATACATTGGGAAAAAACCCGAAACCCGAAATCTTGAAAGACAACACAGAGGTTGCAATACCAAAACAAACACTATGGGCACAGGATGTTCACCACAACAAAAACAAACTTCGGCTAACCAATCGGCAAGAAGAAGTGGGGTTTAATCCGCGCAAACAAACTTCGACCAACCAATCGGCAAGAAGAGGTGCGCTTATTAGACCCCGCCTCTTCTTGCGGATTGGTTGGCCGAAGTTTGTTTTGTATCAGAGAGTCATCTGTCCATCCATAGACAGCAACACAACTGGCAATGATCCAGGTACAGAAAAATAGCAAAAACATAGGTAAAACAGTCCGTGTGACGCTAGTGGCTCAACTTCACTTTTACAATGCTATTACAATCCTTTTTTTTGTGCAAAGAAAACAAAAATAACAACATTACTCAACCATTCTTCTCCCGTGACTTACGTCTTCTGCCATTTTAAAGAGCATCACTACATAAGCGTACGCTTTCTTCTAGGCGTAAACAGTCACAGATTATGCACATGCGCATGCTTTCATCCGGATATAAACAAGGCTAATTACATCAAATACGTTAATGCTTGCGTATACTGTGCGTTGTGATACTCTCTAAAATGGCAGAAGATGTAAGTCACTGGAGAAGAAATTATGTAAATTATGTTGTTTGTTTTCTTTGCACACAAAAAAGTATTCTCCTAGCATCACAAAACTGTACTTGATGTCACATGGACTTTTTACCGGTGTTTTTACCATGTTTCTGGGATTATTTCAGTTGTGTTGCTGTCTATGGAGGTTTAGATGGTTCTCTGATATCATCAAAAATATCTTAATTTGTGTTCCGAAGATGAACAGAGTTCTTATGGGTTTGGAACGACATGAGGGTGAGTAATTAATGACAACATTTAGATTTTTGGGTGAACCTTAAAATGTATTTTAAATTTTACTATTGATATCGATGGTATGATTTTTGAATAAATCTTTAAATGCAAGATATTTAATGCGTACCTCAAGTATACTTGTAGCACTTTATCATATTAAAGTATACCTTTAGTTGGACTTTAGGACATCTTCCAAACAATTAAAGTGCATAAAGTACAAAATTAGTTGATATGGTTTAGCTGAGTTTAAGTATACCAGTTTAGTATTCTAAAAATGCAGTTACAGGGTATTTTCTTTTTATTAAGCACTGAAATATGTAAATGTATTTTTAGTATACTTGCCACAAAATAAATATATAAACTACATTTTAGTATATTTGTTTTTCACTAGGGCCAAAAAGTTCATTTTTGCTTTAGAAGCTCTATTATTGTAAAAAATACATTTAAAATCATTCACTGAACATCTTTCATCCTAGATTTTCTTGGTGCACTCATGAGCAGTATAGATTCATAAATTAACCTTTCTTTTGGATTCAGTGTTTTTAATTATTCAGTCGATCCAGTTCACAAATCTGGTGTAAATAAATCATTCATGAATCCGACTGATTTACTGTAATTCTTGAGAACTCACTGACTGGGTAATGTGGTGACAAACTCACATAAAAAAGTCTTTATATAAAAGCATTACAATTATTTTATTCGTGGTGTATTGTCGTTGTGTTCACATGGAATTAATTTTTTCCAGAATTTCTCATTTTCTTGTTTCTCAGAAGAAAAAAGTCCTAAAATGACATGGGTGAGTAAACAATGACATTATTTTCATTTTTGCATGACCTATCCCTTTAAGCAACCTTTTTTTGCTCACCCTACAAATAAAACAACCCTAGACAAAGCATATCTTAATGGCATTCTCCAACTGTTTCAGCTCTCATCCTGCGTTCACCAGCTTCTCCAAAAAAAGTGGGAGATGAGGCACCTGTCTATGACTACACTGCTGAGTGTTCTGTTTTTGTCCAGAGGCAGAAGAAATAAGAAACTCTTTGAACTTGTGAGTTTGTGACATCCGACCTCTGGAGCTCTTGAGGTTGATGCCTTGTTAAAGCTGTGTTTGAGTTCATTACAAGGCCACAGCTTTGGCCTGCTACCCCAGGCCCCAGACAGGTCAGGGAACATTCACCACACATTCCTGGCCAGCTTCTGCTTTATTTGAGAGCTGCTTGGAGATACTATGAGGTGTGTTTTAAACCAGCGATCTTAACATTTATGCCACTCATTCAAATATCAGGCTTTATCAAGTACTCTCATGTCCCATCGCACCTTAGCGCACTCCCATAACGCATCCATGCCTGTCTGAGCAGCATGCTCTGCAGCCGTCTTTTGACTTCTCACCAAGTCACAGATTATTCAAATCCAAAATGTTGGTCAAGATCGACAGAATGTTTAAAGAAGTCTCTATTGTTTGGTATGGATCTCTGCCCTTCCCTCAACTCATCCTCGACATTTTAAGACAGGAAGTAGGAGATGAGAGAATTTGAAAAATAGCACACACCTTTTTGTCAAATGTATGAAAAGCATGTGTGCCTTAGGCTGCATGAACGAAGAGAGGTTCAGAGAGAGAACGGGGAGAAAAGGGATTAGAGAGAGAATCACCTTGTCATAATTAATTCCTCTGCTGAATGATGGAGCATTTGTGTAATTTAACAAACGCCTCTAATTTAAATGTCAGTGAAATGGTCTTACAGTTGATTAATTTACAGTTTCCCACTGGGCAATACAGCGGGCCATACAGTATATTCTCCATTTCAGGGTCTTGTGGTACATTACAATATTTATGGAAAGTATCACTTGAATTTTCAGAATCAAATTTGGAATTTTATCAAATATTCCAAGTTGTATCCATTTCAGTTTAATTATATGCTGCTTTAATTTTGGTCAGATGTCTTATTATGACTTGAGCTCATTTTCCACTGACTTAAAAAGCCTTAAAAAGGAAAGAGAGAAAGGGTTGGTAGCCTGAGGATGGGGCTTTTCCTCAGTCATACTGTCAGAACAGGAACACAAACTCCATCAACAGTTCAGGTTTTTTCCCGCCACTCTTTTGACTGGCATTTCAACTGCTCTGGGCTTATCAGATAAAAAAAAAAAATAGATTCCTTGAAAAATGTTCAAACTTGTTTTCTTTCTCTCAGTTGCTGTTCTTTTCCTAATGACACTCCATGTACCCTTGCTAAAGCGAGTGAAATTACCTCAGAGAATTCATTCAACAACTTACTGATGCAAATGTGTCACTGATTAATGCATCGTCGGTGTCTGTTTTCTGTTCATTTTTCATTGGAGGTGCCCACATTTCAGTGGGAGAAATGGTTTTCAGCATATTTTGTTGGTAGAATCAAATACAAGATACAAATGCTAGCTAGCTAACTTCAGAAGCACACCGAGAGGACAACAGGTAGTAGTTGCAAGCGAGACCGTAAGGCATTCTCAGTGCTGACCTTTACAGATAAGTTCAGTTCTTCTTTTGGTAAGACTTAAATGTGTTTTTCATTGATGTTATTGAAGCTCATATTGTTTGTAATATTGTATTGAATGATACTCAAGAGATAATATGTGTTTGGCAGAGTTTAATGAATATTTTAAACTCTAGCTTTTACAGTTCCCAGAATGTGGTTAGGACAAAAACTCCAGATGTTTATAAAAAAGATTATATTTTAATCTTACATAGCTTTATTAGTTTAGCCTTCATTATTTAGGAACGTTTTTTTCTTTGCTTGCAGTTGTAAGAGGAATGATTTGGGAAAACTGCTTGCATTTCCATTTCTGTGTGTATATCACACTCCAAATCACCCTGAAAATCCATCTTAAGCCACTGTTATGAAACCTAATAGTTAGTTTCTATCTGATCCAAGCTGGTCATCCAGCTAGACTTCCTGAAGCCAGTTGCATCAGCTAGGAGCTGGTTAATTACAAGTCTAACCAGATACCAAATGCCATACAACTACAAGCTTGATTTTCCAGCAGGGAAGTGTGTGTGTGTGCCCATGTGTGTGTGTGTGTTTTGGTAATACTATTTGTTCAAGGCTCCAAGTGATGTAAGGTCAGTATGATAACTTCTAAACCTCAATCCTGAAACTGCTGGCCTGGTGCTGTAGTACGGAAACTACTGTGACGTTACGGCTCTGTGGCTCTGTCTCCGGGAGCTGCTGCCTGTCACTGTTCAACTAGCAGAGCTGTCAGAGAGCTTTGACTCCACCAGCAGTCCCTGCGTAAGCGACCTGACACTTTTGATTAAAGTTGTGATGTATTACACAACTCCCTAAAGCTCTTATAAAAGAACCGAGGTGGACTTAGAAGTTTGCTTTTCACCAGAGCCATGATGGTTTTTCCAATTCCATTCGGAAGCCTGACCAAACATTAGCCAAATGTCAAAAAGGGGTAATTACAGGCTAATGTACTTTCATTGTTTTTGCAACGTTTATAAAACATTTTTAATATTTTGTAACTAAAACTTTACAAATTTTCCTCCAATTTAGTAAACACAAATTATTCTTTAAAAGGACATCTTTTTAGTGAATCTGTTGATCCAATTCTCAATACTGGCCTGAAAGATTACAGTCTTCAGAAATTCTCTTTTCTGTTCCATGGAAGAAGGAAAGTAATTTGGAATGAATGAATGACAGCAGATTTTTCATTTTTAGGTGAACTATCGCTTTAAAGAAACGTCTCACAGACTCATCCACTGTCACTATTTAAAGTGTGTGCATTATGTGTGTGTGATAAGATGACTTCAGAGATAACCTCAGGTGGTCTGGATGATCCAGAGAGCACAGGTGTAGTCTGCACCCATTCATCATCGGACCTTGAATGAGGGTAACTGTGCTTTCTTCTTCTTAATCCAGTTTATTTAATAAAGCAACCTTTGTGCATGTTTGTCAGTCAGAGCAAACCCTGGCATTCTAAACCCTTCCTCTGTGTCCTAACAAGCAAATAATCAGTCTAGACTAAATGCAAAACTGCAGCTTGCCAAAATCTCAGGCAAATCAAATGTTAGTACTTAGTGCTTAATATGCAGTCATGTGAAGCAGAATTTTGAACCAAAGAGATTTCACGGTGGGCAGAGTACACAAATAGCTGCGTCCAAAACTGAGATTTAAAATGTAAAAAAAATCAAGAACTTTTTTCTATTTTTGGTACACCATAATTTTATAGTATTTTACAAGTTGCAAGTGAAATAGACTTTGGTTTGTTTTTTTTAATTTAGTTTTACTTTATTATTTATAAAATGTACTTGCAAATTCATTTTAATTTTCATTTAAAATTCACTCATTTTTATTTTCAAAACTTTGGTGTAAATAAAAAGCACTTCTGCTGCTATTGGGGAAGAATTGAGTAAGGTTAGGGACCGGTTTAGTGGGATGGGTAGGTTAAAGGGTGTGTTAAGGTGTAAGGGGTGGGTCAGTGATGTAATTATAAATGTAATCAGAAAAACTAATTACAAATGTAATTGCAAGCAGGTGATTTTGAAATAAAGTACTATGTAAAATTAAATTAAATTAAATTCAAATGTATTTGTATAGCGCTTTTTATGATACATATCACTGCAAAGCAGCTTTACACCAAAGCAATGCATCTATGTACACAATAAGTGCCCTGTAATAAATGATTCATGTAAATGTAAGTACTGTATATAGTAAGTAACGCAAATTTAAAGTGTACGTTGTTTTAAAATAGCCACCATTTTTTCCCAGTGTATCTAAATCATCCCACACAATTGCTGTGCAACAATACAATTGATTGGTTTGCTGATACTGAATCAATACATTTGAAAACTAATACCCTTCTGACCAGGCTATCTGTTTCACCCTCCTTTTCCTAAGTGGCCCCCATTATCCCTGAACATCCTTGATCTTTTCACACTGAATTGCAGCTGGTGGATTTTCTTGCGGTATCATTAAAGCAGTGACACCGGCTGACATCAGAGGGGTTTGGTAAGGAGGGTGTATAATGACATTCCTCTCTCGCAGAGATGAGTCAAGTCCCGTTGAAGCCAGCAGGGGACCAGAGCAGGTCAGAATGCCTACTGGCCTCCCGATGCTGTCTCCTTCATGCCTATTCCCGCAAAAAAAGAGTTTTCCGAATTTTAATTAATTCAGAATTAGAGTTTTATGTTAAGTGCTTGTGCATGTTTCCGACTGAAAGGGCTCTTTCCTTTTGAGAACATAAGAATAGAACCCAATATATTCTTAAAGCGAGCCAACAAAAAGAACAGCTTAAAACCCACATTATTGTTCAAAAAAAAATATTTTAACTATTTTAAAAAACGCAGGTAGAATACCAAATAGTAATTTAAAGTATATTATTTCAGGAAACTTCTCAACCAGTTTAATGTCTATTGTTTAATAGTGTGTACGATTTCAAGCAGTTCCTTTCCAGTGTTTTGACGGGTACTTCAGATAATAAGCGCTACTGAAAAGTGTTTCCAGGTCAAGCCGAGACTTGATCGTCTGAGGTCAGGCCTCTTCTGAGCTGTTATGTTGTAACCGAGCTGAAGTTTTGATAGATAACAGATGAACAGCGCTAGAAACAGCCTGCTGGATCCGATCGCATTGTGGCTTTGCGGTGCTGTTGTGGGAAGAAGCCACAAATACCTTGTTCCTCTCTGTCTGGTATTCGGAGTGACTGCTGATTGTGTCTCAGCTTGCTCGTCATCTGTAATGCATGTGAAATTGAACAAAGCTAGACAAGCTGATTGCTTTCAAGAGCTCTTGCTGCTTAAGACTGAGCTTAATTAGTTCATCTTGAGAGGATAAAGTCAGATATTAGCGGCCTGGTAAGCTGTTGAAACAGATTAGGGAAGAAATCGGCCTGATTATTGCAACTCTGTTCATCATAGATTTAAAGTCCATTCAGATGTGAAGGGATTAAAATGAGAGGATCTACCAGGATTAATTAAATTCTCACTTTTGGGAATTAATACATTTTGATATAAAACACTAAACACAAACGCAATTATTGCTATTTATATTATATATGACCCTGGAGATTGAGATTTAATTTAACTTCTACCAGCACATTATTTGGTCGAGATACAACTATTTAAACATCTAGAATCTGAGGGTGCAAAAAAAAAAAAATCTAAATATTGATAGAATTACATTTAAAGTTGTCCAAATTAAGTTCTTAGCAATGCATATTAGTAATCAAAAATGAGATTTCAATATATTTACAATAGGATTTTATCTTCAAGCAACATGAACTTTACTAAATAGATAATTTTGACCTATTTAATGTTTTTTGGCTATTACTACAAATATAACTGTTATACCTATGAGTGGTTTTGTGGTCACATATTATTTTTGTTTTTATTATAGCCTTTTTCATTTTTAAGGTCGATTCAGTCACATTATTATACAAATAGTTATATAATTGATTATTAATTATATTATTATTTTGTGAAAACAAATTTGTATAGGAGTAACTACTAAACAAATGTGTGCCTGTGTCATGTAAAATCATGTAGTTGTGATCAAAACACAGATTTTGCATTCATTTAGCTACCTCTAGTTTTTAAAGTTAATATTAAATTAAATCCTTCAGTAGAGATATTTCACCTGCTACTTACAAATTATATTAATCTAATTCTGTTCATTTTTAGGACCGCATGTTCACTGATGCCATTCAGACTCCTTCAGGTACAGGAGAAGACAACAAATCATGACTCTTGTACCTATTTACCTGCAGCATGTACAATTTCGTATCACTTTCTTTCTCACGCTCTCATTTTCTCTCCCCTCCACTTTATCCATTTATCCAAATCAAAGAAGTTATGCATTGTCAGTGGGTAAATATTACACCGTTGTCAGAGAAAACCGCTGCGGGTCAATGACTCGAGACTCCTGTACTCTTTGTTGGTTCTTATCTGGTGGCACTAAATGTCAACATACGAGTAAAGCCACGCAAATAATAATGCTTCAGCCCCGTGGCATTTGTGTGTGTAAGTCTATGAGTGCGACTGCATGTTTGGCAACTCTCGCTTCATAAACGAAACCAGAAGATGCTGGTGGTTTGGAACGAGAGTGCAGCGGGGACCACATGCTAACTGGGACTACTAAAGCACATTAGTTCTGACAAGTATTGTATCATGAGCCAGGGGGGCTTTTGTCGTACGCCTACACAAATATTTTTGCAAAAAGGCTCATGTTACAAGAGAACCCTGTGAGGTCAGTGGCATTTTGAGGATGGGGTAATTAGTGGAGCTATGACATATCAGCACCATTCGGAGGTAAATATGATCTCTGCTGTAGCGAAATCTAAAGAACATAAGTGCTTTAACAGTACTAGCCTAATGTAAAAAATGGACTAACAAAATTAAAACAAATGAGGAAAAAACTATATATATATTAAAAAATGTTAAATAAATTCTAAATTGTTTTATTTTTCAAACATAAATATATTTTAGTAATATTGCAGTTAGTTAGTAGTAGTTAGTTCAATTTGTTTATATATTTAAATAGCAAAACTCAACTTGTATATAAAATAATTAAATACAGGTTGAGTTTAGCTGTATATATAAGAATATAGTATTTAGTATGTGAAAGGTTTCGTCATTTTTTAGTTTTTAATGTATCAATGTTTTGTTTTATTTTCGAATTAATAAACTAAAAAAAGTACTATTATTGAATCATATGTGGTTTGTTTTTGCGGCCCATTTCTACTATATATACAAGCTCTTACTTGGTTATTTGGACTCGATCTCTTTAAGCGTATTAAAGAAGCAAATTAAAATGCTTAAAATATGATACAACACACCGTGAGAGAAAAATACATGTTCAAAGCTGCTTCAGGTTTATGTTGTAATGATACTCAGGGTTAAACCCCAATGAATTTATTGAGACCCAAGCCAAGGGACATCCTCACTAATGCCCCAATTAACACTCCTAACACGGCTGGAGTGCTGAGGCTATTAGCGAAGACAACAATATACCCCATCCAGCAGCCTGCTGGCTGACACCTTAACCTAACCTTATCTCTGACAAACACGCTGCATCTATTTCACAACACTCCGAGCTTCAAAAACAGCCTTGTTCGAACATTCGAAATAAATGGAGCCGGGACGAAATGCGGCAATAAGGAAAAAAACAGGCTAGCCTTTTCCGTCCCTCCAGTGGCTGAGGTTAAGATTCTTTGGACTGAGCCGGGAAGCTTTTTTCCACGCAGTCAACTGAAAGTGTTCTGTATTTACTGCCCTCTGAAAAATGATCACTGACCACCATTCTCCCCCAGTGCTACTGGAGAAAGTGATGCAGAAAGTGGGGATCGTTGCTACTCACCACCAGATAGGATAGCCTCCAAGCACCCGAGAGCTGGACAACCACATGCACATGAGATATCCAACCAGGTACAAATCCATGAGGTATGTCTTGTGTGGATGGAAATTGTCTATTGATCAGTACATAGAATTCCTAGAAAGGGGCTGAAAATTAAGTCCCAGCAGGCAAGTCTTAAGGTGGAAAAAGATGGATGCTTGAAAGTATAATTAGCAATTTTGGGGTTTAAATGAAGGCAAAAATAAATAAAATAAAAAATTCTCCAGGGTTTGCTGCTTCTTTGAGTTGGGTGAGGAAAGTGTGTGTGTCCCAGTAGTTAGGAGAGTAAGTGTCTCTTTCACACACTCGCACACACGCTCCTACTCGTCCTCTGATTCCCTCCCTCTCACTGAGGTTCTTCCCTAAGGTACATATCTTTTTCTCTCCCCACTTTTTTTCCCCTTAGGATCATCAGGGCCAATATTAGAGAGAGTGAGAGAGAGAGAGAGAGAGGGGAAAAAAAACGACAAGCGAGGTTTGGAGATGTCAGCTGGCAAGCCAATCACAGAACATGGCCTTAGGTTACGCAAAAAAAAAAAAAAAAATTATTATTCCTGCCCATCTGTCAATCATGCACCACCCCCTGGTAATGTAGCAAAGAAAGAAAGACAGAGGGAGAGAAAGAGAGAGAGGAGGCTGGGAGGGAATAAGAATGAAAGGGTGTCAGCACTGAGTTTCGGAGAGGTAGATTTGTCTTATTAATATCTATATTGTCTGTATTAACATCAAGGAACCCAGCTGAGTCAAGAGCCGGGCCTGCTGATGGCGTCGCTATATTTAAGTACGGCGTGCCCCGAACTAATTGTTCCGGATGCGTGTGCGTGCACATGCATTCACACGTTGAGAAGAATTTTGTCTTGGAGAATTTTGATGGCCGCGTCCTCCCCTTGTGACGATGGGACACAAAAGAAACACAATAAAAAGCCGTAAAAGGTGGTGTGGCATGCAGTGTTCTGTGGCCCAAAGGCAGCACATTTTACATAAACACTATTGTCATTCGGAATGGATGAGGGCAGACGGCACTGAGAAAGAGACACAGCACTAACAGTTGACAATGCATTCTAATATAGGACTCTGCCTCAGACTGACCTAAAACGCCGGGACGGAGGTGAACTGACACTGGTTTCAGTTAAAAATTCCAGAGACCAAAACTGCATGCAAATTAGCCTTATATCAGTAAGCATGTGTGGCAGACATCTAAATTTGAAGAATAAAGATGTGAAAGAATTAACAAAGTAGAGTTAAGTTAACTAAATAGTTTCTCTGGAAATTTTGAAAATAAAGAGTTTTAAAATATTTAGAGTTTGAAGGTCTGTAGGGACAGATAGATAGATAGATAGATAGATAGATAGATAGATAGATAGATAGATAGATAGATAGAACACTTCATTTCCTTTGTTGAATTTCTTTGAATTGCATTTCAGTGAATTCCTTTTCCTGTCATTCCGATTCAAATTCCAATTCAGTTTCCTGTAAGTTGTTGCCAATTTACTTCTAATTCCAGTTCATAATCCAAAAAACGTTTTCACATAAGTGCCCACCTCTTTTCCAGGAATGTTTAATCTGTGTTATTGTCCAGTATTCTCTTGGCCGTGGCTGGATAGAACGTTCTCCTCCAATCCAGTGATGAAGTACTGAAGCCTGTGTTTCTGGTTATCTGCTAGTGTATCTATCTGTCTCATTCACAGCAGGGACATGGTCTGAGCACAGCCACCGCAGGAGCTAAAGACAGACACTGACAGCTCTGACCGCGGTCTGGAGGTCATATTTCCACTGCCCAGTTCTTTCCCTTTATTCTCCCCACATCAAAAGGGTCCGAGCGGCACTGCAATTCCACCTCAAGGTCATTCTGACGTCTTAAATGTTCATGCACTTCACTGATTCTAACAGAACTCTGATCTGATCAGATATGAACCTGTTAGAATGATTGCAGGGCTACATCGATGTTTAGAGCGTGCACTTTGTTCCCGACATCGAGAATAAAGATCTGCTTTCTATCAGCTGCATTGTGCCTAGATCAGCGGTTTGATTCTGCATTCTTGAAGAGTGACAGACGTGGATCTGCTCGCCAGGATTGGCTGGGAAAACCCGATCGGAGCGTAATTTACGAGTGGAGGAGAGGAATGGTCTGCGGTCTGCATCTCAACAACACTGAAACCACATTTCCCAGGTCAAGGCTGTAAGGCCTCGACACAACGGACCGGCTGGAAATGAGCTTATGATTAGAATCTCAAGGACTCGAACCCCAGCGTGCACCACAACGGTGTGAAGCCAGGACAAAAGCCAGAAATGCTTGACATAGCTACAGCACAAACAAGACTGTTCCCTCCTAGCATAGCCATTGTGATACAGAGGAAGTCTTGATTCTCGTATCAATCGCACTTAATGAATTTACAGAAGTGGTTCCCTAGAGCATGGAAATGAAGTGCGCTAGCAGATCAATGGGAATAAAGAGACTCACCCGGAGCTTTGACCTCTGGGTCAGGAGTCTCTCATCCTCCCTCATTAAGTCATGTTTGTGGACACTCCTGCTTTTTATTAGGGCTAGGCTAATACATCACCCTACACACCCACAAAGTAGCCCCTATAATCTGGGAAAGACAGCCTTTTGGCTTCCTGTGAGTGGATGGAAGATAATTTGCGAACGACACAAGCTAAAACGTAAGGCGCAGTCACAACATCGGTCATCAACCTATTCGTTTTCCTAGGAATCCATACAATTGGGAATTTCACACCAACAAAAAGACGCTTGATTTGAAAGTTATTTTTAGGCTATTGATAATGTACCTGTTTTGCCTGCAAGCTTTCACCGAATTCCGCTAACGTGACAGCACCTTTAATGTTAGCTCTAATCCGTATGTGTTTGCTAGCAGCATGCGTAGGGAATGCAGAGACATACACAGAGGACCCCTGTGGTGCGGGTTTCTAAGGCGACCCGAAAACGGCCGTAACCAGGTCCGGCTCTTTCTCAGGCTTTCCTCAAAGAGGGACATGTGTAGACCCCCACTATCCCTCACCCACACTCAATCCGGACAGTGTGGCCGGACACAGGCAAGCAATAAAACCTGGATTAGCGCAGAGTTCACACATAACACTAGAGCGAGAAAGTTTCTTAACACGCCCAAGCCCACCCTCTCCTCACACACGTCTCTCCTCTCTTTCATTCCCTCCATCTCTCCTTCTTTTGTGTCTGCGTCTCTCCTCCCTCCTCTTCCTTTGCCCCTTTCTCTTCAGAATTTCATTGTTTGTTATTACCATGTTAGAGATAAAGGAGGTCTGAGGAATTAGCTTGTTCTTACAGTTGCAGAGAAAATCCGCTTAAGTCCGCAACCCCCAAATTTGTGGTACCCAGAAGCCCCCTGCTCTCGGGATTTAACTAGAATGCGTATCTTTGTGGTGGGGGGAAAAAATCATTTTGTAAGGTGCCAACAGGGCTGAGATGGAGCAGTCCGACCCGTCTCCAGGCCCCCGTCCCCGCATCATGTCCTGGAAATGGGTGCATTTGTATAATATCACAGCTTTTGTCCCTACTTTGTAAGCTGGAGACAAAGCCCAGACACTCCTCCACCCCTCCCCGCTCACCCCCCCCCCTCCAAACAAACCTTTTTCATTAGAGCAGCAAACACTTTCCCCTTCAATAGCCTTGATACCACGCATCATCCCCAGCATCTCCGCGGGACTCGAGCGCTTTAAAGCGCCTCTCTTCTCTCAGGACACAGAGCTCGCTTAATTAAACCGCACTTAAGCCGGACAATAAGCCTTCGCGCAGGTCTGGGCGAGCCTGCCGAGAGTATTCATGGCCGTCGTAAAGCGAAAGCCGCGAGAGAGAGAGCTATATGCCAGATACTTTGTTCACACAAGATGAAGAGTCAACAGCCACCCCCACACTATTTCTCTCCTAATAACCACCTTTAGAAAGGCTCCGTCCCTGCACAATGCTTCTCCGCTCCCCTCCTCTCGCTCTCAATCACCCTCCAGGACAATGCCTAAAGCTCTGCAGCCCCCCAGGACCCTCGGCCCCACAACAGACACTTCTTTTATTGAAATTCTTTGGTGTTCTAATCCTCAGCTTCCTCTATAGGACAATAATGGAGTGTCAGTACTTTAGCTTTTTCCAGTGTGGCTATCATTAGACCGGCATGGGTCACAAGGCCTCTCTTCCTCTTCTCTCAAGTTTGAAATTATTCTTGACTCAGGGTTATTGAAGCTCGAAAATGAATACATTACCGGGGCATATTGCATATTTCGGGGTGCTGTTATCCTTGCGAAGCACGTCGCCTGGCACGCATTCTTAAGCAAATATCGAATCAGACTTGAGGAGCGTCGACCGTATTTATTTTCAGAGTTTGACAGTCCAAACCCCAGGCCCCAGATGATGATATTAGAGTATTGAGAGTGGATTTTATGTTAAAAACAGGGTAGTGGAAATAATGTCACTTGTATGTTTTGAATTCGACGTTTGGGGATAGGAGGTTTGTCTGTGTGAGTCTAAAAATGTATTTTTGCTATGTTTTTTTACAAGATTTACCTCCTATTAAAAAAGTGTTTTTTTGTTTTTTTTACCTTGCTTCCTTAACGGATTAGTTGAAAGGTTGCAAGTATGGTTCCATACGGTATGTGTACCATATTTAATGTGCCATATGTATGGTCACTGTTCAACCTAAATGAAATCTTTTTATCATATCATATAAAGCAGTTGTGTCAGAAGACTTGAAACTGCTCGATTGATACAAATGACTTTTTATGTCTTTATGAACTTTGTAAAAAAAAGTAGGACATCTTAAAGATGTTCAGCTGCTCTCAGCTTTTAAGGGATAATTATCTAATAATTAATCAAGGTTCTGTAATTAAGCTCATACACCAAAAAGCACAAGAAAAGCATAAAAGTAATCCATATGATTAGTGACTTCTCAAGCCATGCAAAAGCCTATTGTAAGTATATATATATATATATATATATATATTATATTTTTAATTATTCATATGGCATCTCTCAAATTGTGCTTTTGTAGATTGAGATATGGCACATGTATTTCACCAACAGTGGCATGTCAGTTTGTTTCTCACAGAACTATCTTTTTTTTTAAAGATTTGGTTTGTACAGACTGCTGTTATGGTTCTTTCTGCTGTGTTTCTGTCATATTTTGGAGATTGACAGCACCTGGTCACCATTTACCTTTATTATATGGAAAAGATCAGTGTGAATCCCCTGCCTAACTTCTCCTTTTATATACAAAATAATAGGGTTTTGAACATCATAAGGGTTAGTACATTCTGACAGTGTTTTTTCATTTGTTATCCACTTAAGATAACCTCCTACTGTCACCTAAGTATTAAAAAACTGTGATGAGATCCTTCTTAATTTGAGATTTTTAAAATCCTTTTATGTCAGAAAAATAAATAAATAAATTTTACTTTTAAGAGCACATTTGTCAAACCCTGCTCCGTGAGGGGCTGCAGAGTGTTTCTCCAACCAGTTCAGAACACTTGCCTAAAAGTTTTTAGGAATCTTTTTAGACCTTGATGAGCTGGCTCAGGTGTGTTTAACTGGGTAACTCTGCAGCTCAGTGGCCTTTAAGACCTGAGTTTGAAACCCATCTTGTGGATACAACAGCTTGTTACTTGGGGCAGTTCTCTTTGTACCCTGTCTGGTTCCCAATCCTGGTCCTAGAAAACCCTCAACACTGCACATTTTAGATGTCTTCCTAATCAAACACACCTTATTCAACTCGTCAGCTCATTAAATGTGAGCTTGTTAGGTATGTTTTGAAGCTTTGCAGCTGATTTGAGCTGGTCCTGAGTTGGTTTGAGCAGGAGCTGGAGCTAAACCAGCTCATAATCAGTTTATGACCAGCTTAGTGCCAGCTCAAACCAGCTGTCATGCTTTAATACAAACCTAATCAGCATATGCTGTTTTTGTTCAACTGGGAGATAAGGAAGACATCCAAAATGTGTAGTGCTGGGGGGTTCTCCAGGACTGGGATTGACAACAACTTCCTTAAAAGGTGCATATTACTGCCTTAAAGTACTACTATGCTACAAAGATGTCCTTCTGAAGGGAACTATTCCAGTGACAAGCTGTTGTATCCTGGTTTTGGACATTTTTTAGGAGTGCTGAAGTCCATTGTGACAGTCATTAACAAATTGCTCATTTTAAAGCTGATCCTCAAACCTGTACGTTCTTATAAAGCCACATAATTTAGTAAATACGTACTGTAGTATATAGTAAAGAATTATGAAAGACCAGTAATAGAAATTAAATCTGAGTCAATCTAAATTTTCTAGTGAGACAAAAACATCAACAACGCGTTTATACTGACATCTTCTGGTTACTCTCAGTACTACACTTTTTTCACAGAAATTGCTGTTAAAATTATTTTCTGGGTAGAGACTAAGGACAATCGCATCTATTATCTCATTAGCATTAGTCGTATCATACATACATTACAATGAGACTGCTGTGGTCCTTAAACCTCAATATCTTGTTACATTTATTTGGAAAAAGTGAAATCGCTAACCTTTTTTTTTTTTAACAGGAGTAGGTTGGGATTGGCTTGAAATATTTGAGACATGCAGCTAGGGAATGTTCCAAATTCTAGTTAAAAACCTCTGGGGCAAATATGCGTACGTGTGTAAGAACATGAACAGTCAGCGAAACGTTCATCTTGTATAATCTCGTATGAATTCCCTGAGCTGTTGTCTTCTATAAGACGAACAGTGGTAATTATGGAAGCTCTTAAAATGAAATAACGTCATGCTTCTGTGCACTTGATGATTTTCATTCAAAAACCTCAAGGCAGCGTCTGCTAAAAGTATATGTACATACAAAATAGCCACGGTTTAGCCTCTCTTGACATAATGACAGTTTGACCTCATCTGCAGCCAGTGATTTATTCTGCATAAAGTGCTCATTTAAAGGTTAATTAATGGCACAAGAATTAGTCCCTCAGGGGACAGAAAGACACATTGCTGCTGCAATTCTATAGGAGTCTAAATGTAATCTTGTCTAGGTAGCTTGCTTCCAACAAGCTCGGATCCAGCTGAAGGAATCACGTTGGGAAACATAAATCTTCGGGCCTAAGGGTCGCATTGTTAAAGAATATCAGAGTAGCACGTTCTGAGCTCCAAGATATAATTGAACAGCTTTTAAAATGTAGTAGCTACCCGCCAAGAGCATTGTAAGAGCAAGAGAGGGAAGACCACAGCGCTTTGAAGTTGTGTGCGTTTGCTACGGTTTAATCACAGCGAAGACGCTCCCACGTCCTTCAGACACATGGCTCGTGTTTCAGTTCCTACAGGGCAAAATGACAGAGTTTGTGTAGCAGAGCTGATATTTCACACATCTTTGGCCCAGAGATGAAATAACTTCTTTTAGAAAGCCTATTAGTGCTCTTATAGCATTTGTTGGAGCATTAGCTTAACAACGTGTAAGATGGAAGGGTCAAATGAAGCTACGAGTTTACTGCATGCATATACACGCTGCAAATGCTTTTAGGTTGTTTGACTGCAGAACATCCTCAGATTTTCATAGTGAAAGTATTATCTTGTTTTAGGTGATTGAGGGGTAGTAACATCTAAGAGATAGCGTCTGAAGAACATTATCTATTTATCGAACATGACTATAAATAAGTGTTTATGAAACTATGGACACCTTATAATAATCATCGTTTGTAACAATGTCTAAAAGTAGATGTACAAGTACATGAATCACAGGTTTTTTTTGGTTAATAATAAAAAATAATAATAAATAAATAAAATTACATAACAAATTATAAGGGCCATTCTTATAATTTTATAATACAGTAGGCTATAATATTCTGCGGTGTAAGTGGTCATGATATTTTAATCATATAAAAAACACTTTTTTAATAAATACATGTATTTTTCTAATAGTTTTACAAAATTAAATTGTGAGTTTAAATTGTGGGTGGTAGATTGTTTTCAAGTGATATTTTCTTGATCTGTACATTTATAGTTAAATAAAAAATATTTAAATCATTTTTAAATATTTAATCATATTTGTGTAATATGTTTTGTGCAAATTTATATTTATTTCACTCTTCGTATTTTTTATGTTTAAATAGTATTCTTGGACAAAGCACAAACACTTTACATGAATGGCATTTGGGGGAAAAAAATCATTAAAAAAATGTATTATTTTTTTAGTACACATTGTAACAAGTAATTGTTATATGTAGGGTTTGTGAGAGAATTTAAGAGTTTTGTCAGTTAAAAAGAAATGGTAAAATTTAATTTAATAATTTTTAATCAATCAAAATGAAACATTTAGCCTACTAAAATATTCTATATTTTATTTATTTACCAACATGCAATTGGACAGTGAGGGAGAACTTTGAGCATGCTGATGTGTTTATCTCAGAGGGGATTCAAGTAAATAAATTACATGGAAGAGGTTCAGATAACAGAAAGTTTGGGCTTCTCCTGCATTACATGTAGCCTATATAAGAAATAACATGCTTTTTGAACGTGAATTTGTGCATTTTAATGTGTTTGAAAGACAAACACCTTCTAAAGACATAGCAATGCATGGTTAATTAACCCCTTATTGCTAATTCAAATGAAGAATTGTGTTCATCAATTTAATGCAAAGTTGAAATGTTAGAAAAACACTGCTTAAAAATGAAATGTTTTTTGTTAATATGGAATCATGTAATCAATTATGAGTTGATTGTACACAAGTGTGATTATGAGAATTTATGAGAATGTTAAAATAGACCTATAATTTAATCTAATTACAAGTAGCCTACTAAATATGAAAACACTTACTTAATCCAGAATAGGCCTAGTTAGAAGTTATTTCTTATGAATTACCTCTTGAATGTAAAACATGACAAATGTCCATTTTACTCTATTAATCAATCTCAAATGTTTTCATCTTAAATAGTTGAGTAGTGCATTATATTGTGATATTTAAAGGGATAGTTCAGCAGAATGAAAATCCTGCCACCATTGATCCATACATTGTCTTTTTTTATTCAGTGCACACAAAAGGAGAATTCAGGACGAGTGTTGGGGACTGACAGTATTTGTCGTCTTTCACTGTTAATGCGTTATTCCCATACAGTGATATGTAAACTTTTCAGTCCATAACATTTAGCCTAATTTCTCCTTTTATGCAACCTTAACAGCAGAATACAAAAGAATCCAGTGTTATGAAATTATATTACAGTTTAATTTCTTACATAATCAGACGTTTGAGACCGCTACAGTTTGTGTGCTTTTTCGTTTAAATAAACTACCATACCCATAAATCTCGGTATTTTTGCATAATAGCACAGAGTAGCCTAATCTCCCTCACTAGCGCTTTCTGTGACGTTAAGAGACTTTTCAGCAAATTATCAACGCATCGAACGCCGATTGGGCGACATCCTCCACGTGACTCACATCCTCCAATCGGCGGCTATCCCGATGAATACATTCTTTCTAAAGGTGAGTTCTGCAAAATGATGATGACGTGAAACGATGAAGTTTTGCTGTGTTGTCACCGTCTGTTTGCACAGGAACAAAGTGCTTCAAAGCAAACATGGTGAAATAAACAGACGTGTCAAGTTTCGAAAAACGGCAAGGCTACATGGGCTCCAGAGCTGAAGATATCCCGATATCGTTTACGAAACAGATGACAACCAAAGTGAAATAGCGCTACACTACGTAACGTTAGCGTAAGTACGAATAGTGAAGTTTATGAGGTTTTTGTGGCAAGTGTTGCGCAATATCGTTCAGTGAGTGACCCGTGTTTGTCCCACTTATCATTTAATAACAATAACGGAATTCTCTCAGAAGTTGTGTATATATGCCACACTCTTCGTTTTGATGCTTATCTCCAATTACTTTTCCACGACTTTTTATAGTCAGTGAACGTCATGTAATTGTAAACCCAAATGTGCATTTACACGTGTTTCATGTGTCTGTCAGTAAGTGCGCAATAGTTCTGAGTGTCCGTCTGCGCGAGGATGAACGTGGGCACGGCGCACAGTGAGGTCAATCCAAACACGCGAGTGATGAACAGCAGGGGTATATGGCTCTCATATGTTCTTGGCATCGGGCTCCTACACATCATATTGCTCAGCATACCGTTCGTCAGCGTCCCTGTGGTCTGGACCCTCACCAACCTCATCCACAACCTGGTAAGAGCTGTTAAATCACATTCGGCCATAAAGTTTAGCTGCTTACTTAACAATAACACAGTTCACCGTATTAAGTTTGTTGTTTTGCACAACAAGGTACCAAAATTGTGTGGAATAAAAAAAGAATTGTCTGTGGTTTCATGCAGTAATCTATTACAGAACAAATTGTGCTCAAACTGTATTTGTGTTCAATGCAAGTTAACTTATTTTTATATAGTTTGTATATATTTCTATGTTTATAATAATATGTTATAATAAAGTTTATTGTAGTCTGTTGTATTAAAAAACTCATTTGCAACTTTATTATAGTTATGTGAACTATAACTCTTAACTATAGTTAAGATTTATGTGAAGATATGTGAAGCATTTGTCCTCCTGTTTAGAAGTTGGTTATTGCTATATATTTTGATGTTGTAAAGGCCTGTTCCTGTTTTATTCAACTTTTAAATATTTTAGAACAGAAGTTCAAAGCTGTAATGATTATAACAGGAACAGTGTAAAAACATTGACAGCAAATCAGAAAACACTTGCGCATTCGATGTGGCAGGCAACAATATAATAATACATATAGCATTAAACTATACTTCTACAGCATTTATTAATCTAATACTAATTTTAAAATGTACTTTCCATTATTAAAATCACAAGTTGTGTTTGTTAACATTAGTAAATGCACTATGAACTAACATAAACAAAGAATAACTGCATTTTTCGTAACTAACAATAACAAAGCTTAATAGTGTAATAAATGAATTGTTCATCGTTCGTTTATGTTAGTTTAGTAATGTTGACAAACGACAGAAAGTGTTACCAATGTAACGTTATCATGCATTGATGTGACTGCTAAAATTAACAGGTGTGTTATTTCCTGTTGGCACAACCCGTAATAGATCTGCAGCTCATTTTGGCCCACAGTCTGCCAACAGAAGAAGTTTAATAGTGGAAATGTAGCACAGATGCTTTCTTAAGATGCGGAAGCTTAAAAAAATCTTTTGTTTTGTGACAGTCCCCAGCTGCAGAAACTCTGAAACGGCAATTTTTTGTTTCTTGCTGAATTTTGGCCCGTTCAGTTGCTGACTCCAGGTTCTGTAATTTCAGCCAGTGTTAGACTAACAGAGCCATCCTGTATCGCCTTTCTTAGCCGTCCCGCTCCCAAAATGGATCAGCTCTTGCTGTTGTCCTAAGAGTTTCACAACATCTGCTGACAGCTTTGAAGAATTGTACCAAAGGTCATGATGTTCTGTGACTGTCTTTCTGCCATAGTGTATGTATATCTTCCTGCACACGGTAAAAGGAACGCCGTTTGAGACTCCAGACCAAGGCAAGGCCCGGCTTCTGACCCACTGGGAACAGATGGACTACGGGGTTCAGTTCACCGCATCTCGAAAGTTTCTCACCATCACCCCTATTATACTGTAAGAGTGTTCGCCTTTACTCTTTGCTGTTAGAAGCTTCGTTCTGCATGTCACGCTAATTTGTCCCTTTTGGTTGTGTTTTGCACACGCACTGAGAAGGCTTTCACTGGTTGCTCTGCATGACCATGAGCAAGAGGCAGTGATGCTGACTTCCTGTGGTGTCTGTTGGCAAGGAGAGCCGGATTTAGAAACAGTTAGTCAGTCAGTCAGGTCATTTGCCCTACTCTTTTCTTCTCTCTCGGGTCTTCTGCTCTCATATCGTGAGGGTGTATCTGTCGGTTACAGTGAGGGATGAGGAGGTTTGTCTTGATTTTACCGACATGAAACAGAACCTTTTATTTTTAAAATGTGCTTGCATTTCAAAACAAATTGTGCGCTTTGTAAAATTTGTTTTGAATACCCATTCGATGTATTTTAGAGTTACGCAAGATATTTGACAGGGAAAAAAAGTGAGTGAGACGACCCTGCTGACAAAACCAGAACCAGCCGGCCAGTTGCATAGACTTGGCCGTAAACAGTTGCATAAACAGTGTCTTGAGAACTAGTAGTTAACCAAGAGTAATCATTTTTACTTTTTGATTCAAGATGTTTATGTAACTGAGTTTAAAAAACTATGACCAGTCTTAAAGCTCAGTCTTAAATTTTAAGACTAGTCTTAACCTTTTTTGCAGCCGCCCTTGGCTTCACAGGTCTTAGCTTGTGGAAGCTGGTCTGAGATAGTCTAGCTGAGGGTAGCTGAGATCAGATTTAAGATGTTGTTTTAGCTGGTTTGATTATTATCCCTGGTGAAAAGCGGGCATTACATTGTAGCAGTGTTATTTTAGTCTTATTTATATGCTATTATAGTATTTAATGATTAGTGTTAATATATATTTTTTGTTTTCATTTGATTTAGATTTTTATTTTTAGCCATTTTTGCAATATTTTCTAAAATTACACAAATTTACACTATAAATATAAAGACAAGGACATTAAATGTTATGTGAGCACAAAGCATTTTAAAATAATATCTGTTTTTTTCCTTAATCCATTACAACATTCAGAACACGGGGATAAACACTTTAACAATATTACTGCAGGCTTACTACTAATACTGAAGTCCGCTGATTTCATTTTACTGTAAATAGAGTCGATAACTGAGGTTCAAGATGATAAATTACATTTGAGTGTGAAATGAAAGACGTAAACAAAGCGCCACCCTACAATACCCAGATGAGCAGTATGTTATTTGCTGTTGCTTAATTGAGAATAACACAACGTTGCGGTTGACCAATCAGAATCAGGTTATCTATAGAGCATGTACTACAGTTAATAGCATGCACCATACAAGAACTGTTTATTAAGAAAGTAACTCTTTTATACTGATCTGTTTTTATATTGATTAAAATTATTGTTTTATATACAGTATATGTATGAAAAGCATTCTGTTGCAGCATGAAGAAACCACATCCTGTGTTTCTATTAGATGCAGTGTTGTGCTGTGCCTGCTTGAGCAACTTCTGTAACCTCTGCATCTGTGCATCTCATGTTGCTATCCGACATCTGACTTGTCCTTGTCCTTCCTCTACAGGTATTTCCTGACCAGTTTCTATACAAAGTATGACAGGGTCCACTTTGTCATCAACACTATTTCCCTGCTCACTGTGCTTATTCCAAAACTGCCTCAGTTCCACGGGGTCCGTCTCTTTGGAATTAATAAGTACTGACGAGGCTTTGATCTTCAACACAAGAGGATGTGTGGCCACTTACTCTCTGGGAATAAAAAAGGGGCTGATTTAGAGCTTTGTTGGATGCTCTGCTGCTTTGTGGCCAAAGTGCCCGAATAATCTGCTATGGTATCACTTTTATTTATGTTTTTTGTATAACATTCAGTAGGTACAAACACATTTGTAGAATGACCAGCAGAATGCAGCAAAAGACGGTCTCTGAATGTGTCAGGATGAAACAGGCATTGTTGGTTAACAGTGTTATGTACGCTATTGGAAACCGTGTGTTAGATTTTAGTCACTCTGGCAGAAATGCTGCTTTGATGCAATGAATCAGATGGGTCAAAATAGGCTCATTCTTAACTGTTCCAGTCAGC
>JAUMHR010000011.1:1954131-1967722 GCA_032361145.1 Enteromius fasciolatus | reverse complement strand
TCATTTTTAGGTGAACTTTAAATTTCTTTAAAGTATCCCTTTAAAAATGAACCCTGCAGCAATTTAGTAATTTAAGTCAAATTTGCCAAAATCCCTACCAAAATGTATGTTTACATGCCCAAACTGGGGTTTAAATCCAACAAGAAATCATATTAGAATCTTAACCAAAAATAGTTAATTGTTTCTGCATTCTAATACATTTGAAAACAGTTTTACTAGTCTGTGAGTTGGTTTTAAGGCAGTAATTGGCTTGTGCTTTACAAGATGTTGGCATTTGTGTTAAGTATTAACATGCACCATTAAAAGGTTTTATACAGAATCATACTGTGAGAGACTAGGATTTGATGAGGAAGAAGGAGTTCTTTGGAGCGTTGATCCCATCATACCTTTATTCGACCCTCTTGGGCAGATTCAAATTGCCTATACCCTGAAAAAACAGTTAAGACCAACATTTTGGATTTTTTCCTAAATGATTGTAAATTACAGTAAAATGATTGCAGTCCGCCCGACCCTAGCCATATACTGTAATTACTTTATTTTAAAATCTAAATGACAAACTGTGCATTAAAAAATGATGAAATGTTGCATACTTGCTCAAGGCAAAATTACACTTTGTTTAGAGAGTTTGACTCTAAAAGGATATAGCCTCAGGGTTCATACACATCACAAAAAAAAAAAAAAACCCAGAACACTCATAAGACTCATTAAAGATGTGTTCGGGACACTGTTACTGCAGTGTGTTCAAAATATTTTGAACATCAGTTATGACGATGATCTGATGACAGAAACATAACACTGTACACGACACTTTGTGGTTGCGGTAGGTCTTAAAGAACACTGCACAAAATATGCATTGACAATCCTCATATGTTTGCACTCGACTTCCTATCATTGGTAACTTTATATGTTATCTATGGTTTAGCACCCCACTGAGATCAGAGGGATTTTGTATGTTATGCTTGCTAGCGTGTGGAAGAACAGACTTTTGGATGAGATGTCGTTAGCTTGAATCATTATACAGTATGTGGGCTCAGTTTCAACAACATCTCAAGCACAGATGTATATATTTTCATGGAATGTGAATGGTCAGAATAATAGATAGGCTGAACTTGTTTCTTATTAGCTATAATAAAGTTGCAAAGTAAAGAGTATTTTCATATTAAAGGTGCTCTATGCGATCTTGCAAAACACTATGGGTGCAGGACGTACACAAAAACAAAAACAAACTTCGGCCAACCAATCGGCAAGAAGAGGCGGGGTTTAACACGCATTAAACCCCACCTCTTCTTGCCGGTTGTTTGGCCGAAGTTTGTTTTTGTTGTGTTGCCAAAAATGTTTGTTTCGGTATTGCAGCCTCTGTGTTGTCTTTCGAGAGCGGATTTTTTCCCAATGTATTCAGAGGGCAGACAGCAAGACAATCAAGGGGTGTTGCATACGGTTTGAGATAAAAATAAAATTGAGCTAAAATCCTGCAACATCGCATAGAGCACCTTTAATACTATATTACTGTATGTGGGGTTTTGGTCAACCAAAGTCACTTAGGCATTTGATGGAGCAAATGTGTATTGGAAATTGGACTTTCTGAGCAGAAGATTATTATCTGCAATTGATCTCCTCCTAGCTGAATGTGCTGCCCTGTTCCTGCTTTGTTGTTTGTGCCAAAAAGTAAAATAAGCAACTGTTCAAATAGCAATGTCCAAACTGAAAATTATTTTCTTATTTATGCAGAGACATGTGCAGCCTATAAAGATGAGTCTTTAATTTAGATTCAGGACGAGAGTGAGCATTTTTTTTCAAAGCCTGAGCTGTTGCTTTTTTCAGCATTTTTCAAGCTTTATGTCGGTCGCAGTCCTGAAGATGTATTGTTTGCTTCTGGGGTTTTTCCTGCTAATGAATATGTCTCTACTTAGTCCATTTGTCGTTCACTTATTTACTTAAAATGTCTTGATCTGTTTTTTTTATTTGATCAGACCTAATTAGAATGCAATTAAATTCTAAATTGTATCAGTTGAGAACATTGGTCTCACTTTATATTAAGTTTCCCTAATACCTGTGTACTTACATAGTAACTAGATGTGTATCTAGTATGTAACCACAGTGTAAGTACACATTGCTACATAGTATCTACAGCATAGCTGTAATATTTCTGTAACTACACACATGTAACAACCCTCAGAATGGTGTGTGAAAGTACAAATGTGTAACAAGACATTGGTAACAGCACTTTTTTTACTTCACTAAGTAGTCATAACAGGAATTACATAGCTACATTTTATAACAGAGGTATGTATAAGAGTAATTGGAACAGGGGGTGTAGTTGTGTAGGTTTAGGGATATGCAAAGTGGGTGGAGTTGGTGCAGTTGGTGCACCTCTGTAATACCAGTGTATATACATGGTAACTCCTCAGGAACTGCCCAATTAATATAAAGTGTAACATTCTGGACACCGACCACAATTTATGTTTATTTGTCTATAAAGGGTAACACTTTATTTACCGAAAAGTGCTGTTAGTCCTGTTACACATTTGTACTTTCATGTCCTGTTACACATTTGTACTTACACACACCATTCTGAGGGATGTTACATGTGTTACAGAAATATTACAGCTGTAGATATGTACCGGTGTGTACTTACACTGTGGTTACATACTACATACACATCTAGTTACTATAGAAGTACACAGGTATTAGGGACACTTAATATAAAGTGGGACCAGAACATTTACCTACTGTAGGTGTATTTGTCCATATATGAGAATGTTCAAGTACACAACATTCTTATAACACATTGTGATATTTAGCAGAATAACTTTGAACAGATATTCCTTATATGGTGCAAAATAGTAGAGACTTTTTAGAGAAATTCAAATCAATATCACACTGTTATTAAAAAGCTGATTATACATTTCCAAAAAAATGTCTGCAACATATTTCAAAACTTCTAAAAAGCATCCTTGAAATATTGAAATGTCGGATGTTTCATTTGACATTATTATCATTCAGAATGCTTTCAGAATGATGGTATAATTAGAACACCGCTGTCAGTGAAAAACGACCGGAGTAATTCAAGTCAATAGTATCCAGTGTTATTTTACTGTATGAGTAAAAGCAGTTCTTCAAAATAAAGAAAGTCATACAGTTTCAGAATAACATGGAGGTGAGTAAATGGTTAAAGAATCATTCATTTATTTGTGTGGGGTTTTCCTTGAAAGGTTTGACGAAATATTTCATTTATCCTATATAATACAATTGTGGCGGTAGTTTGATTATAAAAGCCAGAAGTGTTTTGAAGGCCTCATGACTGTAAAGAAGCCACTCAGGAATTAACAAGATTTTAGCTGAAGTTACTCGTGGTTGGCATTTGCATTACTGCTAAGTTGCTCTTTAAGGCCGCATGGCCTTCAAACATGGTCTTATGATGAAAAATAATGAGCCAAACACTCTGAATATTGTTCTGCAGGCACCTCCACTTTGTTGTCTTCTTGTAATAAAGATTTGAACTTGTGGAACGTTGCCTCCTTAGCATTACTTTGCAAGACCGAGAAAGGGTATTTTCAGGCTTGCCACTTTATGCTTTAAAATACCTGTGTCAAAAGACCTGTGTGCCACTGTGTATTCTTTGTTTCATTACTCCAACCGGGACTACTTTGGATGTTTCATTTTTACATTTGTAAAAAAAAAAGTAACCTTATTCACTCAAGAGGTACGTTTACATGACGGTGATGTACTAAATTTTTTTTTCTTTATGTTTTTGAAAAAACAAACAAAATAGTCAGAGACGATACTGTTATTTTTTTCAAAAACCCATTGTTGAACGGTTGTGTTTTCAGGCCCCAAAAATGTAATTTTCTTATACATGAAGACCCAAAATTCACAAAATGTTTGTACTTCACACATGCTCTATAACTTTATTCTGGATTGTACAGTAGCCAATCATGTGTGTTGTTATATTTTTTGTTTTAAGTAAGGCTTATTAAGCATGGTCAGGAAGAGCTAAAGTATACGAATAATTATTGCTCTAATTATTAGTAAAATTGTATGACATTGGCTGGTCATGTGATCTCCTGAGGGGGATCTCCACGTATCATAAACTGGGTTTTTCTATAAGACTCGTAAGTCTCATGTGAGTTTACATTATTTAAATTATATTTTATCTGCACGTTTTAATTATCAAAAACGCTGCGTGCACCTTTAAATCAAGCGCGGCGCTGAACCTTCAATGATGTTGGGCATTGACGGACGCTTCGCGCGCTGTCATTCGCCTCACATGACAGCAGCCTGAAGAGAGAGAGAGAGAGAGGGAAAGAGAGTGCAGTCATGTAAGTATTTTACAGTTTTAGTCCTGTAGAGAGCGGTAGTTCGTTTTATTAAATTGTTTCATACGCTCCCTGTGGTACTGTACATGAGTGGGACCGGGGAGGGAGGAGCGATCGTAGTATTTCTCTTCATTTCAAATCCCTGTCGTGGCAGCCCGGGCAAGGCAGAGGACTTTTCTCTCCTTCAAACTAAGGGGAAAACCCACCACCGAGAGCCTAGTGCACGTCCTAAAGAGCAAACGGAGGACTTTGGGAGGAGGAAACAGTAGTTGGAAGGCACGCCGCGGTGGTATCGGCTCGCTGTGTGCACCAGTGTCTCCACACTTGCACTTGGATACACGAAGCAGGACGTTTTCACTTATCTGCGACTCGCAGGATCCCCGCGATCTCCCTGAAACCCGCCAAACGTTCACACGGTGAGTCGCCCGTTTATTTACCGCTCTCGCGCTTATGCAACATTCGCCCGTGTTCTTCTGCCGTACGAAGCTAATTCCAGAGTACGTTAACGTACGCTAGCTGCGTGCTTTGACAGGTCAGCGGTCATAAAGCTAAAACGATTCATTCCCGTCGCTCTTCACTGTAAGACACTACAGGCTTCGGTACACGCGGGCTTTTGCATGTTAGTGCGGATGACATTGCACAGGTTGCCGGCGCGGAGAATGTCTTGCTGTATGTAGGGCCTAGTTTGTAGCAGACACATACTGTACCGATAGACGCATTGTAGTCCCTTTATACTGGTACAGTATGCGCCTGCCACACACACACACTCTACTGTACCGAAGCCGGCATGCGTTTTGTGTTGATGGGTTCACTTAAGGTGCACTTTTCACCTAAAAGCACGTGCACAGAAAAGACAGTACCAACAGGTAAGTGAAGTAACGTTAAGTGAAGGATTTGTAGCGATGAAAATATGATAAGTTTGTGCGTTAGTTTGCTTCCTGTGGGAATAGTTTGTTTACTCTTGACAGTAAACTGATTATAGAGCATATACAGGAGGCTACTTTAATTAAATTTATATTTTAAATAGTTTGAACTTGGATACTAATTTTAAAAGTGAAAATGGCAGGTGTAAACAATGTAGTTTTGCGGTGTGAACTTTGACCTATTTAACTTTTAAACTCTAAATTTTTCAAGACTGTATAGCACATTGCAGATGTGAAGTAAACAGAAGAGCCTGATTTAATTATATTGAGTTTGCCATTTTCCATATGCTAAATTGCATGAATATAAGGAAAGCTTAGTAATTTAATTAAATGGTTTAATTAATTAATCATTTAAGCACATAATTCAAAGTGAAACTTAATTATGTTCAAAGTGATCAATGTTTTTAATAACTAATCTAGTAATTACTTTTTGTATTGTGTCAGTTGCTTTTAACAGTGTAAAAGCAAATTTAATATGTACCTATGTATACATTTGTTAATCGCAATTTTTCAGCGTGTGTAGGTGAACATCTGATATATTAATACATACATAATGGAAAATTTTGGAGAGTGAAAACAAGCCACATGTTGCATTAGAATTATATCTTTGATACACAGTATCACACACACATTCTTCCTTCATGTAGATGTTGTTAGACAGGCTGTTGTCAATTAGTTATTTGTGCTAAGTGATCACATCTAGCTAGATTTGAGCTATAAAGCTATACAGGGATGATTTGCAGTCATTGTCCAACAGTAGCTTGGCTTGTTGTGTCGGGCTCTGATGAGTTTTTAATAGGGAGGAAGTGACCTTCCCTGGCCCCTCTTCTAGCAGCTCGCTATACCATGGCCTCTTGCTATATAGGCCAACATTGCCAAACGCCCAGTGAAAATGAGCAGTGACCTTAAGTTAAGGCTGTGCAGCTGAAGTTGTTATCCCAGTCAACACAGTGCTAGAGCAGACACTCAGAAAGCGTGCTGGGTAAATGAATGGTCTTGAGGTTTGTCAGTCTAACAATGGTGGGGTTTGCCACTTCTATAAAACCATCAGGCACTTGGAAAATCTTGTACGGGTTTTATAATCCTTTGCACCCCATATCAGCTGTGCTGATTTTGATTTGTATACTGTTGCCCAGATTAGTCATCGGGTTTTACACCTTAGTTGGCTGATTTTCAGTATTTCATTGTGTAAGATTGCGAAGCATTTTGCGCATTGAAATCTACAAAGCTTAGGCCTAAGCCTTGTCATTTGTGTTTGTGCATTCTGGTGTGAAATAATCTGTAGTGTAAGTAGCAGAGTGCACGTGTTGAGGCTGTGACCTGTAGTTTATCGCAGCGTGCTGTCTCTCACCCTGTACTGTATGTGTCATGCAGTTTTATCTAGAGCACACATACTAGAAAGCTGATAAGTCCATTTTGTAAAACATCAACCAACGTTATCGCCCAGGATTTTATTATTTTTGTAAAATGCTGTGAAATGTTTTACCTTAGATTGCAGCAATTTACTGTACTAAATAACATCTGCCCTACAAGACAAAACCTGCCTTTTCACTATAGTATCATTTTAGCTTTAGAATAGTTTATTACCACAAAAGGATGCTCAGTTATCACTTTAAAGGAACCGTTCACCCCAAAATGGAAATGTATTGTTTCAAGATACCGAGTGCTGTAGGATGCATGCAGTATAGGTCAAGTCTCGCAAAGTCATATGATAGTTTTGCTTGGTAAATTGCAACTAATATATGATAAAACTGGATCATTGAGCCTAATTTGTGAAGTAATGAGTGGCTATGTCCAAAATCACTTACCCTTTACATGCAGAGTATTGCTTTTGGATAAGTACAGTAAACACAAAGTGTTATCCATACGAACTGTGAAATGTCATGTGACATACGTTGTCATTTGCATGGCTTCACTGCCATTCACAATTCTCCAGTGACTTTATGGGACAGTAAAATGTTCATAAGATCATCTGGGTACTCTTTACCTACTATTTTATGAATACTGTGAATACACTTTTAACATGCTATTTTCATCTGCTATGTAAGAAAACATGCAATTTTTTGATGCAGTCATTGAGATATGAATTGTACACCACTATTAGTCGAGGACAATGGATCTCATCATTTTGAGTCCAAGGCTTGTCCACAGCAATAGCCCTCTTCCTCCTCATAATTTACAGAAATTCACATACAGTCTATACATTAAAACAAGTAGCTAAAATAATTATAGTTTTCCTAAAAACTGCTTAACAGTTTTGACTTTCTTTAAAGCATGATTTGTCTTATTTTTCAACATTTTAAGTCACCTTGAGTCATCCTTGGAATTTTTCTGTGGCCTCCTAGCGGGTCTTGGCCTGCTGGATAGGAACCAGTAGTCCAGGTGCTAGCATGTAATTCTAGATTTTCAGTACGAGGCTCAAATGCCTTTTGGAAAAAACACGAAAGTGTGTCAGATGAGCTCATTTATGTTTAGCACAGCATTTCTTTTTATTCACCTGAGCATTAAAAGAGGTCCTGTACAATTCCCATGCAATTCTTTTTAGAGATAATTACTGTTTTTATCCGTAACATAGCCTTGCCTTTGCTGTGTGTCATCTATTACATAATTCATGGCTATGGTACAAGTAACGTGTGTTAACCTCTTTCTCCGATGCGTAGTGGCAGATGCCGAAACTGAACTTTGACTTTGGTCTAAAACGTTTGCGGAGGGCAACGGGGCTTCAGTTCTGATAAGCACAACCACTGTCCTGTGGAACATGAATTTATCACCGCTCTGTATGATCACCGTGAACGTCGCCCACCGCTGCTCTGGCCCCTTTGAGATAACAAGGCCCACACAAGCAAACGGACCTGCGCGCACACAGATACACGCATGCAGACTTGCAAAGGTTTTTTTGATATCTTCTGTTGGTTTGTTATACACAAAAAGCTCTCTCTCTGGCTTTCATTGTCTTCTTCTTGCTGGCCAACTCCCGACTGTATTTGATCTTTTTTGTCTTTCGTTTCTGTTATTGGTTTGTTCATGTGGTTTCCATGTCAATGAAGACCAGGGACTTCAGATTCTGGTTCAGATCTGGCCTTTTTGAAACGGCTCCTCACAAAAACCATCCCCTTCTCCCCACACAGACACAACCGCAATGGGCGGCAGGCGTGCGAGACGAAAGTATATACTGGTCTTTATGATAACAGAGTCTTGAGAGGCATTTTTTTTAAGCCACACTTCACACTAATTAACAGCCCTAAATCTCAGACAGCCTTTTAATCTGGTCTCAGTGGCTTCCTCCCTGTTGCTCTTTTGGCTTGGAATGTGCTGTTTTTTTATTTTAGAAATAGCGCTAAAAACCTTTTTTTATTGACTAGGTACACACTAGTAGTTGGGAATTGGAGATATGATTTATCTGTAAATCTTTTCTGTTTAACAACAGCATATGATGAGGTGTAGTGTGTGTGCTAGACTATTTGTATCTGTCGAGAGCTGAATGTGTTAATAGATAGTACCACTGCTGTATAGATAAAAATGGTTACCTCTAACCCAATTCCTCCCACTGTGTGTATAAGATAGCATGGTTTTATGGTAGATGTAGTATGTTAGCCACGGGGACAACAAACGTTTCCTACTTCTTTAGGATGAAAAATGAGAATTGTTGTATCACTTTTATGTCTTACAGATCCTTTGAGAGTTGAAGTAATTTTGCAGGTCAACATGGTTCTCTTGACAAAAAGCCTAAAGGATATTTCCATTGGGTTTTTGCCTACAGTAATCAGTTTTTTTGACACATTGTGTTTATCAAGATACTGAACAAATGTACTACAAGGTCACATGACTTTAACGACACCACCACTTTTTGTGTTTATTTAAATGTTAGTCAAAAGCAGACATGTGAGTGCGTAGGTAAGTTAATTCGTTTGGTGAGATTGACATATAATGTTCTTGATTATTTGTAGTCACTTGCTAGCGACCACCCTTTTTGAGACTTATAGGCATAAAACAGATCATAAATCATTCCTACAGCTTTCTATTTAAATCAACCTTGATCACAGTTAAGAGATTATCACAGATCTGAAAATTGCAGTTTTACAACAGTATGAGATATGCGTTGAAATAACTTTATGAATGGGAATTGCACAAAGCTTGTTTTCAGTTTTGTTTGCTTTCGAGAAGACTGGTCGTGTGTGGAAAAGAGAATACACTGTTTCTGAAAACTGCAAGTCAGATGTATTGATGGAAGTCATGATTGTGACAGCACAAAAATGCATTCGTCATCACCTCCATTTTGAGTCATCTTGGGTAATGTATAACTTCTATAGATAGTGTACACTAAAATAAGTCACAAGTGAATTGACAAAAAAATCTAAAGCGCTTGTAGTTAAGGATTAATCATTATGTTCAGTACTAAAAGCAGGTGTAAGTATTTTGTTGTTAATAATATTCATCTATTTATGTTTTATTTATGTATTATATTATTTAGTGTTCGGAGATGGTATTGGTATAATACCTAAAAAGGTCTGTGTCACTGACTACGTTTACATGTGCACGAATAATGCAGTTATTTCCAATAATCAGAGTAAGGACTCAATCGCATTATGATGTTTACATGTGAAGAGCAAGCTTTTCACTCCCGTTTACATGCAATTTCCATATTCTTATTATTTGCTAAGAATTGTGGTTAATTTTTTTACTGCCATAAAAACACTGTTTAGCACCAATGTAATGGCAATTTGTTTGCCTATGCTGCTGTCGCGTTCTACTCGCTGTTTCTGGATAAGAGTAAAGCTGTTTCTGGCAGCGTGTTGTGTTTCTGAGTTTCCCCAGAAATGCGATGCTTTCTCATCGGAAAACGTTACAGGTGCGTGTCACGTCATTCATGTAAAAGTAATTACCATAAATGTGTCAGGGGAAATAGTAAGGAGATATTTAAAATAATTAGTAATAAATAAGCGTTTTCCATAAGTTAGTATCGCAAAGACTAATATAAAAACCTTGCCATATGTAACTTAATAGATTATTATTAGGCTATAATTAAGGAGTTTTTATTTCCAATTTTTATTTTTTTTTGTTAAGTGTTATTTAAAGCTTTCTATAGATACATTGATCATGTCTGCTGAAAATCAGCAGGTAGACCCTTTATAGATCCGAATGATGCATATCAGAAAAAATTACATTGTTAACACTAAAAAAATTAAAATGACGGTGGTGCCTCCGTGTTCTGCAGAGCGAGTTTCCAGTCTCCGAACAAATTTGGATATGCTAGGCTAGCACATTTTTATAATTATAGTGAGGTTTAACATTAAAACATTTTGAATGATTTTAATATGTAGGCTACATTGATTTTATTTTAGGCAAGTCGTGATGATTTGAAAAGGCATCAGCTCACTTTTTGCCGCTGGCCACTTGGTCGTTGCTTTTTAAAAAAACAAAAACTTATTGGCTATTCAACAAACAAAAATGCTCCAAACGTTTTTCTAAATTGACTGGAAAGAAAAACAAAACGAAAAATAATCATTTTGCCATTACACACAAAACTAAACTATTTTAATAGCCGAAAAAAGCCGCGCAAGACTGGTCAGAGCAACACAGTCTCGAATTCGTACGACTTGAATTGTATGATTTGTGTAAAGCCCTGTGACGGGTAGGTTTAGAGGCGGGATTAGGTTTAGGTCATTCGTACAAAATTTATACGAATTGCCAACTCATAAAATACGTACTATTTAGAAGAAATCATATGAATTCGAGTGAGGTCCCACGAATTTGTACAAATTAGCCACCTCGTAAAATATGTACGAATTGTCGTGAGATCAGGTTGGTCAGAACGGCAATACAATGATTAAGGTGTTTACATGTCTGTATATTTAGATTAAATGGGCGTAGGCCACCTATGTTAATACGATTATGCCTGCTGCGATTTATGAGCATAATCGCATTAAGTATTGCGTTTACATGAGTTAAAGTTTAATCGCAATACTGTCAAAATCTCATTCTAATTACATTAAGAGGGTTCATGTAAACACACTCATTGAAATAATCTTGAATCTGATTTCACTATGAAACTGTTACTTTGAGGAGGAAATCCTGCTTTTTGGGAGGTCTTTTTACATAAACATTCACACTTGGGAAATTCAGCTGGACAGTTTCCAGAAGCGGAGGATTTGGCAGTGCTGTTGTGCCACACCTCTTGATCAATTTCTTTTTATTACGCGTTTGATATTTAGGCCATCAGTTACCCCAGATGCCTATTTTAACCACTGAATACCTCAGTATACAAACCCAGAAAGAAGCTGTTGTCATTTGTTTTAATCCTAAAATAACAGCCTGATTTTTTTAGCAGAATCATATGTTGGGCTGTTTTGAACAGCCCATGCTATTTGCTGCTTGTATAGTTTGTGTTCAAGAAATAATGCCGAAAACACTGCTGAGTGAATAGAGTAGTTTTTTGTTGTTGTGCTGTTCAGCTGTAAGAAACCGACAGCTCTCTTGCTACAAGCCAATATGTCTTCCATTAATTTATAGCGCATTGTCACAGTTGGATGCAACTCCTGTTTATGGTCACATTTCTGGCTTCTCTCAAAGAAAAAAGTTCTTTATCTCACGGGAGGTTTGTGAATGAGTTTTCAAAGATTGATGTATCTGTGTTGTGTCGTGTAATGAAAAGGAAAGTGGTGGTTTCCAGTGGAATTGCTGTTGAAAAGAAGCTTTGACCTGTCAGTGGCTGTTTCTTGAAATAAATAGTTCACCGCAAAATGACAACTCTGCCATTTACTTCTGCCGAATATAAAAAGAAATGTCGGTAACCAAACCGTTTTGGTGGCCATTGACTTCCATTGTCCACTGTGACTTACACAGAAGAAGCTGGAACTATCCCTTTAAACATTTCAGTTAGGAACTCATTTAGCTGATTACAGTGCAAAGAAGAGTGGGCAAATAACTTGATTTAATTTGAATTTAAACGATGCAGAATTTTTTGGAGTTATTACTGCTGAGTCTCAAAGTAACAAACTGCGTGCAGCCTCCAGCAGCGAGCTGAAGATTGATCTTGGCAGCTTACCGCACCTGCAGAAAAAGTGTGATATTTTGTGAGAAAAGGAAAGGGAGTTGAGAACTGACGTGAGAATCCATAATGATGAAGGCTTGCGATCTTCAGATTACACACGGAGATAGAGCATTCGGGGGGCCCGCATGGAGGAAACAAGAAACTCAACTTCACAACTGCATGGTTTTGTTGATGCTGCCGCTAATACTGCTACTGCCTTGAGTTTACTATCATCAGCTTGTCCAGATCTTTATCTCATTCCTAAAACACCTGTTGCTTTCCCCCCCATTGCTTCTGCTGTGGCTTTACCAAACAAAGCAAGTGTATCTAAAGGCTATTAAAGCCTAAGCGTTGTAAGACTTTATATATTGTGTAATCGCGTAGCTTTCTGATAACAGGAAGTGATTGGAATTGAGCCTTCGCAA
This sequence comes from Enteromius fasciolatus, assembly GCA_032361145.1. Classification (NCBI taxonomy): domain Eukaryota; kingdom Metazoa; phylum Chordata; class Actinopteri; order Cypriniformes; family Cyprinidae; genus Enteromius; species Enteromius fasciolatus. Next base: position 1,955,028 of record JAUMHR010000011.1, on the reverse strand, counting down.
AGACCCTCCCCCCTTTGTTTATCATTATCTTTTTAGTTATTGTGCTTGGTGTGAACAGACTGTTTCTGTACTCTAGAAACGCCTACAATAACCTAGCAACTGTGTGTTCTGACTAATCTGTCTGTCTTTTTGTCTATTTTGACTAATCTGTCTATTTGTTCTGCGTGATCTTTCTGACTACTAGCCCTATCTTTCTTGACTTGTCTGTCAGTCTGTCTTTACAGACTAACCTGTCTGTCTGTCTTTTTGGAATAACCTGTCTGTTTCTTTAAGGATTATAATAAACACGAATGCAAGTTTGATTATGATTGTTTTGTAGTTGTTTGTAAGAACATAGAGACATGTTTGTGTTCTTATTCTGGTTTACAGTTTTGCAAAGTGAGGTTACGGCCTCACTTTGCAACGTTCAGCATGTTATATCTCTGGAACACTACTGATGGTCAAGCCACATTAACTTCAGCAGATACTGTAGGGAACAAGAGGTGTTCTGGATTAGGGTCTCTCTAAAGAAACTTCTGTGGAACAAAGTGTGCTGTCATCACCGCTCTTGTGTGAGGATAATGTCATTCGCTCTTTAGCTAACTTTAGCCATTTTAAACTTGACTGACTAGTTCAGGAGTAACTAGTGTAGTTTCCCCTCCTACTGTACTTCCCAATAACCAAATATGTTAGCAACTGCCTGTGGTATACTGCAACAACAACGTGCTGCACTGCTGTTCTAAAGTTGGTTGGAACCTCTGTTGTTCACCAAGGCTTCATTTATTTGACTAAAAAAACAGAGTAATGCTGTGAAGCATTATAATTTTTTTTTTTTTTTTAAAGACTTTTAAAAATGCAATTTATTGACAGTTCAATTGTGACGCTTAATATTTCTGTGAAAACTACTATATATATATA
>JAUMHR010000011.1:1923556-1934969 GCA_032361145.1 Enteromius fasciolatus | reverse complement strand
CAAACACAGAAGTGTCAGTACATTAAATAAATCAAAGGTGACAGATATCTTTCTTTTCATCAAAAAATCTTGAACAGTATTTAACAGCACAACAACTTAACTGTTAACTTGTATTAAAATAGAAGAGCTGTAACTTGTAAAACAATATTTATAGCATACAGCCTAGATGTGCATACTAAAGATTGCTTTTTAAATATATTTTTAAAAAATCGCTGTGCATCTAAAAATAGGGTGGAGTTTCGAGCTCTCAGACCTCTCCATTTTTCCCCAAACTCCCTCCTTCATTTTATTTATTTATATTATTCCCCTGAATTAACCCACTGTCACTGCTTGTACTGTGTTTGCCTTGTCGTAGACTAGAGGATGAATGAAACCTCGCAGGATATAAATACCCCACAGAGGTATGGAGTAAATAAAGGTGGAAATAACCGGAGGTGACAGAACCAGTTGGCATGTTTATGGGCGCTGGCATATCTCAGGCTCCATCTCTCCTGCTTTATTACACCGCTCACCCAATCTCACCATCTCTGGCTTTTAACCCGGGATTACCGCCCGCGAGAGAGATCACAACACCCAATCACAGACCACGGAAGGGATTAAGAGCGAGAGAGACAATCTCTCACGAGGGATTCTTCGAAAAATTTCGTAAAGAACAGTCAGGGGAAATTCAGAGTTAGAGAGACAGCGGGCAGAGGGGAAAAAAGAGAGGGAGGGTTGCCAAACAACAGCTAGAGAGAGAGAGAGAGCACTTATGCAAGAGAAGCATCAAAGAGAATTCAGTCAGACTGTGTTTATACGGCTCGCTCCGTTGATGTGGTGAAGAGTTATAATCCTGAAGAACAGCGGAGCGTTTCGTCTTCACCATGCACATCCTCCAATCCCACTGCGTTATCAGGTGAGACGCTTCTCCTACCTGTATCGCTCTACAAGCCTAGTCATGCTGCTCTCGTAACACCGTTAACAAGGTTTCTACGATCATGGAAAGATTGCAAATGTTTAAAATCGTGATACTGAAACCAGGATAAATTTAGGGAGATTTATAACATCTTATAAAATTAAATCAATGCATACAGTTTTTCTAGTTTTGCTAATATTTAAATGATTAAAAGCATTGTAAATCATAATATATTTTGAAAATAAGATTTATATTGTTAAATTATTTGTATTATTATTTTAATATTTGTTTGTTATAACATTCTTGGCGATATAATTTGTAGTAGTAGTAGTAATTTTATTATAGTGTTATCCTTAGTAGTTGTAGTTTTTTTATTGCTGTTATGTTTATCATTTGCAATATTTTTATTAATAATAGTAGTAGTTTATTATTTATTAGTACTGCTGTTAAAAAAATATGAAAAGCCATTACCGAAGGTAAAGTGTAGAAAACCCAGAACGGGTTTCTTCGCAGTCTAACGAACCTACTTCAAAACGCACAGCTTCCTGTCTTTTTTGGGAACTCGATGTGCAGATTTCTGATCCTTGTGAATCATGTATGCTGCTGCATCTGAGAATTTCATGAGAATATGTTTTAGTATCATCAGATCGGACCGATTATGAGCTGGTTGTTCATCGCTCTGTGCTCAAAACTATAGATGCTCATTCCCGGCTCGTGTCACAGTATTACTGTGCAAACTGCAACCTGTCCTCTCAGATGTTACAGCGGTTGTCCTCTGTCCCTTTAATGGGAAAGTTGTGTAGCTCCTCCATTTGGATCCGGAATAATTGATGTTTCTGCAGTGCCAACTTGGCTGTTATTTATTTATTTATTTGATTTACCCCTCCCATCCATTTCTGACTAGGCAGAATCCTCTGAGGTTTCTTTTTATAGTAAGTGTCAGAGTGCTTTATATATCTTTATGCCCATCTTTCTATGGCACTGTGTATGTTTATGTTCTCAAAGGGTATTTGCACATTAGGATTAAAAGAGTCTTGCATTCAGTATTGATTAGATGAGGTGAAATGTGAAATCTGCAATGCCTTTTTTGTAACAAGCCGGTTCTCACGAGGACAGCAGATGATTGACAGTTGTATTGGTAAAAACCATCCACGACAGCAAATCAGAGTGATTGTGACAAAGACGACGCGGCTTTAGAGTGACATTTCCATGTGCCCCAGAGAGAAAAAAGTCTAGAGGCTTCTGCGTCCCCACTGAACCTCAGTCAGACATATTAAATGACATTCATAAATGACGTTCCACAGCTGCAGAATCAATACAGAAAATGACAAAAGCAATGTGACGAGAGAAAGAACACACAAGCCAGTATTAGACTTTGAACCTTTTATAATTTTTTCCCCATGGCTTTGAACAAAGATGGCCTTTTTTGTGTTTATGTGTGTGACATCACGATGGCTTAAGGGAGCACATCACATGAACCTTGTTTTGTGTTCTCTTGGTAATTTCCAGAAGATTCTATCAAATAAGAAAAGGGCAAACTCGAGACGCTGACCAAATGTCCCATTTGGATTCTTAGAATAGCATACTGAGGCTGTTTATCGAAGCACTACAGTATTATTGTATTGATACTGTCCCACCACAGTGTTTTTGTAGTTTTATGTAACCTCAAAGACGTCCACCTCTACTGCTTTTGATGTTTAAATTAATTTCTAAATCCAGCTTGATCTTGCATATACACTCTTATTAGTATCACGTGGAGTTAAAACAGCTCGCTTTTGAGACATCAAACTCTTTTTGATGTATATTTAAAGAGGCTAGCATTAGCGTTAGCGACGCCAAAGGTGTTGAAGGGGCGTTGAGAGACTAGCACCGAATGCTAACAGATTTGCCTGCATTATTTGGACACTTGTTACATAACTCTGAAGTCTTTCTCCCAGTGCAGAGCTGAGCCACTCCAGCCATTTCATCACAGCCAGACTCCATGTACCCGGCGACTGTGGTATTCACACTTATATGTTGCTGGAGGTCATAGAGTCGCTGTATTGTGAAGCCACGGTGTCCGGCTGTATAAGTCGGACGGCTGTCTGCCGTCTCATTGGTAGTTGCCGCATTGCATCACTGCTCATTTGCACTGCTCATCTTTGTTACATCAGCAACTCTCTCGCATGATTCCGGAAATCGACAGCTCTCATTGATAATTAATGATCTTCGATCGTTTTAGTACTGAATGTCTGTGTGAATGTTTTTGCATCTCCAGTCAGAATGAGTGTTCCTACTGCTGGATGGCCTGATGTTGTTGGTGGGCAAAATTGGACTGGTTTTTGGGATATATTGCTATGGGAAAAAAATCTGATTTGATTTTAAAATAGGGTCGTTGAAATGCATTCTATTCTATTTCTAACCTTTTAGTTTTCCAATACTGGTGGTGTCGCATTCTCATTGATAATTAATGATCTTTGATCATTAGACTGAACACTGAATGTCTTTGGGGGGATTTACTGTAAATCTGTATTATTGTACAATTATTGTTTAAACCTCACTTTGTTATGATTTTTTTAAATGAAAAATAAGACTTCTTTTTAGAATATTGGTAATAAGCCCTTAAGACTTTTTTTTTTTCAATTGTCAAATCATATTCAAAAGTATTTCCTGATTCTTTATTGAGGTTAGATCATGGTTGTTTTGAAATTATAATTTTAATGTGTTATTATTATTATTATTATTGGAAATTGTTGTTATGATTAACAATTAACCATTAATATTAGGGTCCTAAGAGTCCTTTATCATTTTTTTTTATTTTATTTTAATAATAATTACATGTTAGGAATGTGAAAATAAATGAGAAGGTTGCAGGAAATTAGTGAAAATAGAGAATTGAACGACCTCGATTCTTTTGCAGTCAGACATGAACATGTCAGGAACACGTGCATTGTGGCTCTTGACAGTTGCCTGTTTTTCCGATCTTCTTTTTTTTTTTTGTGAACCTCACTCCGTCAAATCAAAGTGATAGGGTTGTCATTTTGTTGGAGCACTTGGGACTGAATGTGTGCTGGTTAAAAATATAAAGTGATACCACAGGGAATTGCAGACATCATATCAGCACTAAGACTTCTTTCGTGCCATCTTTGTGGAATGTGCTAATACCAACCTGTTTCTCTCTGCTTCTTTTTTTTTTCTCCAGGTGGCTCGATGGCCCGAAAAGGAAGAGAAAGAACAGCCAATGTTCGGTGAAGAGCATGTCTGGTAAGATCTCTCACAGAAGACACGGATGCTCTTGCCTAGAGCCACAGCAGTATGCTTATCACTCCTCTATCCTCCCAGAATGCATCACTGACTCCACATTTTTCACTCCACAAGTCCTAGAGGGAGAGAAGGGTTTTCAGTTGTCCCATGATTCTCCTCACATCAACTCCAGCATGAATAGATTTGTTGTTATGTTCTAGTGATCCTCCTTTAGGATACCATGTTAAAGCGATCGCTCTCCCAGGCTAAAGGGCTCTGTATGGATTGACTTTGTATTGGGGTGGTTTTCAGTTGAGGAAGTCACTCACCTCATCTTTGCTTGGTTAAGACCCACCAGGCTTCCTGTGACTGCAATTTTATGCCCAACCCTCTAACCTTTTAGTTTTCCAATACTGGTGGTTCGCGTTCACTTGGGAAAGAAAGATGCTAAAAGCAGTGTGGTGTAAGATTTGCTATTCGACGCTGCTGTTTAGTGTTTTATTTTGTATAACGGGTACGTTGCTAAAAAGAAGGATAACTTAAAAAAGCCTGCAAATGACTATAAAGCCTTACTTTACATAGTCTGAAGTTTTGCTTAACCCCATTTTTGCACCACCTGCTGGTCTCTGCAGATGTTTATGAAATATTTTTCATTTTCCTTTTGCATGTTTTAGTTTATAAAATGGTTAATCCGGAAGAAAAATAGCTATTATTTCAGCTTTGCAAAATCTTTTTATCATTTTGACAAAATAAAATAAAATAACCTGTCCTGTACTGATTTAAAAACAGATATCGTTAAAAAAAAGTGTTGTATAAGAGTATAAAAGTATAAGAGTTTTGCTTGATAAAAAATACTTGTATCGAGTTAAACCCCCAAACCCAACAAATCACATACATTTAGTTTTGTTTTTTGTTTTTTTGTTTTTTACAGTAGTTTGCAAGTAGTAAAGACATTTATATGGTTACAAAATATTACTATTTCAATTAAATGCTGTTTTTTTTTTTTTTTTTAAAGATCACCATTTGCACCAAATTAGTATATTAGAGATTTCTAAATTTACAAAATTGAAAAGGGTTGTAATATTTCATAATAATACTCTCTTTATCTGTTATACATTTAATGTATTCAAATAAATGTAGCCTTATTTAACTTAAGGGACTTTAAAAAAACATTTTAAAACACCAAACTTTGAAATTTTACCTAAATACAGTATTTACTGAAATAGTGGGCAGTGGACTGTTTCTCCTTCCTAATTGCAATGGCATGTGTTAAAATTAATCATTTGTTTCTTATCTATTAAAAGGCCTTCACAAATTTGCATGAAGGCAGTAGCAGTAACTATCTTAATATCAGAGACCATAAATGCTGTCGAGTGGCACTCTCAAACTCACTCGGGGCTCTTAAGGGCTTTCACCAATCAAGGTTAACAAGTTAAATAGCCACTCGGATAGGTCTGAAGAGTGTCGTTTCTGCAGTATTGCAGCTCTAAACAGAATTGCAATAATGTTTTCTAACATTTCCCTGATGTCTGTACTTGTTTGTTGCTATCCGTTAACATTCAGTGTTTTTTGTGTATGGTAGGGTACATCCCCAGCTATCTGGAGAAGGATGAGCCGTGTGTGGTGTGTGGAGACAAAGCTACCGGTTATCACTACCGCTGCATCACCTGCGAGGGCTGTAAGGTACGACATCTCTGCTATCACTTGTGCACAGTGTTAACAGACATCTCAGCCCAACGCATTTATAGACAGACTAGACTGTCACCTCACTGAGAATCATGGTGTGGCGCAGGTCTGATTTGTTCAACCAAACATCCTGTTGTCATTTGTGAAACTTACACTCCTATCATTCTCAATTCTGTCAAATCACAAGCCTAAGAACAGCGTCAACCATCTTATTCACTGTCTGCCTCTCTACATGAAAAGAGTGAATTGTGAGTGACAACTGTGCTGTGCAAGTCTTTGACTGGGACTCCTGCCTAAACAGAGCTCTTGAGCGCTTGCAGGTTTTATCGCTGCAATAAAAAATGGGCAAAACACACATACGGTATATATTTAGAAAAAAATTTACATGTGTATATTCATATTGATATCATTAATATAATATATAAACATAACAATTTTTTCTTAAATATATATATATAAGCATGGGTGTGTATCCATATGTCCATAAAAGATATACACACAAGCAAGTACACAAACAACTGTTGACTGACAGCACCTGCTTTCAAGCTCTCATGTTTGGACTTCCTCTATCTTTTGTTGTTGTTTTTTAGGAATTTGTTAAAAAGCATATGAGTTTTGTTCTGGTATTGGATGATTGCTGAAATATTAGCATTTTAGCAACTCGAAAACAGAGCAAATTTACTTGCTAACCAAAATAGTTTTTCATTTATTTATTTATTTAGTGTATTATTGTATTGCATCTTAAATAAGGGAATGCGCTAAAAAGCATATTCATTTTCTTTATATTGAATTTTACCAAATGATGCTTAATTTAGCTTTTTTTTTTATTGACTACTGATACCATTTTTGAACTAAATAAATTATATTCCTTACATTGTTAGCATATTTTCTTCTTTAATGCGTCTTCAAAACAATAAGCGAGGTTTTGCTTAAAACAAAGTTGTTCATCATACTGTACACAGGATTTCTTTTTTAATGGATATTTAGATATATTTACAGAACAACAAGACAAAAAGGCTTTTTCAGTCCACTTTCTTATGTGTGACAGGAAGCAGAGTTTGTGACCCATAACACCCTTCCTCCAAATACACTCTTTATCCTCCTCTCAGGGCTTCTTCAGGCGCACCATCCAGAAGAACCTCCACCCCTCTTACTCCTGTAAGTACGATGGCTGCTGCATCATCGACAAGATCACCCGCAACCAGTGCCAGCTGTGTCGCTTCAAGAAATGCATCGCTGTGGGCATGGCCATGGATCGTAAGTGACCTCACTCATGCAAATAACATACAAAACATGCTAAACCACACCCAGACAAATGACAACGCACGAGGGGACCTTAAGAGAGCATGTTCACTGATCTTCAGCAGTTGCCTTATATTTCTAAATTAATGTCCTTTTGTAATTAAATATTATTAAATTAGAAAATAACTGAAAACAGAAGCGCCCCCATCATACTCTTGGACCTCACCGTACTGGATCACGAACGTAGCCCTGCTCCTTACATATACAAATGCATGCTGACAGCGAATGTACATTAATCTTATGTAAACTGAAGTGCTCATTCTGGGGTTTCCCTTACGTATGTCCATATGCCTCACATATGTACAGCACGTGTTCAACCCAGACCACATTTCTTCTTCCTCTGTCACTCCCTCCCTCTCCCTCTGTTCTATAATGTTTTATGGATGTCTCGTTTCTACTTTGATCCTTCTCCGATGCTCTTACTCACTCTGTCACTGCCATTCTTCATCTCAGAACCATTTCGCTGTACAGTATTTTTCTTGTTTTCCAGGAAAAATGTCTAAACATCTAAAAAGTGAAATGGAAAAGCCACTTAGAGGCCCGTAACTAAAATTAATCTGTTGATTCATGCATCACGCGAATGGAAGAATGAACTCTTTTTCTTTGGTGCAGTGGTTCTGGACGACTCCAAGCGGGTTGCGAAGCGACGCTTGATTGAGGAGAACCGTGAGAAGCGGAAGAAAGAGGAGATGGTCAAAACCATGAAGAATCGGCCAGAACCCACCAGCTCAGAGTGGGAGCTGATCCGTATGGTGACAGAAGCTCACCGCCACACCAATGCGCAGGGCTCTCATTGGAAACAGAAACGCAAGTTCCTGGTAAGCAAGAGAGAAATAAAAAAAAATGCGTCAGTAAAGTTTCAGCTCAAAATACCCCACAAATCATTTCTTATATCACTTTGAAATGTTTCTATTTGAGCCGAAAAACAGTTGTTTTAGCGCTTGTCTCTTTATATGTTAATGAGTTGCTGCTCGCCATCCCTTGTACCTTTTAAAGCTTATGCGAGTTCATAACTAAGTCTGACCTAAGTTATCTTTCATGTCCTATTGCGCGTAATAGTGTAGCTAATAATAATAAATAATAGCTCATGTGTATTTTACCTATTGTCTGTAAAATACACATGAGTTTACGCTCAAAACACACAGGTTACAAAAAAACTGTAATCCGTAAAGTTAACCCTTTAAAAAAATTAACAGAAAATGTAAATATAAGAACTATATAAATAGCTTGAAAAAAGTAGTTTCTAAATTTCAAGGAAAACATATGCTTAGGTAGAAAACTTCATTGTGTTTTATTTGTATGTGTACATTTCTGTGTCTGCCCGTTACATTTTATTTTCAGCTTAGCACATTGCGATGGCCTTTTCTGTCAGTACGGATTAGCATTTGTTTACACAGCTTGCTAATCAATGTAATGAGTGACAATACCAGTCTGCACATATCAGTTGTGACCGGGCACCAGAGAGTGTTAAAGCAACTGTTAGTGACGGGTATAACAGGAATGCAGCGTTGCCATGCAGGGCCTTTGTAAAAGTGCCTCTGTTTATGAAGAAGGAAGGAAAGAGAGTTTAGACAGTATTAATCGCTCATTCGCTCAGACAATATACCACCCACTGTGAATAGTGGCAGGATAAAGGAAGAGAAAATGGAATAAAATAGACACAGAAACACAGGCTATGGATTTCTGAAAGACTTGTTGATCTTTAAGAGAAAGAAAATAAATAAATCTGTTGGAAATTTCTCACACTTTCCGAGCTTTTTTCTCTTGCGGTGTCTCTCTGTTTCTTTTCTTCTTTTTTTTTTAGGGTCCAATGTTTAAAATCAGTTCCTACTAACATTCAAGCAAGTATATTCAAATTATCCCAGCAGAAGGGCTGATTTGGAAATTCTCCATTGTAGAACCGAAGTTGGTTTTCTAAGCCCACCAAACACCCGCCGCCTTCCCAGCGGTTACGAGTACTATCAAAGCCATGACGCACACCAATCTAAACATTCGGCTTGCGCTAAACCCTGTGACAATCAGCCACAGGGGAGAGAGAAACCACTTCCCTGGTCGGCTGAGAACTCCTATAAAATGGCCCATAAAGAATTTAGCCTATATAGCCTTTACTACCAAGATATGCCTCCAATAACAGTGCAAGGCCGAGACCCTGAATGACCCCGATAAACTGCAGCCTCTCTCTCCATGGGAACACTCGCTCCGTCCTGTCAGTAGTCCAACTGGGCTGTCTTAAGATCTCTGTAGTGAGAAAGCACAGTGCCAAGTTCTCAGCAGTGAGAAGGCCAGGGTGGACCAGCAGAGGGGATAGTTTACACTGGGGTCTTACAGGCAAAGGCTGCCTTGGGACATATCCAGCACTACCCCCACCTCCTGAAGGAAGAAGCATACACACACACACTTTGGTCCATGCCTGTTAAAACTTACACAAATACACCAGTGCGGCACAGTTAAAGCAGTTTTTTTTCGCCTGAGACAGCGCATGTAAACACAAACACACAAATCTTAAACAGTCGACAGAAGTTCCTCAGAGGCACATTTCTGAAACCCTGAACAGATTCCTTTGTTTTATTTACCTCTCTGTGCGGTCTGCGCTTTAATTTCTGATCTGTATACTTTACATGAAGGCTTCTTATCAGCTATAGGGTGAATTTCGGTAATATTAATGTGTGTAATTACTCAGTCAGCTTGTCTGTACCAGATAAAGTGTCCTGAACCTTTTACTCTCACAGCTTTAAAATGTAACAGAATAGCGTTTGTTTGTCAGCCAGCACTGTACTTTTTTCCTGCAGTCTTGTCTTGATTTCATTGCCTTTGTTTATTGCTGTCTGTTTGCTTTATCAGAAACAAAGGAATCAGTGTGATTGCACAGTTTGAACTCTTTAGGGACTGTCGCATTCGTGCCACGAGGGGTGACGTTCACCACATGGACATGTTTTGAAATATACAGTTTTAGATGGGGTTGTTTATCCACACTTACGCTAGTTGTACAGAATTACTTCTGAATAGATTCATGTTATGTTGTTTGTTTGATTACTATTTTGATTAATTAAGAATATATAACATTCTAGTAATATATTTTGAGCTGGTACAGTTGTTAAATGTTGTCTGGGGGGGGAAGCTTATGCTGCATTTATATTTGAACAAAAATACAGTTAAACAGGAATTTTGAGAGTTAAAATGGAATATTATATGGAACATAATAGAAGATAATATGAGAAACATCTTAGTATTTTTTGTTCATACAATGAAAGTTAGTTACCAACCATCTTCCAACATACCTTTTATGTTGTGCAAAAGAAGGTCATACAGGATTGAAACGACATGAGAGTAAATGACAGAATGAAATTTTTCAGGGTGAACTGTAGCAATTTGCTCAAACTAAGAATCAGATCAGAATCATTTAAGGTTCTAAATGGAATTTGCACAAAATCGCTTTTTTACAGTCGGTCTGCGATTCACTGAACGAGCCGTATAACATAAACTCTGCGCTGGATAATAAAATCCAGATTGTAGTGGAAACACTATTAATAAGCACAGTAACAAGATCAGCAGTTTTAAGACATTAACTTGTAAGCACAAAACACAGATACTTCTCTTTTCAATTTGTGTTCAATATGGCTTTATTGGATAAACCTAAGACACATAAACTAAACTATAACATAAACACGCATTCACACATTCGTACAGTTGCAGGAGGGGAAGTGAGGAAAGAGAGAGTTTAAGAGAATGAAAATGTGAAATCCCAATTTTACAGCAATAGGTGCTATTGCATTGACCTGAACAACCATCAATCAAAAGATTAACTCTTTCATCGAGTCCATCAATGAGGTTAACATTTATATAAATTTTACCAGTTCAGCCTGAATCTGGAGGTTTGTACTTGCCGTTGTGCTATGGGATTCCTTCTGTGGTCCTTGCTGCAGAAAGGGGTTTCCCAAGGTTGCTGATTGGCTGGAAGTCAGTTGTTGTTAAAGTCTTGGGAGACCAATGATTGACCGGTAGCTGAAGGAGAGCGAGTCGCGGTTCGTTGAAGTTTGAAGCAGCGCAGTCGGAGACCTGGAGACATGGCAGGCAAATTCTGGAGAACTTTTTTTATTTTAAAGATTTACCCTTGAACATTAGGTTATCAAACAGCAGTAAAATAATAGATAATACTCTTTGCTTGTAATGAAAAATAATGTAATAATGTAAAGGGAAAAAATCACCATTAAACATTAAGTGATTAAACATAATTATATTAGGGCTGGGACTCGATTAAAAAAATTAATCTAATTAATTACAGGCTTTGTAATTAATTAATCGAAATTA
>JAUMHR010000011.1:1886237-1899513 GCA_032361145.1 Enteromius fasciolatus | reverse complement strand
TATCCTGGCGAAAAACGTCACGAAAAACGCTAACGAAATGCGCGTGCGATGTTCGTCCCGGTGTGTACAGGCCTTAAGTCACCTCTAACAAAACTTCTCTCAGCTGGCGCGTCTTTTCAAAGTGAATGCAGGCTTATTACCTGACCTGAATACGGCGTGCTGATTCGCTAAAAAGGACTTATCGGTTTTTGTTCACAAATAACAAGGGCAGCTTGTCGGCTTCTGGAGTAAAAATCCTCGCAATGACTTTAAAGTAGACAATACCGACTTTTTTGGCAAAACATGTTTGGGGTTCAGATTGTGCTATACGTGGAGAATAATGCATGGCAATGAGTTTTAAAGTGGAATTTATTTTTTTTAGATGTATTTCAGAATGTGGCCTGGTACTGTTTATTTACATGTTTAAATGTGAATCCCAGGTTGTTTGAAGTGATAACAAAAACGAAAAATTATTTACTCACCTTCATTCATGACTTTTATTTTAAACATATATTGAAAATATTTTTAAAATGCTGGAGGACAGAAGAACACTAGATCCCACTGACTTTTATTGTTTGGCCAAAAAACACAAATCTTTCGAAATACCTTGTTAGGTGTTCTATAGAAGACAGTCATACAGGTTTGGACTGACATGATAATGAGTAAATGATAACAGGATTCTTATTGTTGGCTGAACTGTTTCTTGAACATCAGCTTCCTTGGTAAAACTATCAACAGGTCTTTCTTCCCTGCTCCTCAAACTATTATATTTCCAACGGTTAATATAAGAAACAAAGTGGAGAGAAGCTGGAGTGTATGGAACTTTGTTCTAATGAAAAACTATTAAAGAGTTCCCAAATACAAATCAGATTGTTGGATCGGCCCAAATGAAATAACCTGTGTGCTGCTCTTCTCTTAGTAATATTGTCTTTTAACCCTGCACTGAAACAATAACTTGCTCTATTACCCTCACATGAACCTGCGCAAGCAGAAATGATTGAACTCAGCAGGACAGAGGGTATTCTCTGTGGATGCCACAATAGATGACCCAGAAAAATACTGAATCTGGGAGGATCACAGCAATCATCACCTGATCCTGCATCGATCCAGTATTGTAAGTTTCATTTGTGTGCCATCAAAGGAACCCAAATAACCCATCTGGTCCCTACAGAAGAATATTGATCAGATGGTTTGCGAACAGATGCAGGTGGTCACGGAGATTCAAAACTGGCAAGCAACATCCAGGTTCATTTTCCATGAAAATGGCACACAGTAAATCTAAAAGATTGAGAAAATGGATTCATAAGAGATTTCTGGAAAACATTGGAAAAAACGAGCGTGTACTGTTAAAAACACTCCACAAACCTCCACAGCACTGTGCCACATGATCAGGGATGTCATCAAAAAAAATCTCCCTTAGTGATAGACTTCACTGCTTGAGTATGGAAGAGAAAACAAGAAAAGAACCTTGATATATTTTATTGAAGCTAGTACATCTACATTGTGCGTTTTCTCAGTGTACTGAGGACATCTACTGGCACTACATTTGGCTTTTCTTACTCTGGGCTATAAGATTCAGTTCATCAAAGCTCTCAGCCACCATAGCAATACAATTCCTCAGCAAATCACTAAGGATGAACAGCCGCCTCAGTTGATTTGTGTCCTCTGCCCACCCAGCTCGCCCATGTTCCACTGTCTAACTTGCTAAATGGTGTTATATTTCCTAGCTCTTTTTTTTTAATGCACGAGTGATTTGTTGCTGTCTCTCTCTCAGGTGAATGTGCAAAGTGTAATACAGACTTATGGCTGCCGTGTTCCTCTTCCCTGACATGGCAAAAAAATTTCTGCCGCTCCATTTATCAAAGCTCCTCGCACTGGCACCAGCTTTAAAATGACCTTCATTAAATTGATATTTTCCTGCAACGCAGATTGAAACATTCATTGTCTCCTCCTACACACTCTGACCAGTTTAATAGGCTTGAGTGTCTGGTGTAATTTTTATAGCCTCTTTTATAACATCGTTCATTTTCCCACAAGTTATTCTCCCACAAGTATGTATGCACGCTTCTAAGAAACATACATAATGGGCTTTGTTGTGCAACATCAAGGCTGCACACATGGCCCAGATTTTCTGTCAGGGAGCTGAAAGATATGGTTACCCCTGGCACCATGGTGGCCTCGGCAGGTTTTAACCGGACACGGTATGGAAAATGACATAGCAGATGAGAAGAGGCAGGTTTTGCACACTAAATGTGCTTTAGCTCCTAAAGTATAAAAGTTATAGAAAAAGTTTACTCGTTGCACTAAACGTACTCACTCCCAAGCCATTGCGATATTCAGCAATGCAGTGAATGGGTGCCATCAGAATGACAGTTCAAAGATTTGATAGAATTTTATTTGTTTATCCACAATACATTAGCTTATACTGTATGGAACTCTCTTATGGCACCTGTGCACTGCAGATGATCCACTGGTGAGAAAAACATAATGATAATAAAATATTTAGTGCTTTTCAGGAAAATAAATCAGGTCTAGTTATGCCCGTTTACTTTCAAACATTTTCAGTACAAACTAAACATTTCACCATTAGAGTTTGAGGCATATGATGCAGCTACACTAAACGTAGTGCTGCCAACTGCCAAACAGTTAATACATGTATACAAATTTGAGAATTAGCTTGAAAATTCATGATATGATGCGTTTTTGTATATTAAAATTTTTCTCAGATATTCAGATTCAATTTTCTGTTCCATTTGCAAGCAATTTGCTTAAATACGCAATGACGCCCTTGGATAATTAAAAAACAAGACAACGTCAGTTTTTGGCAGAATAACAACAAAATAAACAAATCATTTTTAAAAAGCCTGGGCATTGGTATCACATTTATTACCGGCCAGCAAATTAATTATGAATTTACTAATTAATAGTCATATTAACCAAGTGAATGGAAAGCTGCCAGAATTACAGGTTACATTAAGGCTTTGCACTGTAATCCTGCGCATTTTGACTTTACTTATATATTTGTAAGCAACCTGATGAACCGTGTTGACCCAGCTTGACTTTCCAGATAGCATCTTGTGTTTTAACAGGGATAATTCATCTAGAAATGAACATCATATTTACTCGCCCTATGATCTTTTTATTTATTTTTTTTTTATGAACACTGGGTACCACACAACACTGTACCGACATACACTGTATGGACACACACTCTTACTGACATTTTTCTAATTAAAACAGTACAATGGCATGAGAGTTAGGATGCTATGAGTAGGAGAGTATTGTATTTTAAATCAAAAACTCAATGACAGTTTCTTTTCTTTCTTTAACCACTTAAATCACAACTACAACTTCCGCAGAAGTTTTTTTTTAATAGAAATTTCAAAAAGTTGTGTGTGCTACCAAAAAACGTCTGTACGCTCCTACAAAAAAACATGCCATGAAATAAAAAAAATACAGTGCAACTCTAAGAAAAGGAGCAATAATTTCCAAACACCTTTAAAAACTCTTCTCAAGAAAGCATAAAAACCCGTAAGTGCAGTTATTGATTGCTATTGTCTTTCTGATCTACTGAAGTAGCCAAGTTCAAGGTCTATATGAATTAAAGGCTTTCTGGAAAAATCAGAGATTTTACTCACTTCTTGTAAATGAAAAATCCTTTTAAAATTTGCAGGGTTTCTCTATCATAAGAAATACGTTATTGTGGCCTGCATTTTCTTTTTCAGAAGAAACGCAGTCTTTAGTGTGTGTCTTCACACCTCTAGTCTCTCTAATCATTTTGTTTCTACTCTAAAGACCATTTGTTTATCATTTAGCATCTGTAACTATTTGTACCATTCTTTTTTTACTTATAAAGATGGTATATTTGTCACTTTGCAAACCTACACGCTTTAATTTCACATAAGGTACAAGAATGTTTAACCACGTTAAAAGCCAAGGCATCATATTACAGTATTATCAAAATCAAAGTGATAACTGCCATTATCATTTTCAAATTGCTAGTTATATTCCTTATTTGTACTGCTTCGGATAAATGGAAACATGTAAATATACAAGTCATTCCCATTTTCAACTAAAAGACATTTAAATGAAACCATTGCAACAGGCTTGCAACAGGCATTTTGCTTATTCTTAGTGTTCTATATTAGAAATAGTTTGGCCCTAAAATAGTGGTTAGTTAAAGGGCAAGCAAGACTGAACTGAAACTCCTGCGTAATTGATTCTGTTGACGTGCTTTATCCTATTCAAATCTGAATAAGCCATTCATACATATGTCTTCCCCCAAATAGTGAACAAACATCACCATTTTTAATACATTATACATTACTTCCATATAAATATCTTCATCTAAATGGTAAAACTGAGTTGAGGAAATGGCTCTGGAAATAAGAAGGTATATTTAATATATTATGGTGTTGTAACAGAGATTACTGAAAATTAGGGGTGTACACAAAGAGTTTAATATTCAATCTGTAATTATTATTCAAAAAGTGACAACACTACTCAAGTTCTCTTCATATTGTTGCTTTGCTGGCTGTAAATGGAGGGAATCCAACTAAAAGTCAGTTATAATCAAACGCAATGTGTGGCACTGTGTAGCGTGTTCACAAGTTAACTATATTTTACAAAATGTCTTTGTCTGCTTCGTTTGGAATTACTTTGACCAAAATGATTTTACTAAATGGTCTGACAGCTGCCCATCACTGATCGATGCCTTGAGCTGTGGGAACCATAATATCACTATAGGCATGAATGCAGATTATAAATTTCAAGGTATTTGACTATTTTTGTACTTAAAACAGTATTGAGAGTAGGATTATTTCTTCTGCATCTCATCCATCGCTTCCGTTGCCAATTACAAAACATAATTTTAGATCTAGGTTTGAGCTTTGATAGTTATTAACCGCATTAATATGCTAAGTTATTAGAGGTAGAAAGAGAGAAAGCGCATGTGAATTACCTCTGAGTCTATGCGTCTCTCAAAAGTGTTCAGCACTGTTTTTTCTAACGTTACTAATAGTTAAACTTTAAGTTAATTTATTGCACAAACAACATCGTTGTTACCTCGCTTGTGGGAAGTCATCGTTTGTAAGTTATTACTGATAATATCGCCAGAGTAGCATTAACAACGTTTAGAACTTTTGTCACCCAATCACATTTAAGCTTTTAACAGCCCTGTAGTAGAAATATATATATATATATATATATATATATATATATATAAAAATAAAAGAAAACCTTTAGCTATAACGTAACAGTGTAAAACATTACAGTGAATAATTCCTATATATATATATATATATATATATAAAAATAAAAGAAAAACTTTATCTATAACGTAACATTGTATAACATTACAGTGAATAATTCCTATATATATATATATATATATATATATATATATACTGTATATAAGGGCTGTCAGCGTTAATGCATTAATCGCGATTAGTTAAAAACAATCCATAACACGTTTGTTCCGTTGACAGCACTAAGGTACAATGCAGCATTTGTTTCAAGGAGTTCAGTTACCATCGGTAAATTCGGTGAAAATTCGGGTCTCAGGGATGTAATCAGGTTGGCAAGTTCTGACCCAGCTTACACGTTACCATCGCGGGGAACAATTGTTGCTTGCATAGAGGAGCTTTATGAAGCTGAGAAACAATCTAAAATAAATCTCCTGCGAAATGCAAATGCTGTTTATTCTGAATCTCATGTTACAAATATCCCGCTGTGGCCGTCAATGTTTTAGACTGTTTGTCATAAGAGAGTTAGAAATTTCCTACCAGTGTTACATATCGCTTGATTGCTGTTATTTCCAGCTAGGAATTGTTTTGCTAATGATGTTATTGTTTATTTTTGAAGTAGCTTAAGAGAGTGGCCTGATAAATGTAATCTCTCAAAGTAAGCACTGCGTTACTTTATTCCTCCTAATATTTGGAAGTTGGTCTACATTGCACTTTTTTTTTAATAAAAAAAGGTCAAAAAGGAAATTTGATGTGTTCTTTTGATTCCCATTGAAAACTTTGGTAAAATATGCGGGCTTAGAACTGCCTTGATATGCAAAATAACAGAATTTTACATGTGCAATCCAAACCTGCGGATTAATCGCAGTTAACTATGAAGCTTCTGCGATTAAAAAAATTAATCGTTTGACAGCCCTAATATATATATGTGTGTGTGTTTAATTTAAATAATCATATTTGGACATTCCTTTTTTATGAGCCCAAATATTCAAATACAATTAAGAAAAAGAAAAAAGAGGTGTTGAAAACGAGTCATAAATCAGTCACTTTGTCAATCACACTCAGATGAAAACACATCTGAAAGTAGGATGAAAAGGAATTTGATATATAGAATGAGAGCAATAAACTGAAAGTCTCAATATTTCCACTGCCTCCTCACTGCGCTCACACTCGTCACTAAATTCGAGAAAGAATTTCACCTGAAAAAATATTGACCGCCAGAAAGAAACTGATAAAGTGAAAATGAGCCCACAAGTGAACTCTCAAAAGATGAGGACTGATCCATATGTGTAGATGTCACCCTGCTGTCTGGCGGCACAAAAACATTACATGGAGTGCCAGCAATCCTCTGATCGCTGACAGAGAGAGGCATGAAGGATTCCGCCAAGTGTAGGGGCGATGGGAGCGCTGTACCACTTGCTACGCTATTGTCTGATGGCAAATGGATGACACCATTTCTATTCAGAATATGTTCTCCCAGTTTGTTAATGAAGACTTCTGGGACGGTGGGTTGGAAGAAAGAGAAAGCATCTCAAAATCAAAAAAAGAACTTGAACTTAATTGGTATAGACTGTAAAGTGGAGTGAAGTGGGATAGAGGCAGCTCACTTCTCAAGGCCATTTGAATTTGTGCCTGGGCTGTCGAGACTGTGAAATATTAATTGGTTGTGGGTGAGTGGGAGCAAATGGCAGCTCTGAAGGCGGGTACCAGAGTAAAGAGAAAAATCACACGCTTGGAAAGACACATCATGAAGCGCCGCAGACGTGATCATGGAGCGGTCAGGTTCATCTGGACAGTAATCCTTCCTGTGATTCAGAGTAGATAAAGTACAGCGAGGTGTTATTGTGAAGTAGACAGTACATTTCCTTTCTTCTGAACGGTTCGCTCACTTTAGCACTTTCAACACTGCTGTTCTACATTAGGCTCCTGGCTTCATTTGAAAAGGACAAGGGAACTACAGAAGGAAGAATAGAGAAAAACCAAATCAACCAAAACACTGCTGAAAAAACAACTCTTGATCTGTGTACATGCAGTTTAGGAGTGTCACTCAGTTTGCTGTAAAAGTAAAAAATGCTTCTATTTTTTTCTAATGCAGTTTATCATCAAAAAATAAATCATTAATTACAAAATAATACAAAATGTTAACATAAGCCATGTCTCAATTTACTTTTTGAAATTTTGTTGAATTTACTAGCTTGTTGAAATTAAAGGATATGCTCTTTTACTTTATTTATTTTGCATATAATTTACATTACTACAATATCGTTCTCACAGCCTGGTACAGACAGCTCGATTACTTCCAGGTTGGATGAAGGCCACCTTTCGAAAAACTAAAAGGTATTGTGATTGGTTAGTTGTCCCAGTGCAATGTGATTGGCGAACAGCTAGGCAGAATGACTAAAAGCAAACGGATTCTCTTCATTACATGCGAGATGAAATAAAAAAAAATGACATAAAATTGTTTGGAGACTGTCGTTTCCAGTACATGAAAACACCCACAGCCGATATTTTAATAGGGCGCTTTGTGACAAATTCCGAAAAACAATGCTTTAGTCCAAACAAGCCACTTGTTGTAGTTCTGAAAAAGGTTTAAAAAACTAAAAATAAAAATAAAAAAATCTACCTTTGGAGTGAAATTTGTTTTTTTTATATATCTAAACATATATCTTACATATCTAAACATATGCACTACACACTAAAATTTGAAAATAAATTTCAAAAAGTAGAAAAGCATAATAGGACCCCTTTAATTAAAAAAAAAACTAACTACAAAGGCAGGGCAATTCAGACTTTATTTCTCACAATTCTGAGTTCAGAATATAAAGAAGCAACTGCAAGAAAAATCATTGAATTGTTAAATAGAAAGTCATTATTACCTTTTTATTTGCGAGATATAAAATCAGAACTCAAAAACTATGAAATAGAATTTTTTTTCATCTCATCTCACATCTTGTATAAAATCTTGCCATTCTGACATTTATATTTAGAGCTTGAATAAAACATCACTATTTTCATTCCATGGTAAAAACAGGCTTCAACAGAAATCCTGCGTATACCCTTTTTGAGATTTTCAAAATGCTTTCAGATTTGTTCTCTTGTTAAACGTACTGTAGCAAGCCAATAGAATAATCATCAGTTCACATAACACTGTATGAAAAGTTTGTATCGAAGTATAAAAAAAAAATATCCAAGTCCCAGAAGATAATGCTGCAGGCGTGCTTTGGCATTATTAGACCTCCACAAACAGAGACTACTATAACAATTCACCTTCCTGCAGTCCTTTTATGTGTGTTTTCTGCATGCAGATGCCAGCTCTCTTTTCTCAGAGGACATTTTCTCAGTTTTTACTCCGCCTGTCACTTCTGCCAAAGCACATCAAAGTCTTCTTTCCATTAGTCTAAATGGTAGCCTCTCTGTCATGGTTCAGAAGTTAAAAGTAATGGTTTATGCGGGGCATTGAAAGTGATGAATTCATTACTTTAGACGCAGAGATGAAAAACTCAAGCAAACAACATAGATATTTGTGTTATTTGCTCATTACGTTAATGAGGAAATTGAAAACGCACAGGCTTTGTGTTTTAATTTGAAATGGCATGAAAGCACACACAAACACCACAACGGAATGGAACAATATGCGTTACTCTGTAATTGCTTACGCTCATTCAGAAAGCATTACATCAAGTTTATAATTCTTGTTTTTCAATTTTATTTCGAACAAAGCGGCATTTATGTGAATATGAAGTCCGTGTTAACAAGCGCTGTTAGAATTACAGCCCTTGTCTTATTGACTCGAGGCAGGGCAAAGGAAAATGAGAAAAGCCCAGATGAGAAAACATAACGTAATGCATTATTTTACAGTTACTTTCTTAGGAAGTAACACACTACACACTTTCCCCACACAAAAACATTAAAATACCATAAAACCCAAAAATTCAGATTTTAAATCCAGCTAAAGCTGAATTTTCACTATTCTGCAGCCTACTTTTTGAGACAGATGACCTGTGTGCAAAACCCAGGGCTGCCCCGTGAGCGTTTTATTGATCCGCTTCAATTAACATTAGCATAGAAGCGCTAACATACAATTAACACTCCCACTCAAGGGTCATGAGCGACTGCCATCTTTAAGGCTAAATGCAGGTTGTAATAAAAGTCAGCAGGCTATGAGATCAAGACATCCAGCCCACACGCACACACAAACCTGCTCCATTTCTGTTCACTACATCACTTCTCCCTGTACATAAACACATTTCTTTCTCTTTCCCTTGGCACAAATTTCCATTCAGATCTATTCACGAGTTTTGGATTCCGATCTCAGGGTTGGCAGGATGAGAGGAAGGCCACGGCCTTTATCAATATTACATTTGTGCAGGAGATTGCGCTGCATTCAGCAGGAGAATAGATCTCAAAAGTCAATATAGCGAGCAACAGCTAACAGCCTCTCCAAGTGACTCACAATACAGTGCCTAGTCAAGCGCTTCACTGCAGTCTGCTGATGTTATATATGCTGGCTGTTAAAATATAAACGATATGCTAGACTGAGCTGATGTTGCTCTTCTGCTTTCGGGAGTCTGTGTGTCTGGGTGAGTGCCGCATTAGTCGAAATTTCTCCAGAGCCATTTGGCACAAATGTAATGTCACAATGTGGCTCTTCAATAAGCAATCTGGAACCATGTTGTTCTTAAAAAACATGCCCACCACAGGCTTTTTATGTACTTTTTGTGAAAACAAAAGTTGTAATCATATTGGATATCAACAGAGCTGAAGTACTTATCTCCGTGATACGCGTTTTCTAAACCAGTATTTTAAACCAGATCATACCGTTAAATACTTGAATCTGATTGGCTAATTATTTTCAAGCAAATTCATGGTTAAAGTAGTTCCAGGCCAAATGATTTTGGTTATTTATTCTGTTTACAACAGCAAAAGAAACCTACAATCACAAGCAAATAAGTAATAAATGGATGGAGTGAGTGAGATTAATCCTCAGAATTTTCTACTTCTTATTTGGTAAAATACAGACATCCACAACATTTCCCCTGTGTTTAGATTTAGATTACCTTTGCCATCATCTACAGTAACACCTAGTTATTTACTGGATTATGGAATTTTTCCCAACCATCTCTTTACAACGTAAGGCCTTTAACCCCCCCAGAGCTGTGTGGAGCACGTCTTATGATGGATGGTAGGAATGCACTGAAATGAAAACAAAATGAAACACTGGGCCAAATGCCGAAGGCCGTTTTTTTCTCCATTGCATAAATTTAATAGCCAAAATGTTTATTGTTTTGTCTTGTTTTTCAAACAGAAATCAATCACAAAATCAACAATAGAAAAAATATAAAAATTACACTTTTCGAATGTCCATTTTGAATCAGGCACGTGATTGGCTAAAGACAAAACATCAGAAAAACTGAACGCTTTAAGCAGCAGATCAGCATATTAAAATCATTTCTGTAACTATGGTAAAAAAAAATCTATTTAAAAAACATTTGTATTTTTTTGTATTTGTATTTTTTATTGTACAAATAAACGCAGCCTTGCTGAGCAGAAAAACGTATTTATAATATTATAATATTAAATGATACAGATCCTAATTTCAACATGCGTGAACATAATAAATTTATTAATAGAACTGATTAAGTTGGAGATATCGAGCAGGAATATCCACATCTGACTTTGAATGGAACGCAGCAATAGCATTTCACAGGAATTCTCCCTGCCTGAGGTAAACCCATTCTCTCTACACTTCTGAAACTGCCTTTCAAAAGAAGCACTCTATTTTAAAACGTGCACCAGAAACACAAACCATCTGCAATTATGCAGATCAAAGTCAAATGGTAAATATCATGTCCCTCTCAAAGAGCTGTGGTATAGATCGGTACGCTACTCTCACACCTTGAATATTTTGTTCGCAGGACTCATTCATCATCAAACTCTTTGAAGATCAGCAGGTGAGGAGGCTGCCAGGCTGTTTAAAATGCAGCACTTGCCTCCGGTTTGTCTGCGCCCCTGACGTCCTGTTTGCTTTTAACTCTGGCGTCAGCCTGGGGACAAAGCGTACACCTTAACATTTAAGAGAAATAATCCAATAAGATCAGTTTCACCAACTCTCGAAAATAGGAGGATACCAGTTTTCACACAGCCTGTTCATCTGTGTTTAACTTTTTAATAACCATTCTTTGTAAGACCTGGAGCCATTCCGTTATTTAAAAAAAAAAAAAAAAAGAGATTTTGTACACTGTCTAAACCTTAGATCACAGCATGAACTGGATATGCAGTCAACTAAATTTGTTTAATCGTCTTTGTTTCTTATAAATTGTGTTAGGATACGGACATTATTTCATTCTGCTAACTTATACCACAAAAACCCGCCCTCCAAAAAATCTCAGCCAATCCGATATCAGCAACCACTAACAGACACACTGACAGGAAAACAAAACATGGCCTTGGGCTGCCATAGAGTGTTATTTCGCATGACAACCACTTCAGTTATATCCGTAAGGTAGCAGAAATGATTTATGTCTGGTATTCCAAAAAATAATCACTTTTAGCTCTTTATTATAGAAGACGAACATAAGTAAAAAAAAACAGGTAATCAATTCACTGGAGTGGCAAAAACATGTAAGATTAAACTGAAAGACTTTTTTGTTAATATTTGCAGATTGGCAATTTGGACATTGAAATGCAATTTAAAATAAAACAGATTCCAAATGTTCTTCAATTTAAATCGCATTTATATACAACAAATTATACAACCACCCTAATCCTGTAAATTTACTAGAAACTTTAAACTGAAGGACAGCACTCACCTCTATCCCCAAACAACATTACAAGGTTGAATTATGTTCCTGACAAGGAGAAACGCTCTGAAATCTTTAAACAAAGCAAAAAGGAGACAAAGGTACTGCTGGGCAGTGATGTCCAAATTATGACATACTTTTGAATTGAGGGTTGAGGGTCAAATTCTCCGAGGACTCCAATCTGCCAGGTCTCAATTGAGGCGGAACCAGTGTCCCTGCTGCAGAATTACCCTCCAGACCTGGGCTGTCAGCCACAATACATTCAATTAATTCTAAACCATATGGAACCTCATTACAGCGCTGAGGTTTGGGAAGAACCTGAAGCCCTTCAGTGTACACTACCATAACTGTCACTTTCCTTTCCGAGGGATGTCAACTGAGCAAAAGTCTCATATATGGCTGTCAACTCAATGGTGCAGGTGACATCTGTAAGGTCGAACAATGCTCATGTTTATCTAACATTCTAGGTTACACTGGTTTACGGTACATTGGTTTTAGTTCTTGTGAAAGATTTTCATGAGAAGGTCAAATGATTATTTCGTAGGTTTTTTTTTTTCTTTTATTTCGTCATCTGATACCTTTATAACATACAGTACTAGCCACTGCTATAAACATATTTAATGCATTAGAAATTTGGATGCAGACTAATGGTGTATGCACACCAAAATGTAATTATTTGCATGAGTAGATTATGTACACAGTCAATGCAAAGTGCCCAATAGACATGAATTTGCACCGGGGTGACAGGAATTATGAAAACGTTTGCCAGAAACGTGCGATATTCGCGTATTGACACATCTGGTTGTGTAGAAACAGGGCTCTCAAGTCTCACGCATTCACCGTGAGAGACACACATTTCAGCCAGTTCACATGCTCTCACGCCACACCTTTTATTTCTCACGCTGAAAAGTAAGAGATAATTATAACTTGTATATACAATTAATAGACGAGGCATATGATGTTAAGCTCTCTGCCGAGTTCAAAACTACCAACCAGAAATGAGAATTTGTGGTTTCCGGGTACATTACATGATCCCGCCAAGTGCCAGCTTGCCAGCAAGTTCGTTACTAGGAAACATGGGTGCACACCATAGATATATACCTATGGGTGTGTGCACGCACACACAGAGTGGAAATTGAAAGAGCAATAATGACGAATGCGGTAGGTAATCTATTCATTATTTATGTGTATTACTTAATTTTATGATTCCTGGACAAAATCAGTTGCCTGTGATTGAAGATAGTGTGAGCTGCT
>JAUMHR010000011.1:1860922-1886137 GCA_032361145.1 Enteromius fasciolatus | reverse complement strand
ATATATTTTTTTTTTTTTTATGTGTTGCAATATAAGAACTCTCACTTTCAAACTCAGCTGCTTTGTCTTTTGAACAAATTATCTTGTCCAACTTGAAAGCAATGCAGAATGTGTGTGAGGAAATATTTCGCCCTCAAGCATTATGGCACATGGATGCGAACGGATTACACTCTTCACAGAATAATAAATGTGACTGCACTTTTAAACCACATTATTGTTCCTGTCAGGTTCTGTTGAATTGACACTAACTTGTGAAGGTACAACTTTTGCAACAAAAAATTTGGTCAGTAAAATGACTACCCCATTGCACGGTGTGAATGTTTGGGTTACTGGGGGCATTGAACTTGTTTGTTTCTTGTCTTTTTCTCAGGGTCAGCATCATAAATCCCTCAGTTTCCAAAACTGCATTGACTGCAAATAGGAATGATGTGTTGAGAATACAAACATGAATTATTACTAAAACTGGTCAGAGTTTATCAGCAGTCATTCTTGTCATTTCAGGGTCATATCTGAAATGGATAACAGACTGAGAACACTAAAAATTTGGTAGGGTTGTATAGTATGGGAAGGTTGAACATACTGCATTTATGATAACTGCTACATAAAAACTATTGTGTTTTCATTTTATCTTGCTTGTACAACCCGAATTATGGAAATGTTGGGACATTTATTTTTTAAATTTGGAATAAAATGAAAACTAAAAGACTTTCAAATCACATGAGCCAATATTTACAATAAAAGATGTTGACGAATATGTTTAAACTGAGAAATTTTACACTTTTATCCACTAAATGAACTAATTTCAAATGTCACTGCTACAGGTCTCAAATAAGTTGGCACGGGGGCAACAAAGGGCTGAAAAAGCAAGACATTTTGGAAAGATTCAGCTGGGAGAACATTTAGCAACTAATTAAATGAACTGACATCTGTAACGAGGTTAGCTATTAAAGGGATGTCTTAGAGAGGCAGAGGCTCTCCAATCTGTGAAAGAGTGCATAAAAAGATTGTGGAATATTTTAAAAATGTTCCTCAACATCAAATTGCAAAGGCTTCTCAAATTTCATCATCTACAATCGTCATATGATTTACATTTTGATTTAATATTAATATGTATATTTATTTTCCCATTGCCATTAAACATCATACAAATAAAAGGTAGTTCTACAGACCATGTACCATACTTAATATATTTCCTTAGACATAAGCCAAAACTAAATGTTTATTGAGATGTAATTTAAATGAATTATAAAGAACATTTAATAAAAGCAAAATATATTTGAGTGCATATGTATACTCTCTACTCTCTCTTTCTTCTCTTTCAATATAAACATTTGTACGAGCAATGAAGTCTCCTTCCCACACTCCTGCATTTCATGTCAGTGCAGTGCAATACTTTATTTAAGAGGACTAGGACTTACAAGCCACATTTAATTGCCAGGAACTACTGTCATCCAAATACCATGCAGGCTTTTTACATAAGGCTGAAATTGAACTGCCTCACATGCCTTCACTGCAAGTTGTCAAAAGACTCTACTAATGGTCAAATAATAGTGTTAGAAGAACAAGAGCCAAATATGTCACTACACAGTGCATATATTAGATACTGAACTGACAGTTGGATAAAACATTTAATGGAACTGCAAAAAAGAGTGTGTGGAAGTGCATATAAGTATCTGACATGACTGCAGCGAAGTGATTCCCTGAGGATTAACTCAGTATATGATGCTGAGGGATTTGCTGCATATTTCTTAACTGTACAGATGGTCTAATGGGTCCCAAATCTCACACCAGGGAAATATGTTCTAGAGATAGTGACCATGAATGTACAGAATGTAATGCTTGGCTTAACTGGTGCATATTAGTCCACCGCTGACCCTGTGCTGCTAGATTAGTGCCCCGTGGATAAATTACTTTGGGTGCACTTAACGAATCAGATATTTTATCATTCTCTAATATGCTTTGCAATAATGCTATGATTGCATAATGAATTTTTATGTGCAATTACAGGTTAGACCCACCAAAACTCATTAGAGCTCAGTTAAAAAGAATGTTGACAAGATACTAAAGTTACACGATAGACAAATCACAAAACATTAGGCTAATTAAATGAATCCTTTCAATTATAATTAATACATTTATAAATTTAGATGCATACTAAAGCAAATAAAAGAATAATAGCTATATTTTTGTTTTGTCATTTTATAATAAAATAGCCTATATTTCTTTTGATTAAAACTTAAATTTAAAATAATAAAATGGAAAGTATTACAGTTATTATTATTATCATCATCATCAATAATGCCTTCTATAAACATTTGACTTAACTTACTCTCAAGAATTTTCAAAGGAATAAAGTGTTGCAACAAGCCCAATTTTATTTGTACTATATATTTGCAGTCTATACATATAAATAAATAAAATAAAATGATTCACAGATCTCATCTTTGCATCTTTTTTTTTTTTTTTTTTGTTCCAACACACACACGTTTGTTTTGCTATCTTAGTAAGGACATTGCATAGACTTCTATTGATTTTCTATCAAGTTAATGATATTTTCTAACCCTAACCCAACCCCTATCCCTAAACCTACCCATCATTAATATTCTTCGGATTCCATCACAATAGATAGATTAAAAATCACCGAATGCCAAAGCACTGGAATCAGTCTCCGCCCACCTCCATAATACACTTACCTCAGATGATCATGGATTAGTGAAAGCAAGCGCGTGAGGAATCAACTTGACTCGTGGACTGTCGTCAGAAAATGTAAGAAAAATATTTTCACAATTTTTTTTTTAATCTTATTACTGTTAGAGTGACAAATGTGTAAATGGACAGGTAAATTTGAAATGTAAAGTTGGTAGCCTATGTTGCACACGCGCAGATCTAAATTACGCTACTTCATAAAGCGCGTGCACTGATTTGGTAAACAAACGTGAGCGTAACAGTTTACCAAATATAAGTAAGTTAGCCAGTAGTGTAATTTTTGAGCCGTCATTATCTATTTCTAAAAGAGATATATGGCTAAAAAGTCTGTTATAATGAAAACGTGATTAGATAACATGCTGGAACCGGATGCGCGAGGACAGCTATCAGATCAGATCACTATTCACGGTTTAAGCTGTCAGTACACAGGCAGCCGTCAATAGAGGTTAAGACAGGGAATCAAGACACTCACTGTCACTTGACATGTAATTAGTGATGGGGTCAGGGGTTTCCTCAGCCAAACCCCCCTCCACACCTGCACCCCAGAGTGCCAGATGTGCGACGGCGTAAGTTTGAACGCACTTCTGTCATTGAAACTCTTTTTCTGCTTGTGCTATGTTTTACGGGCATTTCTTTGCATTTTAGCCCAATGTCTGGAAATGAAGAGCGCACGTTCATTGCCATCAAGCCTGATGGAGTGCAGAGGGGACTTGTCGGAGAGATCATCAAGCGTTTCGAACAGAAGGGCTTCAAGTTAGTTGCTATGAAGTTAATCCAGGTAAATTGAATTAACCGTTTTAAGCTCAATTGTTTTGATAGGGTTTGCCTTTCCTCTTAATAGTAAAACAGCGCACCGAGAGCGAGTTATTTGTAGATGGCAGTTACATCCACAGTTTGTGTGTGGCTAAAGTTACAAGAGATTTAACATGTATAGCCTACCTTAAAATTAACCATGGAGATAATGGTTAATATAGTTAAACCATAACCCTATGGTTTTGCAACAGTAGTTTAAACCATTACAGCTCAGCTCTGTTATCAACGTTGTTACCTTAAAGGATGATACTTGACATGTATATGACTTTGAAAACCACTTTATTAAAACTTGTTACATTTTCCCTTTACTCTGTAATTGCAAAAGGCTCTATTTTTGGTGTGAGAGAACTTAAGCTCTCTCTCTCAGACACACTTGTCTTCTAAGGCTTAAATCAATTACTAAATTTAATTGTATAGTTCCTTGTGGTCTTGCAAGGTTGCACCTGTTATTTATATCCCCTGTGAAAATCG
Source organism: Enteromius fasciolatus (assembly GCA_032361145.1). Taxonomy (NCBI): domain Eukaryota; kingdom Metazoa; phylum Chordata; class Actinopteri; order Cypriniformes; family Cyprinidae; genus Enteromius; species Enteromius fasciolatus. Next base: position 1,882,147 of record JAUMHR010000011.1, on the reverse strand, counting down.
AATTATTTAGATATATCTGATTAAAGGGAGTAAAGCCCTCAGATGTCACTGAAAATAAAATCTAGAGGCAATTATTGTATATAAATATTTACATGTTAAAAATACTTTCTAAAGAATGTTTTAAAAAAATAATTTTAATTTGTTTTCTTTATTTACATTACTTAACTCATTAAAAACGTAATCGATTTTTAGTTTCTAATTGTGGAAATCTCTATTTAGAGCTTGTCTTCTAAGGGTTAAACCAATTACTAACGCTAGTCCTTGTGGTCTATGAAGTTGCAGATGCTATATATATCCCCATGTGACCATCTAGTTTCAGTTAATATGGCCTCAAAATATTCACAAATAGTTTTTTGCTCATGTTTTGTATGCTTGTCTTCAATGCAGGCCGATGAGGATCTTCTGAGACAGCACTACTGTGACCTGAAGGATCGGCCTTTCTTCCCAGGGCTTGTCAGTTTTATGTCCTCTGGCCCTGTGGTTGCCATGGTAAGCCTATTTATATTATTTTCCCCAGAGAGCGACTCTAGGGCACTTTGAATTTAATAATATTTCTTGCTTATTGCTAATAAATATTCTTCATTCATTTTATGAAGGGGACTAATGTTATTTCTGTGATATATTTTTATGTGTGGGAGGGTTTTAACGTTATAAGAACCGGCAGAGTAATGCTCGGTGAGACTAATCCCATTGACTCCAAGCCTGGGACTATCCGAGGTGACTTTTGCGTTCAGGTTGTCCGGTAAGAACTTGCACTGTAATCTTAAATTACATTTGAAATAAGTGTGTTTAACCAGCAGAATGTAATACAATGTAATACTAGATTGAATGTACACCCAATTTTGCCAAAATTCATTAATACATTCAATGGCCTTATTATGGGTTCAGATTTAGTTTTTGGGAACCCCCAAACAACAGGTTAACATGCATGCAAGGTCAAAAGACACTTTCATTGCCTTATTAATATGCATTTATTTTTACCCAACTTGTTTAACGACTTCCAAATAAATCGTTTAACTTTACAGGGAATTGGTCATTTTAAATGAAAGCAGTGTTTGTGAGCTTTTAATACTCCAAAAGCAGCAGCTATAGGCAAAGAATGAATTTGCATTTTCATTCAGAACCAACTCGAAAAAAGTATCACAGATTTTATATAAATCTGTGATACTGTGATTCATACTAGTGCTGTCAAACGATTAATCGCATCCAAAAAAATTTTCTTTACATAATATACTTGGATGTACTGTGTACATTTATTAAGTATATATAAATACAAACACACATATATATATATATATATATATAATTCATGAAAATATATTAAATATATTTAGATATAGTATCAAATATAGTAAAATAAATATATAAATGCATTTACATGTAAAAAATTTCAAAATACATACTGTATGTATGTGTGTTTTAATATACACATAAAAAACAAACACAGCAAAGACTTATATTATGTAAAGAAAAACTTTTATTTTGGATGTAATTAATCACGATTAATCGTTTGACAACACTAATTTGTTTCCATATTTTGTTATGTTGCTGCCTTATGTTAAACTACTTTAAATTACTTTTTTCCCCACATCACTATACAGTACACTCCATAAACCATAACTGCATAGCCCAAAAAAACAAAAAACAGGTTTTTAACATCTTTGCAAATTTATTAAAAATAAAAAACTACAATGATGCCATTGCATAAGTATTCACACTCCTAACTAAATATTTAGCTGAAGCATCTTTACAGCCTCAAGTCTTGTTTGATGCGACAAGCTTTGCTTGCATGAACACTTTCACAAAGCACTGTAACTATCTTTGGATCTGCACTTGTTTTTGCTAATATTCAATTTCTGTCACTTCAGGAACATCATTCACGGCAGTGATTCTGTCGAAAGTGCCAACGCCGAGATCAACCTGTGGTTCAAACCAGAAGAGATCTGTGACTACACCAAATGTCAGGACAGCTGGCTCAACGGCTGAACAATTTCTTCTTTTTCTGCACTTTTCTCCCTCCTGGGTGCTTCTGGTTTGAATCAACCCATTTTTGTTTTTATTCCACTTTTTCTGGTGTTTGTCTTTACAATAAAACCAAAAATTATTTTTATTCTACGAGTTCAAAAGACAGTTTCAGTGACCTGGTACTATATAATAAAACATGAGTAGTCTGAGGATTGATCTCTTGACCATTTTAATAAACATAATACTTCAAGTAGTTCAAATGAATGAATTAGAGGCCTACTGTATTTATACTGTATGTTACTGGTGGCCCCACTCAGGCAAAGCAACAGCGCAATGCCACACAAAGCACTGCAGTAAGGAATGGACTTGGGAAATAAAGTACACAGTGCTCATTTAAATGATACAGTAGCACCAACAGTGCTGTTGTCCATTAAAATATCATTACGCCACGTAATACAAAACCTATAAATCCAGATTGTTGCTTACAAAAGGAAAGCATGCAAGAACAGGATGGTCTGGTCTTCTCGCAGTGTCTACATAATTCTTTTCAACAATGTAGTTTACATCAAACAGTTAGAGAAGGGTCTCTTTCAGTCAATTACTGGTCGTCCCGCCAGTGTACAGTACATGCAGAAATAAATCTGTACAATAAAAGATACATAGTGCATTCACTACATAAAGATGGTAAAAGTGCCACAGAGTCACAGAAGTAAAGAGAGAAATGAATGCTTCATTTGAAGACTTTATCCCGTATAATCTACCAGATGGTGATGTTTTTGTGTGTTTTAACCACATGGGCCCTCTTTTATGAAAATAAAAGTTCCCTTTTGGTTATCCGGGCCTAAAAATGTAACGCTTTGCAAAAGTTTCTATTTTTAAAGCGTCTCAATTTCAGAATTTGCAGAGAGGGACTTTCCATTTTAACCTGACAATCCCAATAAATTATCATTTTGGTACAAAAATATATAATAGATGCAATCCATATAATGTTTATCTTTCCCCAAGCACAACGGTTGTCAAAATATACTATTAATCTGCTAAGAAAATGTATTTTCTTAACATGTTTAGTTTGAATTGGATTCTTACGCAAAGATTGAAACATACAATGTACAGTGAAACTAAAAATATACTGTACAACACTGAATCTGTTGGCATGGACCTTTTTTTACAGTACAGTTAAACATACTTGGTCCACGAGGTTCAGGTCATTAATAAATCAAGCATTTTCTTGGTTATGTTTTTGATAAGCTGTATTATTGCTTTTAAACAGTGATGAATCTCAGAGCACTTGAAAACGAGTTTAGGTTGTATCTCACTTTGATTTTACACCGTATATCCATTTGCTAGAGGCCAACTGTGAGCACAACAGGAAATTAAAGTGTCTCTGTTGAAAGAACTTTAGTACAGATGATCTGAACAGTAAGTGCTTACACTCCACAATCTTCACTGTAGATACGTCCTGTCTGAGCGTGACGAAGATGCAGAAAGCGACAGTAAAACATATGTTGAAGTTCTAAAGTGAATCTTTTGGAAATTTGAGGCACGATCCAGCCAACAGACACACAGCGGTCCAATGAGCTCATTTAATTCAACTGATGAAAACCAATGCTTGTAAGCAGGATCACTGAAGTGCGTAAACAAAGTGTGAGATGTCGGAAACATCCAGAAGCTCCCATGTGAAGGCCCCACACAATGGCTGTACCTGTAGGTCAATCCAACATGGCTTCCAGCTGGTCAGCAAGATCATCGAACATGTTCCCTATGTCATCAAGAATGCTTCCAGCTGACTTCACTGTGTTAATGCCCCTTAGGGAAAGAAGAGGAAGAACAAGTTTTAATATGAAAATATTGTGAGTGTATGACTTCTTAAAGGAGAGTTTACACTGACAGCAATCTGTAGTCATTTTCAATTTCAATGACAATTTGCAATTTATAGAAGTATACTGAAAAATTGATTAGACTATTTGTTAATTGACAGCACTAATTATATATATATATATATATACATACATACTACATCAATCATGTTATTAAATGAATATATAATGAAACAATGATGTCATATTATAAGTCACAGTAGCATACTGTTGTTTAAAGTGCGTCATGTTTCGCTTACTTTATTTTTATTTTTTAAGGAAGCCAGTATATAGTTTCCAGCACATTATATGACAGATGTACGAGTCAGGACCGTCAGGATTAGATTCACAACATCTATATATTTAAACACCATGATGGGGGGATATGCTATCTTGGATTAGCATATGCTCCACTATGAGCTAAATCTGTTCAAAATGCAAAATGTGGTTCAACACAGACAGATTGACCAGCTACACTGCTGAGAGTGGATTTGTTGTGACAAAATAGGAGGGGAGTCAAATGAAAGTCCAAATTGTAGACACCATCTGTCTCCATCCGTGAGATAAGGACATCAACAATCTGTCTTCATCGCAGCCAAAACGATCAAAGAGTCAAAGGAAAAAACACACACTAGTTTTAGGGAGATCACTTATTGCTAGATTTCCCAGCAGGCTTGTTGTGACAAGCGGTCATTCAGTCATTATAGGACCATCTGCAAACCTGTCTAATCGAAATACAGAATACAGAATTTCCTCTCCCATGTGGAAGAAGTGGATGTTTCAAGCAGTTTAATAATTTTACCGACCTATTATATGACAAAAAGGACAGTTACAAAAATACAAACGTAAGTGGTTGGTGTTACCTGTCTGCAGGATCTTCCTGAGCCAACTTCTTCTCCACAACTTTAAGTGCTGCCTCGAGAGATGTGCTGGTTTGCTCAAGTCGTTTGTGGACCAGCACGTTCTGGCCTTGCGTCACAGCCTGTGGCTTTCCAGCCAGAACAGACTGACCTTGAGCTCCTTTGTTTGGTGGACATCGAGCCAGAGGACTACACGGAGGTGAGACGGCAAAGGCCACACTCTGTACCATACTGACTGTCACTCCTGAGGAAAATTGACCACAGCCAAAGGGTGGAGATAGAACAAGAATTTAGTAAGAGCACATGTTAATAAACAGAAACATAGGCAAACATATGTGAGGAACCCAGGGCTAGTTTCCTAATTCAGTAGTGATTAGTGCATTTATCATTAATAATCGAAAACTATTATTCATATATATATATATATATTTACACACACACATTATATAAACATACAAATATACATATAAAACAAACTATTAAAATCTAATAAAAAAATATAAAGTTATATACTACAATAATACATAAAAACACTTAAGTAACATATATGTATCCAATTAATACAAAAGGTTTTTTTTTTTTATGATTCGTTACTTGATAACGGAATGGGAATAAGTATCTAAGTAGTATTTAAAAGACATAAGTTAAAGGGTTACAGTAGTTCACACAAAAATGGGTGAATTTTGTCATTAATTACTAACCTTCATGTCGTTCCAAACCCATAAGATCTTCGTTCATCTTCGGAACACAAATTATGATATTTTTGATGATATCAGAGAGCCATCTGAACCTCCATAGACAGCAACACAACTGAAATGATCCCAGATCCAGAAGGTGGTAAAAACATTAAAAAACAGTCCATGTGACAACCTCAGTTTTTTACTTTTTTGCACAAATAAAACAAAAACATAATTTACTCTTCTCCTGTGACTTATATTTTCCGCCATGCTGAACACACGGTATACGCAAGCTTTAACATATTTGATGTAATCAGCTTTGTTTACATTCGTGTGAAAGCATGCGCATGTGCGGAATCTACGCCATGCACGCTCCGAGAGGAAAGTGTACGAATAGTTGAGTATGTGTTATTTTTGTTTTCTTTGCGCAAAAAAAAGTATTCCCATCTCATCACAATCCACTGATGTCACATGGACTTTTTTTTTACCAGTGTTTTTACCATGTTTCTGGATCTGGGATCATTTTTGTTGTGTTGCTGTCTATGGAGGGTCAGATGGCTCTCTGATATCATCAAAAATATCTTAATTTGTGTTCTGAAGATGAACAAAGGTCTTATGGAACAAAGGTCTTAAGAATTTTAATTTTTTGGGTGAACTAACCCTTTAAGTATTTGTTCAACATCTCAAATATATTATAAATTCACTAAATAAGCTGTAAAATATACCATTTTTAAAATATACAAAAACTCACATTGGAAAAATATACATAGTGCTTTTTCTTATTTTAAATAACAGCGTTAACACATTGCAGTACCTGAGTTTGCAGCAGAAGAATGGCGTGTGGGCTTAGAAGGGGTGGGAGGTTTATGTGGAGATCCTGGTTTGGGAGAGAGGCCAGATTTATAAGGATTTTTTGTCAATCCGCCATTCTGCATGCACTGCGAGTCCATCTCGGTCTCAGCGGCCCTCTCATTTCCTATTTGTGCGCTGGTGACCTGACCTTTCATCTGCAGTTCCTTTGGCTTGTGTCTCCTTTTGACTGTGTCTGATTCCTTTAAGTTAAATTCCGGCACCTCTAGGGATGATATGATAGATTGCACCGGCTTCAGAATTCCAACAGCAGCCTCAGACTCTATCTTAGTGGATGCTATTTTGGTCTTTTGTTTGATGGTAACTTTGCCCTCTTCTGCGAAAGGTATGCTCTCCTGTGAAGATGTTGAACCTTGTTGGTTCCTCAGAGGTTTGATGTTTTCACCAGCAGGATTTTCTCCATCATGCTTTGTTTCATATGTTGATGATTCACTACTGGTCCTCCTACGGTTTTCAATATTTTTTGGCGAGATGGCTGGGGACATGGCTTTAATAACAGGGCTGTTACATGTCTTATTCGGACTTCCTGTATTGTTCTCCAGCCTGGCTGCGATGCTTCTGACGCTTCCTGCGCTCTCCATTTCAACCCCGCTTGCAGTTACCCCGCTTGAGGCAGAGCTTAGTCGCTTTGGAGGGGGAGGAGGAGGACCTTTCCTCTTGGCACGTATGGCGAAGGAATGACTGCGGCCCACTTGGCGCTCACTAGAACTGTAAGATGGTTGGCTGCGGCCAGGCTTGCGAGTGAGCGTGGCATAAGACGCCACATTGGCGGTTGTCGTCGTAGGGGCTGAGATGTCATCTTCTTCATTCTCTCCATCCGACATGGCATACCGTGAAAGACTCTGAGTGCGCTTTTTGTAGCGGGATGGGTCCCCGTTTGGCTGCGGGGCTCTGACTGGACTTGGGCTTCCCATGTTGCAGTTTTGATGCTGCAGGTAGTTGAAGCCCCTCTGATGTGGTGATCCATGATGGGGCTGAGAGGGAGAAACCACCGGTCTAGGTTTGGTAAGGATGGGTGGATATGCGAAGCGTGCTATTTTACTAGTAGTGATGGGTGGCGTTCTCACTGGACTGCCAGATGAGGGGTGATGATGCTGTAGCGGCAACACTGGCGCCATTTTTACAGGTGATATTTGGCTTCTATCCTGAGATTCCTTGCTGGGACTGTTTTCTATACTGCCTAGGCTTTCTTGTGAGCGGCTGTTGGGGGTTACAGATGCCATTGGACGTTCTTGCGACCGTCCTGACCCTCCTGACCGTGTACCGATGCTTTCTTGACTTAGACGCATGGACGTTCCAGTCATGTTTCCAAAAGCATCTTGGCCTCCACTGTGTCTGCTGCGAGCCATGGCGTTCTGTAGCTCAACACTCAGCTCGCTGTCCTGGAAGGTGAGCATCTTTGGTGATAGAGGTGAGGAGGGGCCTTCAGAGCTGTCGTGATGCTCGATGGCCACCAGCTCGAGGGTGGGAGGAGCTCTCCTGCGCTGTAGCAACGCCTGCCCCTCGGCCTGGTTCTTGCGAGCTTTCTGGACGTCACTAAGCTTCTTAACAGCAAGCATCAGCTTCTTCTGATGGCCTATAGATAAACAATATGTAAATCCACAGATGTACATTTTTGAGGAAAACCAAATACTTTGGAAACAGAAATGTGGTTTTGGAATGTTGTGTACATGGGCATTATTGAAAATATATGATCAGAGCTTGAATTCACAGTACTCTTTAAACGCATCCGTGCATTCTATCTATCTACAATACCATTCAAATGTTTGGTTAGTAAGGGTTTAGTTGGTCACTAAAGAGTGCTGCAGAAAATTCAGCTTTGCCATTACAAGAATAAATTTAATGTTAAAACATTAAAATAGAAAAGAGTTGTTTTTAGTGCTGTCAAATAAGTTAATAATTTCCATGTTTATACATATTTTTCTTTTTTCTTCAAATATTACAAATATTTGTAATAAAAATATACAATTTCTCTTAAATATATTCATGCATGTATGTGTATGTATATTTAATAATAAATAGTACACACATTATGTAAACAACAAAACAATTATTTTGGATTTTTGTTATTAATAATTCAACAGCACCAGTTGTTCGAAACTGTAATAATATTCCACAATATTACAAATAAATGCAGTCAAACCATTGTAAAGAAATCACGAACAACAGCAACAAAAATGAACATTAGTGCATCTACTCATTCACTTACCCAGCTTAGAGATGCCTATTTCCTGTAGATCCTCCCATGTGATATCCTGCACTATACTGATGGAGTCATATCCATTCTCTGCTAGCTTTTTCTGGTATTGTGGCAGCCCAATAGCACTGAGCCATTTCCCAATATCAGACTGCAACAAACAGACAAATTCCATCTTCAGTGCCTCTGTTGGTTATTCATATAGAATTCAAAATCTGTGACATGAATCTAGCAATTATATGTATTAACTCCTGAAGCTCTCATTAGTGTGATGACCTTGAACTTGTACAGCTCTGTATGTTTGTGTAAACGTTTAAAACTGTTCATATATAGCACTGCATTACTGGAATGTAATCTGGCAACCACTCTGGGATGTTCATGCTGCCGATCTCCATGGAGATCTTCTTGCGATGACCAGGCTTTGTAACGCCAATAGCAGTGAGATCCTAAAACATAAAAAACAGACTGATACACTTAAAACATTAATAGACCGTATGTTCTATTGACATGTGCAGGATGCAAATGTAAGCCTGTGTACTTAAACACTGACATACAAAAAGAGGGCTCACCTCAGGGGTCATTCTGCTGATTGTGGGCACATCATAGCCAGCCGTCAGGAAATTAGATGTGTACTGCTCAAGCTGAAACTCACAGAGCCAGTGGTAAATAGCCTCAGCATCCTATAACACAAAGAGACTACCGAGCATTACGCACAAAAGCACAACGGCTCAGTCATGGTAAAATCCAAAGTTTATTTAGATCTAATTCTCCAGCTTAAAAATAGCTTAACATTTAAACATTCCTGAAAACAGCTGCAAACTGTATGAAATAAATGAAATAAAAAAGATTTAGATGTGCTTGGTTGCTATTTCAAGTATTTCAGTTTTGTGTAAAAAGATTGATGTGATTTGCATGGAAATGAAAGGTCACATCGAGCATATTGCATAAACGATTAGCATGTGGGTATATGCTACAATGTAAAAAATAATATATGCTGCAACAATAGCATGAGTAGTATGGTAATATGCAGCTCTGTCTTGGTCTTGCCTTGCCATCCAGAAGCTGCTGTGGGTGTATGACATGTTGTTCTCCCGGTCTGGAGCTGCTCAGAGGAATCCTCCTTCCAAGAGCACCTAAAGCACACACACATTTCTGTTGGGCAAGGACTCTGCTACTGCCTTAGGCTGCAGACCGTGGAATCAGTGCAGTCTTTCATACATGTTATTGTACCTGCATGTTTATACTTTTGTGTGCTGATGGAGTACATGTTTCAGATGAAAAAAATGTTCTCCTGTTACCCGAGGCACTGTTTTTTTTCTTCATTAATAATAGAACACACCAGAAGAGTGCAATCACTGACATTTAAGACCTAAGGCTGTTTTGATGAGTGATTGTGTAAGTATGTGTTCATTTGAGAGACATGCATACACATTTCTTTCCAGAAAACAAACAGTACTTCACGGATGAGCTCGGCAAGAAACAAAAATGTACAGTTAATAAATAATAAAACTAGGCATTAAGATTTGGTCTTCATGTCTGCAGTGTTAAAAACACACGTAAATATGCCCCCACTTAACTCACCTTCAGAAAACAAGCTGATTTTAAGAGAGTTCCTTGATCTCATGCTGATTTTTAGATCCTCGTCGAGTCAAAGACACTACAAAAACACTATCTTATGTCCGTCTCACTGATAATCTTCTCTCCTTCTCAAATTCTCTTCTTTCCTTGGTATTTCTGACTTACATACAACTTCGCCTCCGTCATAGCGTCCTTCCCTTGTAGTGAAACCTGACACCGCACAGTATCTGTCTTTAAGTCAAAATATGAGCAGGTATTTTAAGCTGCCTTGCTCATGTTTTTAAAGCAGTCTTGGGAAGGAACCTTTTTTTCTCTATTTAAACTGTAGTAGATTTATAAAAAAAACTTTTGATTTTTTTAAGATTAATAAAACTAATGAATACAAAGGTCTGAGGTGATATTTGTCTTAAATGATTCTCAAAATGTCCTGTTCATGGAAAAGACACAAGTGGACATATATATATGTATATATATATATATATATATACACACACATATACATACATACATACATAACTTATAAATATTATATATTTATTATATAGTTAACTGAAGGACAGTGCACGAGTCTCTTTAAATTTAGAGCATTAAACGTTCAATTACTGCATTTATACTTCAATATACAGAGGCTTGTAAATGTATTTAGATACTTAAGGTACACTTAGATGTTAAATATATGATGTTAAGCCAATTAGCATCTACTTTTATACATATAATTAAATAATTAATGTTTAAATAAAATAATTAAAGAATAAAACAACCTCCTTAATTTGAAAACATTCAGAAATTAAAATTCATATATAACAGCAGAGGTCCTGACCTGAATGAGGGTCTGTCTGTTTTGCGGGGTCAGGGGCCTGACTGCACTGTTCCACCAGTTCTCCAGCAGAGGGAGGCAGCTGCATGTGAAAAAACAAGGGCACTGTCACATTTAACTCAACAGCTGTCTGGCAGAAATAGCTTAGAGACACAATTGCAGTGTGAAAGACTTCACACAGGGAGTCTAATTACTACATATGAATATTAATTATAATTATCAGCAAGAACATAATATCTCTTTAATTTCACATGTAAGGGTCTCTGTCACAGACGTTTACAGACTCCATCATTGAGAATATTGGGGGTAACTCACAGCATGAGATCAACATTAGATTCTCCATGGTAGTTTAAATTAATGCTGCAGTATGAGTAACCGTACGCTCAGCGGCATATAAAATGCAGAGTTTATTGTGTTATGTAATTAGGCAATACCAGTGTGCCGGCTATATGAGCTCTAATTACAGTCCCTGCTGAGCAAAATCCTTTTCTATGCACCAAACCCTATGGCCAAATTTGGGGGTCAGAAAGTTTTTTTCTCCCCTTTTTTTCATTAAAAATAGAATACATTTACTCAGCAAGGATGCATTAAATGGATTTAAAAAGTATTTAGAAATATTACAAAATATTTATAATTTTATTATTGCACTTTTTTTTTGAGCACAAAATGTGGCACTGAAGACTAAAAAAATGCTGTTGAAAATTAGGTTTTGCCATCATAGGAATAATTCAAATAGAATTTGTAATATTATTACTGTTTTTACTGTCTTTTACAAATAAATGCACCCTTGGTGAGCATTGCTAAATAATTTTATAGCACAAACAGAAATATCTAAAATACCAATAAATAAAAACCAATATAATTTATCAATAATTTTTGTTTAATTGTTTATTTTATATATGTATGTCATATATTACAAACATTTAGGCTTATAATACTAGGATAATAGTCATTTAACATTTGAGTTCAATCTCTAGAGCTAGATACTGACTTGCTCTTTCAAGTAAATTTCAAAATAACTTGATGACAAGAAAAAGAAGATATTGAGAAAAGAAGGCAAAAATAATCATGCCTTTCCGTGAACATCTATATATAACAGTAATTATTCGTTCCCTTTGGTGCCTGTATGAACCATGAAATCTCTGTACTGTACTGGAGCTAATCAATGCTGCATATTTCTCCACAGTTTTCTTAAAGCTCCCTAATGAAAATCAACTGGAATGCAGACGGAATCATAAAATCTCTTGTTTTTTTCTAGTTCAGCTTAACACGGGACGTGTGAGACAGAAGCCCACCTTGGTGGTGTCCTGGACAGCAGAAGGTGACTGACTGGGTCCATTGTGTGGAAAGTTTCCCTCAGTGCTCTGTCCACTGCCAGCACTGCGACTGCTGCCCATGCTGCCTGCGCTGCTCACACTGTTCCTGTCACCTGCTGGGAAAAAAAGTGGAATAAACAAAGAGGAAAAAGAAAGCGCACATTTGGTAAAACACTGCTTGTTAGACATGACTGCTTTACTACACACTGGGCAACAAATGGGGCAAAGATTTTAGCAGCTACAATCTGAACTCCAGCATGTTCTCTGTAGACAAGGGGAACGTGAAGGAGCACAAGGGAACATTGAGGAGTGCGAATTAAGCAATGTGACTGGCAAGCTGATGGTAGGCTGACAAACTTGGGACAAATATAGCCTAAGGGAACAGGGACCCAGTGAAACAGCTGGAGAAAAAAAACTTGAGACGAAAGTCACTGGTGTGCAGGTTTTGGGACAGTCGTGGGGATTAGAAAACAGGGTATTGGGGAAACGGACAACCCTTACCATTACGAGAGGTCCTGAGGACCCAAATATCCTCTGGCTCTTTGGGACTAGCTGGCTTACACGGGGCACTGGGACTGTCGGGATTCGCACCTAGCAAACACAAACACTTTAAAGGGCCTTTGGGGGGGGGGCTGGGAGTCCAGATATGCTTTAAGCGGAATCGAAGGAAGAACTGGTTTGATGTCTTTTCGTTTGTAGCTTGACACAACATGCCTAACCGAACTTTTCAGAAAAGTTTGCTCCAGCTGGTGAACACAATACGTGGTGATTACGAACTGTAATAGGTTCATTTTCTTTGTTTAGTCTGTCAAGGTCAGACATGTGTAACAGCATAAATATACTGGACAGCTGCTTAAAAGGTGAAATTGTAATTTGGATTGAAAACAATAGTGCCACTGTTCCTTATGTTTAAAGGATAAAAATTCCCAGTATTATTACCAGTAAAGCCAGTTTCAGGATTAGTAAATCACCATAACCTGCGTTCAGATGGAGCGGCATTTACTACACAGGGGTGCGTTTCCAAAAAAAAAAAACATGGTCGCAAGTTCCGTCGTTACCAATAGAGTTCAATGGAACTAACGATCATAGTTAGCTAACGATGCTTTTGGGAAACGTACCCCAGAGCGGTAGTTCACAGACAAGCTAGGCAATATTGTGTTCATAATTGCAGAAAAATCACCTTCAAAGCGATTATAAATGAAATATTGCCTAGCTTGCCATTGAACTTGCATTGAACTGCAAGCCACTGGCTGCTGCTGAATCCACTATATGGAGAAAAATCTTGAAATGTTTTCATCAAAAACCCTAATTTCTTTTCATTAACATCTTAAATGGCATGGGGGTGAGGATGTTTATTCTGGAAGTGAACTAATCCTTTAATGCTGTAAAGCTGCTTGCTTTGAACCAATTTATTGTATGAAGTGCTATATGATCAGTTGCTTTCTTAACTTCTGTTTTCTCACCCCTCTTGTTTCTGTTAGGTTTGTTTATTTGTAGAGAGAAAAGCTAAATTTACTGCATATATTCATCTAAACTGCACTCTCAGCAGCTTGGGTAAAGTGTAGTAAACTGCTGTTTAGGCATCTCAAACTTTAGTACTTTGTCGTGAGAATATCATGGCTGTTAGGGTTAATGCAGATCAAAATAAACTTTTAACCAGGAATTACATGACGTTGGACTTGGATTAAATACAGTTTATATTGCTCACATGGTGAGGGATAGAGGAGTTTTTGCTTCCGCAGACGCTTGGAAGGGCTCTTGAGGTGGGACTGTAAGTTTTAGGGGTACATACTTTAAATTCATCCCTACGAGTTTAGTTCTCACGCTACCTGTATGCTTATCCAGTCCATTGTGGTGATTCAGTACGGGACGGGTGGATGAGTATAAGGTGTAGGAGTCGTCAGTATGAGAGGTGTGATGAGGACTGTGTAAGGACAGGGCTCTGGACAGAATGTGATGTCTCTGGATGGGCAGTGAGGCTTGCCGGGAAAGAACGCCCCCTAAGGACACAACATGAAAACGAGTGAGGCACCACACACACAAAAGAAACATCATCCATGAGAAAGATGTTTCCATTAGTGACATGCTCTAAATAATATAAACTAATGGAAGTTTATGAAAGTTTGGGGTCAGTGTGTGGGTTTTATATGTGTATGTAGCAAGATAGTATTAAATCCATCAAAAAAGACACTAAAAGCCATTTATTGTGTTATAAAAGAGTTCCATTTCAAATAAATACTGAGCTTTCTTTTCATTTTAAGAATCTAGAAAAATATGTATAATGATTTCCACAAATATATTAAGCAGCAGAAGTATTTTCAGCAGTAATATTTATTTATTTATTTTTACTTTTATTTATTTATTCATTTTTAGCACCAAATAAACATATAAGAATGTCTAAAGGATCCAGATACCAAAGACTGGAGTAACGGCTGCTGGAAATTAAACTTATATTATACAATATAAAAAAAAAAAAAACGGCTATTACTGTACGACACTATTACTGTGTTTACTGTATTTAAAAAAAAAAAAAAAAAGCACACTGATGGTGAGTGAAAAAAATATCAAACAAAAATCTTACCAAGCCCAAACTTTTGAATGGCAGTGTAAATATTTATACATTTTATTATTTTTTAAATAAATAATAAAATACAAAGGTGAAGCAAGAACATGACCATCATTTACTCACTCTCATGTTGTTCAATGTTGATTTTACTATTATTGTCTATACAATGATTTCCAGTGGGATCCCAATTGGCATGCTCTAACCTTCATTGTATAAAAGATAAACAGTGTGTTCCACAGAGAAAGTAGGCCACACAGGTTTAGAGTGACATGAGGGTAAGTAAATAATGAAAATGTTTTATTTTTTCCCCTTAAACATAAAAAGACAAATCCCCTTTTTTCTTTCCATATATTAACTTCAAAAACTAAGATGAACCTGGGGAGGCTTTAACATCCTGATAAGATAACGCGGTTTGGAGAAACACCCCACCACAATGAGTAAAGTGGTTGGGTCTTAATCTGGCTGTTTTGCCTCCATCATGTCTCTTCAGCAGTATTGAGGCAGAAGCTTAGAGCGGAGGCTAATTTCGTGTGAGCAGCACGAAATGTTGATGCTGTGACACGACAGAGTGCTGAGTCTGCCGCTGCGCCCGCTCTCACACACAGAAAAAAAATATACCAGGCTCATTTCAGGAAAAGATTTTCTGCTCAGGACCTAGCAATCTAAGGCTGGCTCCCCCTTTCAAGAAGGCACAGGGCTCTAAAGCTGATCCGCCTGCCCCCAATATGTTCCTGTTAATCCCATTAGTGTGTGTCTGTGTGTGCCTTTATCAATGGACTACATGTCCATGTGTACAAGAACTTATGAGAACTGCACTACTTTAGTATGCATTATTTTGATATGCGTACTGTGGGATATAAACGTCAGAGATTGCATTTAAAATCTGGGATTCAAATTCTATTTTAAACCTAAAAATACAGTTTTAGGATTTAGAATGATTTACAAAAAAATAAAGACAAAAATTAATTTTGACCATGGACCATATATTTATAGTAAATGTTTCAAATGAAAAATAATCTATACATAAAATTATTCAACATACCTGATCTGCGACTAATAACCTCTACGATGGAGGGAGGGAAGAATCCCACTCGGTCAGTCCCTCTCTGACTGTCATGGATGTGTCCTTTCCAACGTCCATCCATGTGCTGCTCTAAGACCTGGAACAGACCAATAGGATCACAAAATATTCAGCTCTATAAAGACTTGGTCTTCTTCAATAGCTATTCAATATCAATTGACACTTTTTATTTTGTTATTGCATAGAACAATTTCGATAATCTATGATTTAACTGTATCCCCCCCCCCTCGTGTACCCTATACTATTCAAAGCTGAATGACCTTTATGTCATCTGGTTTTAAATAATCTTCTAACCTTTTTTTTAACCTCATGGCCTAGCCTGTGATTGTTTCCTCATTTGGCTGCACAATGCGGTAAATTAAGTCAGTTGACATTCCACACATGGCAGAGAGGACCTGTGTTGTGCTGAAAGTCAATCCATTTGACTGACATGAAATTGTGTTTTAAGCAGGCCTGGAAAAAGACACTAAGAATAAATGTGTGGTTTGAGTGTTGCGGCTGTCTGAGTTGTTTTAAGAGTCTATTTACTAAAGGAAACATGCGGATTACGTAATGGTGCAAGCACATACCTCATTTGATTAAGTGCCCAATGTAAAACTTAGTAATTAAATAGCAACCTGGTATCATAAAATGTGATGCTAACGTTCAAAAGCATATTAATATTGTTTTGAAGTCATAACATGACATTCTTCAAGTAATTGTGTGAAAATTACGCTTTATTAATCAAAACCCTGTAAAATTGAGAGAAAAATAATAAAAGGGTGTCTGAGTTTTACTGCCTCTAGTGTTCATTCCTTTTGGAAACTGAAGGATATGTACTTGTTGGTACTTATTTTGTGTTTCACTAAAAAGTGCACCAAGGTATGTTTATGCCATCTTTTATATACTATTATAGCATTAATTAAATGTATTAGATAATCAGCTTTTAATTCTTATAGTGTTTGTTCATTGTAGTTTTACCGGTGTTTTATAATTATTTTCTATGTGCGTAATGACAAAATGATTATCATTATAGTTGTGTGTGGACTAGGCTTGTCCTTTATATTGAAAACAATTTTTAAAACTATATCTTTATCATAATCATTATAGTTGTCATCCTAAATGTGAACAGTTTTTGGCAATAAAATGAATTTGCCCCATAGTACTTTTCAAAACAGCTCTTCAAAAGCTCAACATCTGTATTTATTTAGTGTTATTCTAACACCATGTCGTCATCAAGGCCAAATTCAGCCTCTTTTAGTAAAATAAGCATTACAAAATAGTTATTGGAGTTTTAAAAGAAAGGCATGATGTTGTTCCTCACCTTTCCTTACGGTATTAGTCACTGAGATAACAAGATGTTAATTTACCCCCAGTTCAACCCCCTAAATTCCTAATAAATCTGTAAAGTAAACTGGAATTTTAAAGGTGGGGTTAAGTCTGAATGGAAGTATCTTTCATTGCTAGCTTTTAAAAACCCTGAAGTCTCTTATTTCTCACTGCCACAAAAACACAGGAGTCTTTAATGCTAGCAGAAATGGCCGCCTAAAGCTATCTAGACAGACAAGGTGTGAACAATGACATAGCATACATGCGGCACTGAGCCTCAGGCTGCACTCTACAGTACACACCGAAGTCTTTTAGCAGGGGTGAAGCACGCTGTTATGAAGGCAAACTAGGTTGAACACACGCTACTTTAGCACAAACAACACAGTTGATTCATTTGAGATATCAAAGGCTGATTGGTGGGAACTTGTTGTAGCATGCTAAAGTATTCTCTGTAGGGAACACCAAACTGCGGTCCTCACTTGTTCAAGTTACTGTTATGTCTTATGTGCAGGACATAATTATATCAGTTAGAAACATGATATGCAACACTGTGTGTAGTGTTCCATATTTAAAGCGTTCTGAAAACCGCTTTCAGCTCTACTATTTTTCCACAAGCCTAAACAACTTAGTTGTTTTGATGTTTTTGTGGATCATCAGAATAAGCTTTAGTAATTTGGTAAGAACGCAGATCAAGGCAACGCTCAAGCACACTGCCAATTACAAAGGCTTGTTACATAATGCACATTATACAGTATTCAATTAGGACACCTCTTGTGAGGCTTGAAAAGCCTACCATTATTATATCTCCTGCCCGGATGTTGAGCGCAGTTGGGTCATGGAGATTCCAGTAGTCCTTCAAAGCTCTCACCTGCAATGCTCCGCTAGCTTCTGATGTCACAACCCAGGGAAACGAATGCATGAAAGAACGAGAATGTGAGAGAAAGAAAAACAGTTCGCCCTGAAAATACTCATCAAGTCATCCACTATGGGTTTAAGTAATCTCAGAAGTTTTCGTGCTGACCAAGCTCTACAAAATTGCGACCAGAAAACTTAAGAATTTAAATCTCAGGTGGGATCCGTTGCAAATCAGAAGTGTAATAAGCTGAATTTAAAGAGGAGTAATGTAGTTAAATGTTTAAATACTCTAAAGCTCTTAGCACATCTTCTGAAAATTTAATGAGGAGCTGAACTCAGAACAGGGATGCTAAACACCCCTCATCTTCAAACGCAGCTCCTTCAGCTGTTTTAGCACTCAAATCAAAGCGCACACTTCAAAGACAACAAGCAGTTGGATTACAGGAGGGATAGTAGAAGGGCACAGCTACTTAACACATTCAGACGTATGCCTAGACCCAGACACGCAAACACGTAAACAAAACTTAGCTAAATCTCCAGGCATGGCTGCCATTGCTGTTGCCCCAGGATAGTAATGTTATGCAACACTATAGCTTTATAACAAAAGCTACGAAAGCAGGCTCCCAGAAACGAACACACAACAAACAATAAACACACTCTAGACAACTATTGTCTACTTCCAGACTAAGCTAACAATGAACAAAAGCTCATGGCCTGATATTAAACAATATATTGTATAGCAATAGAACAAAGAAAGAATGAAGAAAGGGGGAAAAGAAAGGAAAGAAAATTCAAGGAGAAGAAAAGGAAGAGGGCAGGATAAATAAAGGAGAAAGGGAAATGCCAGGAGGAGGAAAGGGTAAAAAAGGAGTAAATAAGAGAAAAAGGAAAACAACAGGAGGTTTGGATTTCTGACTCACCTCTAAGGAGTTGTTTGATTTCTTTGCTGGCATGTGAAGTAGTGAACTGGTTGACAATGTCCAGGGCTGTTTGATTGTAGGTGTTGCGGATGTTCACATCAATCCCAGCCTAAGTGTCAGATGGTGAAGAGTTGGATTGATATGTGAGGGTTAGTTCAGGTGAAAAAAAAATCAACTTCCAACAGAAAATAAAAACTAAAAAATATATGGCATGACAGACTCAAGCACTACACTGTGGGAAAGCCCACAAAACTGGTTCTAGAAGTCATTCGAATTGATAATAAATCTGATATTAGAAATAAATCAAATTGATCAACACTCTTCCAAATATTTTCTATCCACCTACTTACATCCAGCAATAGTTTTACTATTTCCGTTTTCCCATAGAGGGCAGCCTCGTGTAGAGCCGTTCCAGATTTAGTGGTCCTGTTGATGTCAATCCCAGCTTTTAGCAGCAGTCTAAAAATGAGTGATAGACCAAAGTGACACATGAGCCACGCTGTCCACAACACACCAAAGAAATCATTCAATAGTACAGTCAGCTACTCATTACCACAACATTCAACTGGCACGCTGATCAGGTCTTTTTGTCTCTTATCAAGTGGCTACTTATCAAAGTAAAGTTAATTTCGGATACTAATATATCCAATATATTTTTTAGATATTGATTTCAGGTTAAATGATATGTAAGGCTGTAAAAAGATACAATATGAGAAACATGAAACTAGCACAACTATGTAGGAATTTTTCTTGTGCGATGCCTCCAGCAATACAACTACAAAACCAAAATCAGCATGAGAAATGGCATAGTGAGTGGGCAGCACTGAAATCGCATGATGATAGTGAGTTCAAGACCACCAGTAAGTGGTCAAAAGTCATGGCAATTTACAGCCGCTGAGTAACAAAAACAGCCTCTGCATCAGTTTTACATTGTGATCATCTCTTCGGGATTCAGCAGGGCAGTCTCCGTTTTCCATTTAGCTGTTATTGATTAATTCAGCCAATTAAATGAATTAAAAGCCTGCCTTTTCTTTTTAAATAAGGTTCACCCAAAAATGAAACTTGTGTCATCGTTTTCTGACCTTTATGCTCTTCCAAAGATTTTTGATTAAGGTTAAAGAATACAGACTGGGGTTACATAAAAGAATCACATAAATGTAACAAGCGGTTCATACAACTAGTTATATGAACGCTTCGCATGAGGAAGTTACATTTAAAAAGGGAAAATCTTACCTGCTGCTAAATCAAATATGGCGTCAGTGACATCACAAGACATGCGAGAGCATATCATACCTGCCTATAATGACTTGGAATATATGTTTATTTTGTATGGACCAAATTTAAGGTGCGTTTTTGGTACATTTTAGAGCTACAACTCATTTTTACCTTCTATTAAATGAATAAGAGTGATCAATATATTAATTAAAACTTCTCCTTTCCTGTCCCATTGAAGAAACTAAAAGTCATAAGGGTTAGAAAATGATGACAAAATTTTGGGTGAACTATTAATCAGTAGTGAATATTTGACAATGATTATTATTATTAATCTCAGCAAAATACAATAATTGTAGCAATTCATTGCTTGTATTTATTCAGTTTTTAGAATCCAATGCTTTATACTAGGAAGCGTAGAGCGGTCTCCTGTTACCACTGCCCATCTTTCCCATGTTTACAAGTTCCAGCATTCCAGAAAGGCAGTGGAGGGGAGAGCTGCAGCGTGAACTTTCATATATGGTTACTGCTAGTTGAGCAGCTGACTGGCTGGTGTAACCCTATTCGGCCTCATTCCTATGCATGTTACCATCACAGCGCAGTCACAGCCCTCTCATTACACTCAGAGGGGAGGGCAGCCCAGGTCAGCACATGCACACACAAACACACTACACTCATTCCACAACCTCTTCTCTTCACCTCACTCGCTCGACAAACATGTCAACAAAGCGCCCAGCCAAAGTCTGCCTGACCGTCAGCTTGACACTACACTACTTTGCAAAAACGACAGACAACCTTTCCCCGGCAGGCTTGCATGCATGTGTAAACACACATTTCTTTTACTCTCTTTGCTGCCTATAGAAGTTGCGTGTTAGGGCATACTCCTGATCCAGATTAGCATTTGGCCAAATTTTAAAGTGGAACTGCATTTTAAATATAATATACATTATATATATATATATATATATATACACACAGAGAGATCAAGAAGTATTTGATATAGCATAGATGCATTTCCACTGTGAGAGACAGAATCAAAAAATACAGAAATCACATTGTATGATTTTTTAAACAATTTATTTGGGAATTACTGTGTCAAATAAGTATTTGATCACTTGCTTATCAGCCAGATTTCTGACCCTCAAAG
>JAUMHR010000011.1:1825983-1860822 GCA_032361145.1 Enteromius fasciolatus | reverse complement strand
TAGACCAGTCTAAGATTTTATGCAACTGGCTAACAAAGTTAAGACCAGTCTTAAAGAAAAAAATTAGACGACTTACTTGTAAGACTAGTCTAAAAACGTTTTATGCAACCGGCCCCATATCATCTTTCTTTTCAAAATCCAATTACTAGCATCAGTGTTTATAATTATAAATTATATATATATATATATATTTTTTTTTTTTTTCTAAACGTTTTAATCATTAATGAAACTAGTGCCTAATAAATAAATAATAAATAGCAGCATTAACTCTGGCATTTTTCTTTTTTTTGATTAGGACCTTTTTGGCCCGTGGAGCTCCACGTTGGATCAACATTGACGGCAAAACAATGGACATAACAGTGAAGGGTTTGGCACATCCTCATCGTTATGTACTGGATGCTGCCCAGACACACATTTACATGCTTATGAAAAAGGTCTTTAATCTCATTAAAAATTTTGCAACTCAAATGCCTTGTGCAGCTTACAAACTTGAATTTAATGTTGGCTATGATCTGCCATTAAGGACTCATATGGGCGATATCTCAAGTCTCCAGTCTTCAAGGATACTCAAAAGAAGGCCATTGCTCCTGAACCACACAGATTCACGTGAGATGCACCTTTCTCTTAGTTAGAATATATGTTAACAGATGACTTTATATTGCATAAGTGACATTAAAAATTTTCTTTACTCTTTTCAAATGTCTCGCAGTGAGACGCAGTTGGAGCAGAATGCCAAAAGAAGGCGGCCCAGCCTGAGTCCCATCATCCTCAGACAGCAGGAGGAAGAACAGAAGGCCAAACTAGCAGCTAGTGGCCCGGTGGACATCACACAGGTCATGAGCAAACTGGAAAGGAAACAGAAAAACTGAAAAAATAGATATAAGCAAATATTTATGATAAACAAAAAGGAAAACCTAACAATAAACATATTTCCAAGCCAATGTATTTACATGGATAACATGCTGCTGTGTTTGTAATATTACAGATATTTCGAAGGTTTGCTTGATATATTTTTGAAATAGCATCAAAAAGTTCCATTTAGCCTTTTTGTTAGGCCATAATGTTATCCTTTCATCGTCTTCCCAATCATTTTTAATCTTTGTCATATTTGTGTTTTGTCCAACTTCATACATCTCCTTTTTTATTTCATACAACCGCAAATAATCAGATGTTGTCCTTCTCATTACTACAACTTGTTTTTTTCTCATGTTTGTTTCATTTATAAGTCTGCTGTAAATCATAAATTATTAAAATACATACTAAAGCCATTTTTGACATCTGTTGTCACATCATTTGTCATTTGTGATTGTTGTTGAGTGAAATGTTTATATGTATCTCATCAGTGTGTGCATAGTCCTGTCTAAAACAACTTTGACCTCATGTCATTAGGAAATAAACATGCTACCCTGTTACCGTTTACTCACCTTCATGTGTTTTGAAACCTTCAATGACTTGCTTTATTTCATAAGCACAAGATTTTTTTTCTGTACGGTGAAAGTGAATGGTGACCTTGGTTAGCATACAAGATTTCAAGACAATAGTGTCAGTGCAGCATGATTCACTGCATCTACTTTCATGATGCAATGATGAAGAATGACAGTCGCTTTCACTGTATCGAAAAAAGCAGTGTAAATAATCTGCTAAAAGAAATGGGTTTAGGGCAACATGAGGGGGAGTAAAAGTGTTGCCAATATATTACTGTTTAGTATGTTGCTGAAAAATAGTAGCCTAAAAATGTGGATTTATAAAATTGCAAAATTAGGTAAGCTGAGGGATTCAACTTCTAATCAAAGTGTGAAGTCAAAAATATATTTTTAATTAATTAGAAAAAAATTATATAAGTTAGATGCAAAAATACATATTACAATAAGATTTGCAAAGCACAGATATTAAATACTCTTTAATGGAATTAATAATTAAGTTAATCTATAATTTAAACTAAAAAAGGTCCAACAGCTGTTACTGGGGTGGTGTTCTTTTAAAAGCTACTATAGTGTGCACTCTTTAGGTAATCGGTACCTTAAAGTACTATTATGTACGTAAAGTACTATTATGAAAGTCAATGCCCTAACAACCACTTTTATCATTTTTTTTCTGATAACGTAACACCAACTGCCTCAAATATAGGATTGAAATTGAAAATCTTTGCATCTTTGTGTGCATTGTATCGGGATCACCAGATGCCATGCTTGTGTTGCACTCATACAAATGCAGTTGTTGTATTTGCATATGCGCAAAACAGAATTCTTTGTTATGAATGGACAGTTATGAAGCAGTATATAGACAGAACAGCATAGTTCCATAACTAAATACGGTATATCGGAGACAACTGAGGGACTTGTGTGCAACTCAAAAAGTTCAAACGTTCATTGATGCTCCAGAAGAAAAGAAAACAGTGAAAACATTTTCTTATATTGTGTAAATGTTACATTTTTAAATGTAATACCGCCCTTCAAAAGCTACAGAAGGTACTTACATGTTCCAAAATCAACAAATCAATACAATTTACCCTGAACTTCATATTTAAAACATCTCATTCACATTGGACAGGCTTTTACCAGAAATGCACTGTATTGCATGGTCTATATGTTCTGCTCGTGATTGCAGGTTACTCAGCAAAAACAGTATTTAGTACTAATACCTACTTTGTCCCACAGCTTTGCCGGTTCACAGCACCTGTGCCTCATCTAGCCGTGTATACAGGTATTTGTGAGGCGCAGTCCACTGCCTCCCCCGGGCTCATGACCCTGCCCAACAGTGCTGCCTGCCCGTCTCCCATCAGCGTCGCCATCGACAGCACTCCAGCCTCAGAGAGGAGGTTTGACGGCAATGGAGGACCTTCCTCTTCCCATTTCCCATCAATTGCAGAGGCATCTGTATCAGAGGAAGAGAACCAGCCACCTGCCACAAAGTCTCGTATGGCTCTGTCACTGAGCAGACTCCTCCGCAGAGGATGCAACGCCCCGTCTGTCTTTGCCAGCCTGTCCCCGAAATGTGCTGTGGCTTCAGGAGGAGGCAAAGTACAGCCGCTCGGAGTGGAGTCACTTCCTCAACCTCAGCCGAGAAGAATTGCAAAGTTAGTGCATGTACTTTTAGGTCTTATTTTGATGTGGTTTTACAATATATGAAAAATAACCCAACTGCTTTTTACAGCTTTTTTCAAATCAAAGTTGACATCCCACCTGAATGCCGCATCTACCCCATTGATTCAGAAGATGAGGAGGATGACAGTCCTGATTCAGCAAGAGGAGGTGTGAAAGAAATCATTTGTCCGTGGGAAACTGTCACCAAACAAGATGGAGCTGGATAGAAAAGTCATAGACGAGACAGAGAAGAGGAAGAAACTGAACCAATACTTGTGTCATCAATATTCTGTCTTACAACCCGAAAAGGCTGTGGTAGTAATGTATGAAGTAACCTCATCTCTAATTGACCTGTCTGTTATTTTTGATAGCTATTAGGTAGTGCCTACATGTTATTGTAGCCAATGATCTGGTTATAATATGTTTAAATGTTGGTTTTATATACACAAATTCGTATTCTGATGTCATTGTTCTTTTATGACTGAAGGGGCCTTATTTTAAGAGATTTTTTTTTGTTGATCATAAGTTTAGTGGTGCGGACAAAAGATTTTGTACTTGGCTTGTTAACTGTTTTATATAGGTGCAAAACATGCATAAATGTGAATTGCTTTAAGAAATGTTATTTTCATAGAAGTAAATCTAGTAAGGCAGTGAAACGGAATGTGGATACACATTTGCTGTCTGAATGTATAACCTTTAAAATGTTTACAGTTCACTTCAGAATGTGAATTTGTTCATGACTCATGTTTAAATTGTGTAAGTGCCTCAATAAATCATTCAAAGTTAGTTATTCTGATGTGCAGTTGCTACGTTAGCTATTTTTATAAAACTTCCCTACAATGACATTTTTTTATGGGGACTTTTATTTTAACACAAGGTAATCTAATCCTGACTTCTTGTTTTCGTAGCAGAATTATTCAAGGCCTTTTGTCTTGCATGCACAAGACCACAAGTTATTGTCCGACTACGTTGTTTAATTTAATTTTACATTGTGTTATTTGTTATTGTATACTTATCGTTTGATTATTATTTTTATTATTATATTATGTATCATATGTTTTTATTATATTTTTATTTGTCATCTTTATTAATATTCGGAAGACAATAAATATACTTTTTGCAGTCTTTTATCTTCATCCGCAGAGCGTTATGGTTTTATTTTAAACGGACTTTTATTTTCCGGAAGTGTCGTGGCTTGTTTTGACTGGCTTCACAGCACTCTGCGGTTGAACAGCAGAGAGTAGCTGGATGCCTCAGTACAGTTTTTTGAGTACGTGAACAGCTTTGTAAAGCCGAACGGTTGTTGCGTTTCACTTTGCGACTCGGTAAGTCGTTCAAATCAAACAGGTTCGCATGTGAGCCCCCCGTTAAACGATGAAAGTTTAAAAATAGTAACAGCAACTAGCGGTATGTGACAATTCATCCGCTTCTCATGTATTGTTGCTCAGCGCACATTTCACTTGATCCACTAGTGTCTGTTACTACATACATGCAGCTGTCGCGACGAGGATCTGGTCTGCTATATGTGGCCTGTTTAGTCTCGTTTAACGTGATCATTTTTCAAATGTATGAGCTTCGTAGCAACACAAGCTTCTCATTTCCTGCCATGTCGCATCAGTGACGAACGTGTAACAACAAGCGATAATAATTGTTTAAAGAATCGTGTGTCGTGGTTTGTTTATTTTCTGAGCCAAATCTCTGTCATAATGCAGTACGTTGTATGCTGTACTGTTTATACAGGAATATATGAAGCATTAGATGAGCTAGTGCTCGGACACACCTACTTATCAACATCACATGCAGATCTGTCCCCTTTCCACTTGATGGACACTGACTATTAAGGGACTTATTATATATTAATAAAACCTGTCCTATTTTGGTCAGTTCTTCTATCTGGATGCTCATGAACTGGTATAAAAGAGGAATTGCTGATTATTACATAAGCATCTGCATTGACTGCTGCTATGCCAACACGTATCTCTAACTCATGGCGTAATTCAGATGTTTGGCTTTTAGATGTTGTGCAATTATGTATTTGTGTATATGCAAAGTTTTATTACAAATGCCGATCCTTTCTTTCACAAGGTCTTCAAGATGCTCTCAAACTGTGAGTGGAAATGAAGCTGAAATCTGTTGCTGTGGATCTCATATTTAAGGTATAGTGCAATTTAATATCGATTTGATTAAGTAGCCATCTGTACTTGCATGACAAATTCAGGATTTCTGATCTAGGCTGAACCTGTTCATATTATGTAATGCTGTGTGGTTAATGGGGTATGGTGTTTGTGTTTAAAGTATTATTTTTGGGGTTGATGGTTAAAGACAGGCATGGACCTGCGCAGTGAGGAATGTTAGAGAGCTTTATGTCTTTGCCCTTGTCTGTGTATTAGACCTGAACACTGCATGTCTGAACACTGTTTCCTGCAAAGTAGGAATGTATTTGTAAGATAATCCCTTTCTTAGAAATATGAGGAATAGTGTGCAGCCAGTCTGTCATTGCTACAAAATACACTCCAGCAGCATGATCAGGACCCACACATCAATCTCATCAGTCTTGGATCCCCTCGAAGGATTCATTTTGTGATGAGAACCTGCTGACTATACATTATTCTCCTTTTTGTATAGATGCCTGTCTAATAAATGCATAAATGCAATTAAGTAATTTTAATTTTCTTATATATTAATTTAAATATTCTGTAAAGAAAAATAGTTTATGTTTATATAAAGCAGTGGTTCTCAACCATTTATGCTCCAAATGTGACAGCTTTGTTTATATCTATGGTAAGGGTTGAAATGTTAAACAAACCAATTGTTTTATTGGATTAATTTTGTGATTCAGTTATGTATTAAAACAAATTATTGATGTATGTGTTTAGCATTTTAGTGCTAATAAGAGTTCATTTTTCTTATATTTTATATATTAGTAATATTTTATTAATTTTAAATATTTTCAAGTCATCCTGTCCCTTTGTAAATTTGCTTTGAGAGAGGCCCACTGGTTGGGAAACTCTTATTTATTAATTTATGCTAACCTTAAAATTAAAACTATTTATGACTGTTTGAAATACTAAGTTGCACAGTGTCGCCAATTAGCTGTTATGATTTGCATTGAAGTGAGAAGAGAGAAGGCAAAGAGTGATACAAAAGCAGAACCAGTATGTTTCCATGAGTAACTGTGAAATGTACAGTTTCGCATCGTCATAAACAATATTTTAGCCCTTGGATCAGAAGCAAGTGTTCTAGAGAGTCATGTGATAAGCCAGCCAGGTTTTAATATTAACATGTGTTATTGATTTTTTTTTTCTTCATAGCTGGCAGGAGACAATGTACTGTAATCTAATACTACTTCTCAAAGAAAAGGGCACAACTTGCCATGGGCCTTGAAACTCCGCTGTAATGGTTAGGCCTACGGTGAAAGTTTTAAATATTCCCAAAAGGCTTGTCAAATATTAGGTAACTGCTTTAAAGAAAATTATTTGTTCTTTCCACCCCACCTCTCTTCTCTTGGGACGGGAGGGTGGGATCGTGTCCATTGACTCTGGATGCTGATGAGATCATAAGGAAGAATGCATTAGCTAACAAGATGGACAACACTTACTCAAAGTTATACAGTCAGACGTTCATTTGGTTGCTTTTTAAAAACAGTAACAGATCATAAAAGAAGATATATTGAACTATGAACTGGCGCTTTTCCACTGCATAGTACGGCACGGTTCAGTACAGCTCACTTTTGGGGGGTTTTCCACTGGGAACAGTACCTGGTACCTGGTCCTATTTTTAGTACCACCTCAGTCGAGGTTCCAAGCGAGCCGAACCGTTACCAAAACGTGACGTGTAAACTCTGCTGGTCACTGATTGGCCAGAGAAAATCGTTATTACTGCGTCACTGAACTTGCGACACGAGACACAACAGACCCGCTAGATCCGCACAGCCAGCGAAGGATCGGACGCAACTTTTTTGTTTGAAGAAACGCACTTTTTTTGTTTTTGAAACAAACTCCTTCGTCTTGCTGTTAAAAACAGCCGAGAATGAAGAACACCATTCCGTCGATATGCTCCATTGTGCATGATGACACGATGATGTCACGGTGGTAGAGGCGGCGCAACTATAACGACATGTGAATAATCCCGCCCACTCTAAAGCGGTACTAAACTGCAGTCGGAAGCGCAAACCGAGCAGAACTGAGCCGTGCCGAGCCGAGTCGTACCACGCAGTGGAAAAGCATTGGCAAACGAATAGTTTAGGTTCCCATTGAATTATATAATATACAATGTAGACAAAAATTCAATGGGAGAAATGAAATGTTTGGCTGCCAACATTCTTCAAAATACATCTATGGTAAATGGTGAGCATTTTCATTTTTGAGTCAGTCCCTTTAATTTCAGTAGATGTGCTACATTACGTCACAAATGGAGAGTTGCATATTGTGCATTTGTGAATGCCATCTCCACAGTTTTAATGCTCAGAATGATTATTGCTATCACTGTGCTCCTAGTCAGATGATATTTTAAGTTGTTTTTAATGTCTTGTCATTGGAACCTGCATCTAATATCCATGTGGAGATTTTAGAGCTACAGGGATTGTCCTAGACTTCTTTCCAGGGCTTATTCCTGACTTTTTCTGCTTAATGCATTCTGTCCAACTGTTGGGATAAATAAAAAAACACAATGAAAGCTAAATAAATAAAAAGGCTAAATTACAAAATCATCAACATGGAGTGGATAATTTAAATTAATCCAGTGTGTGTGTGTGTGCACCTTCTGAAATAAAAACAAAATATTGTGAACACACTAAAGAAATATTTAAATAAAGAAATAAAGAAATATTTGTGAGTGATGACTATGGTTTGCAGCCTTTCTTGCAGTTTTTGTTATCAAAATAGCCACAATATTTAATATGCACAAGGCAGCAGATGTGTAGAGCTGTGAATTATTCTCAGTCTGAGATTAGACGGACAAACAGTCGCTCTTTGTTCTGTTGAAAAAGGAACCCAGACAAAGCATTTCCCAAAAATCTCCCAAATCACTTTCCGCTGGAGGCTTTGAGTTCTGTACCTGATGTTATTTTACATACTTGTGTAAATCGCTGCCTCCAGATATGTTGGACGGCACGGAGTATGTGTGAGTTTCAGGTTGAGTTGCTCAATACTTCATGTCTAAACTTGTAGTTTTTGTGCTTTTCTAGAACATGTAAAACACTCACAGTGGTTTCACTGGTTTAAGTTAGCGAGTGGTTTAATATAGGTTAATAGGAAATGCAAGGCACAATTTTGGTTTTGGCACAGACCGTGCTGCATGAATTATTTTCATGAATTATACGTGGGTTTTTTTTATTCGTTTATTCAGGGTGTGAAGTCTTTATTTGTGCTCTTCCAAAATATCAAGATGATGTCGTGATGTCAGAAATATGGCCCTCAGCCATGGATGCCCTTAATATCTGTGTTTTGCATTTTCTAATTCAGCCGTGTCTCTGTAATTAACCTGCCACAGGTCTGACTGCTTCACCCACCTGTCACCCTGGCAGCGCAGGAAGCCAAGCGTGGGGAGGAGCTAAGCCCTGGCAGCATGGTGTCTGCCGTGAGGAACGGCTCTGTGCCCAGTCCTCAGAGCGAGGCGGTGACCAGTGAGCTGCAGGAACTCTCTCTGCAGTCTGTACCAAGTTTACTGCCCCTGAAAGACCGCAAGAATGGTGAGTTACTGCACACTAGTGCTAGTCCACTAGCGAAACTCCCTTTGAGTCTTAAGTTATCCAATCAATAATATATACACACATAAAAGGGTGAACATGTATAAAAGTTTATGACCACCGTTTATAAGTGTGGGGTCAGTAAGATTGATGTTTTGTTTAATTCAGCAAAGACAAGATATTTTAAAAATATATTTTAAATAAGTGCTGTTTTTTTGCAAAGAATAAAAAAGGTGTCACAGTTTCCACTTAAATATGAATCAGCAAAACTGCTCTCAATATTGATAATAAGATGAATTTTCAGCGCTAAATCAGCAAATCAATGATTTCTGAAAGTTTTTTATGTGAAATTCAGCCATTTTCTTCACATGAATAAATTAATAGTAATTTAAAATATGAATAAAATAAAATAGTAAACATTTGTTTTAAATTGTAATAATATTTTACAATATTCCTTACCTTTTACTGTACTTTAAACAAATAAATGCAGACTAAGAGAGCATAAGAGACTTTAAAACAATAAATTACTCAATTTCAATTTCGAAACAATCAATTTTAAACAGATTTTACACCTGGTATTTAGTTATATTAGCATATTCATTAGGGCTGATTTAAAATATTCAATTAATCATGATCTTCAAAATAAAAATGTAATCAAATCAACAGCTTGTGAATCAAATTGTAAATAGCAAACACTCATTGCTCATAGACCTAATGTTTAAACGCTGTGTTGTTTACATTGTACTTGTACATTGCGAAATAATCTGAGTAGTAAAATGTAATAGGTTTTGCTTCTTTACTTTGTAGAGGTAGCCTGCGTTTTATTAGCCACTAGGTAACTAGATGAAGAATGATTTTAGAATTTAATGGTGTGGAGTTGTAATGTTTCCCATAACAACAGGATGTACAGCTACATATGTTCTGTGGATGTCTATAGGATGATTTTCTAATTAGATTGAGCACACAATAATGAAGTAATTAGATCAGTTGCATTGGTACAATTTTGTATGTGCAGAAGTGTAAGCCTCAACAGCGTTAAAGCAGGAAACAAAGAAAGCTTCTTTATTTTAGCTGCTCTTTGCACTGAGCGACATTGGGTGGCGTGAAAAGGAAGGAAAGTGAGTGATGCTATTTTTTCTTTTTTTAGAAACTATTTACATAAAATATTGAGGCTGTCTGTTTCATTTGCATTGCTGATTTGTAATTGTGCGTGTGCTAAATATGGCAAGGAAATGCATAAGCATCACACAGGTTACTGGTTCATTATGCAATGCACACTTATTTTTACATAAAGGAATGCATATTCAGGTCCTGTGGGAGTAGGGTGTCAAGGAAGCGTACATTATTGAAAGTGAAATGGCTTGTTAAATCTGTGTGACGTGTAGAAGGACACTTCAAAGCTTGTCCGTTCAGCTCTCTGATATCCAGCAGGCACTCTGTTAGACCTCAGGAAGCTTTGAGGAAAGGATGATTTAAAGAAGTATAGATTAAACCGAGCCAGCAGGAAGACGCACAGACGCTGCAGCATGCTGTGATTTCATTCCAGACGGGTTACATTTTAATTCTGAAAAATCAGTGGGATGTTATTATGTAACGTTTGCTGTGGTATACAGGTGACTGGTGGGATGTTGTTGCTTTTTTTTTCCTCTAGAGCTGCAGGAATCCCCATAAAGAGTTAATCTCCCATGTAACAGCACCTCCAAAGCTCATGGCCTGCGGTCACCACTCCCTTCTTTCAGTCTTCAGCCCCCCGAGCTGCACTTCATTGAGGGTTAGACGGTAGTAACAGACATGTTAATGCAAGACTTCTGTCTTCTCTTGCACAAAACAGAAGTGATTGCTGTAAGGCATTTAGAAAGCAGTGTCCATTTTATTATAAGCAAGTAAATGGGGATGCACAGACATAGAAACTGCTACTTAGCACATCAGTTTACTGTTAACAACAACAAAAGAAAAACCACGCATTTGAACTCTTTTAAAGTCTGTTCACTCTGCAGCTATACTTGCAGTGTCTCTGGAAAGCTATTTCAGGAATCCAAGACCAAGTCCTGTCTGAATGGGGAAATCCTGAAATCTTGAAATCTCAAATTTAACAAAATTTGATATTAAGTGTCCCATAAATGTTGCTCAAACAGCATTAAAGAAAGCTTATACTTCAGGTGTATACTGTGCATGTTTGTTCTGAAGTGTGCATCTATTTTTTATTATGACTTTGTTTTTGCATTTCTGAATTTTTTGATGCAGGTTTAATTAAATACATTATAGTAGCCAGGTTAAAAAAAAAATGACGATACCGATACCTTGAGTTTGATACTGGTTCCTGAACAATACCTTTTTCAATATCAATTTTATGAAATCCGTTTTAACAAAATTACATCATCAGCTTGTTGACATTTATACAGACTCAAAACCTCATCTCCTGAGCCACTGCACGGAAAAAAATATATCCAACACAATGAATCAAATAGTTTTCATTTTACACATCTGTTATGCTGTTATGCTACGTTTACACTAGTCCATTATTATTTATTCTCACAACAGCCTTATAATTTTTCCCCTCTAAAACGTTTGTGTTTTTATTTTTTTTAAGGCATAAAACATTTGTATTTTAATTAATGAAGATTTCATTTTATTGTTGGAAAATAAAGGGGGTTTTATATTACAGTTTAAACCACTGAAGAAATACTGTTTTAATAATTTTTGTAGCCTATTATGTACATTCTGCTAAACAATTGTAATATATTTCTGCTTCCATGTCCAAACTGAACTTATTTGACGACTTGCCATGAATAAAGGTATTCAGTTACAGTATACAGTTCTGTGTGTACATGATATGACGATAGATTTACTCAAATGCTCTTGAAGTAACCCTCGGAGCAGTTCTGGAGATGTTCGTCATGTAGTCTACTGCCTACTGTAAGCGTCATGCTTCAGTAAACAAAAGCGCGCGTCTGCACCATACATTAACACAGAGACACGCAGAATTCATCTTTTTTTTTTTACGGTTAAATATTGACAAATACTTTTGAAAGCGGCGCGCGCACGATTGTGTGTGTGTGTGTGTGTGTGTGTGTCGAAACTGCACCATGCGCGAGACAGAAAGCGCGGTTTAATGTAGAGACAGGAATGACGTGCTGTCGTGTAAATGATATAAATAACAAAAGGCTGTTTTACACGCTTCTGGTCAAACACGCTGGCTAGTGCTGCAGTCTTATTGGCTCACTGACGTTGATAAGATTAGCCCCTTTAGTTATGGAAATTGTGTACCGAACGACGAGGCGTTTTTCGATACTTGTATCGAGGCAATTCAGGCGGTACCTAAAAGTTATCAAACTCGATACTCGATACCCAGCCCTAATAGTATCCTGATATGTTGACAGTAAAAAGGTCTCTTTTACAGTCAATGCACACATACCACACTGTAAAAAAAAAAAAATCAAAAGTTGAGAAACATTAAACATCCGGCTTTATTTAAACATAAGTTTTCTCAACATTTTGGTGTGTAAACAGAATACAATGTTAAAAAAAACTAAAGTCCATAAAGCTCCCCACTGCAATATTTGATTTTACTACAGTGTAGTAACAAACTCACTATTCATACAGAAATATTGTGGTCAAAGTTCAAACGTGAATACAAATTTGCGTTTAATTGCATATCCAAAAAACGTGACTTCTTAAATTCAGGACCAAGGTTGTATTGTAAAATGTTATATTGAGAATTGAATTTAAAATGCCTTTAGATAGAAAATGTTATGCAGAATTGCAGTAGAATTAGAATGAATGGATAAAAATAATTTTACAAGAGAATGATTTTATGATCATAATTATTTTAAATCACTGCTAAAATTAGTATTTTGTCAGTTTTAGAGCGACTTTTAGACGCACATGGAAGAATTTATTCAGTAAATGTGTAGTTTTTCTTATCAGATAAAACAAGTTTATCCTGCTCAAATGTGTTTTTACGCACATTTTGTTGTTTCCAGCCAGCGTCTTTTTACGCGATATTCAAATATTTAGATGCAAAAGCAGCTACTAAGACCTGTTTGAAGTGAAGAAGTTTGGACAAGGGAACAGAGCTCTGAGGAAGGATGTGTGTTGGGTAGCCGTCCTAAACGCTCGATTGCATAACTTTGTGTACAGAGCCGAAATCCTGCCTCTTAGAAACCAGGCGGTCAGGAGAATGACAAAGGAGGGCTAAAGGTGATCTGGAATGTGTTTTGGCTTCGGTTTCTGGCTTGTACCTCACACACGTTTACTTCTATAGTAAACGAGTGACCTCAAATCAGGACACAAAGTTCCTGATTTCTCCTCCCCTCTCTCCTGGAATGAAAAAAAATGGCTTCAAGGAGCAGGAAAACTAGGAGTTGCTCAACAGCACAGCTGAAAGCGAAGCCTGAAAGCAGCACTTAAGCAGTAATAAGGAAGAAACTGGCTCACACAGACACAAACACTTGTGCTAACACACCCACATCTGTAGGACGTGCACACACACGCCGGCGCGGAGCGGAGGAAGGTGAGGGGCACACAGACACACCCTGCCGCTCTCGGATCTCTCAGCAGAGCAGCCTGGAGTTCAATCATTCAACTTCATTCACAGCTTGTTGTGTTGTCCGGTCTTTAAATGGATTAATAAAGCGTGGCCGTGATTGTATCCGTATCCTTCTGTACTGGAAGGATATGGCCATACATTCAGGTATAGTAGTTGCACGTTTGGATTTAGTTGTTTTATGTTACATGTTTGCTGATGTGAATGAAGTCATATAGAGGTGTGGTAACTGTGGTTGAGGTTTAGCAACTTTGTTTAATAGCTAAGTCTGCTGTTTGTGAAGTCCTGCACAGGATTTATTGCTGTTTGAACTGAGGTCTCACTAAACCACAACATTTACTTAATCCTGAGCTCAAGCAGTTGGCTGTTGGGTTTTTTAGCAATTAAAGATGCTGAACATTTTTGTGTGGATGGAAAATAACTGGGTTTAGGTTTTCAGATAAATGCTGAAGTAATCTAACAGTTGTGGAATGCGGCTGGTTATTTATTCCCAGTGAATATTTGTTATACATTTCATTTTAACTTGATCCATGATTTTGACAACTTAATTTTTTTATTGACAACTTTATCTATCTATCTATGGTTAATTTATTATTAGTGTTTTCAGTTTATTTAATTAGTTTGATTTAATTTATTTTTAATTATGTTATGTACTTTTGTCAATTGTGTTAGTCTCTTTTTTATTTTTAATCTTTAATTTATTTTTAAGTTTGAATAATTTAGCTTATTTTATTTTATTTGTTAGCAAGGCATCATGTTTATAAGTATGTTTTAATTAAGTGGTTTTTGTTGGCATATTTATCAGCTTTATTTCAATTAACAAAAGCAGTTTTTATTAGTTATAATAAGTGTTAATAATTATAATTAGTTTTAATTATTTTTTTAATATATTTTTTTGTTATAATTTATTATGTTTTGTTATATATATGAAATAATAATTAAAAGGATAACTAAACTTGTTAATATATATATATTTAATTATTTAAAATGAATTTTTATTAGTTTTGGTTAGCCGTGACAGCACTGTTGAGCATAGACAGGAAAGTAGGGGTGAGAGAAGGGGAATGCCAACCGGACATGACCCTGATCGAACTCGAATGTCCTGGGCATCACAACAACTTTATCAGGACCCTCTTTATGCATAAAACTTACAGGAAACCCCCCTGAAAGAAAGGAATATATAACCTGAAATCATTCATTTACTTGTTGACACACCCCCTAAACACAGAGTCTCAGCACACTTGTACTACATACTTCTACTCTCTTTCGTTGCTTTCTTTCATACCTTTAAGTAAAAATCTCAAGAATAATATAGTATAGAAACAAATATGTGGATGGCCCACCCTGGAACTGCTCCAGCTGGAAGAGGAGGGATGTGTCAATGATAGATCTCTCTTGTTAAAACCAGCTGTTTTCTTCCTGAGGTCTGGCAGTGGAGCTCAGAGCACTGAAGAAAAGACTCCTTTTGGGACAGCATGTCTGAGTCAACAAGACAAGGAAAGGACAGAGTTACCATATCGTGTTTGTTGACGCGTTATAAATCAGATCCTGGACAGGAGGTTTGACAGAGTCCTGGTAAACGAGTGATAGATTATCTGCGAAAGCTCACTCCTCCAGATGGAGGTGCCTTGAAGTGAGATATTAGATAAAAGACCAATTATGTGGACTCTTTGTGGCTTCGGTACCAGTCGCCGTGAGATCCTAACATTGATTTTTAAGTGCCCCTGATGGATTGATCAAAGCTCTCATGTCATTTTCAGTCCCACTGCTATAGTTGTTACTAGAAAACGGTAACGTTTGCATATAAGTGGTCAAGATTCAGACAGTTAGCCTATGATTTACATGTCGTATTGCGTCATTATTGCTTTGCAGAGCGCAGTTACTCTGCAGAGGGTTTTGCGCTGACTGACTCTGGGTTGCACTGTGGTTTTCTATGTTATGTAACATTTTTGGATTGTTTGCCAAGTATGACTCCAGCATGCTTACACAGGCCCTGAACATAACAGGATGGAGGGAGGAAAAGAGTGCCATTGCTTTGCATTAGACACGACCCGCAGCTGGCCTTAATCCCCCAGCAGCCTCTTGGTTTATCTAGACATCTTCTGTCTTGCATACTAACAGGTCAGGTGAATCATAACACTGG
Organism: Enteromius fasciolatus; assembly: GCA_032361145.1. NCBI lineage: Eukaryota > Metazoa > Chordata > Actinopteri > Cypriniformes > Cyprinidae > Enteromius > Enteromius fasciolatus. The sequence goes on along the minus strand of JAUMHR010000011.1, from coordinate 1,845,364 downwards.
AAAACACAGTCTTTGCTTATTGTGGTGATAATGATAAAATAACAACAAGGCTGACATCAGGATGAATGAATATTCCAGGAACAAGCACGCTTCCTAGAATTTCTCTAGCTTAGTTGTTAAGAAAGAAGTATGTACTTGCAGGCACAGACAGAACCTTATAATAAAGTGGCCTTTATAAGATTACATCAGTTTAGCTGCTTTGATTTATTTGATTTGCTCAAGTGCAGTATGCCAGAACCAATAATGCGCTCATGTCCCTCAGCTATGAAAAGTGCTCTGTCAGCTAGACATCCACAGTGCTGTTTGCTTATTCCACTGCACCACATCTACATAGCAAACCCAACAGCCAAACTCAGTGTATCTCATCGACTTCAAACAAATGCATGTTTAAATAACTGTAATAAAACAAATAGTTGTAAGCTAGGTATAGAGAAAGTGAGTAAAATAATATTTGAATAAATTAATAGTTCTGTTCAGCAAGGATACATTAAATTTGTCAGAAAGTACTTATTGTATATATTACAAAAGATTATATTTCAAATAAATGATCTTGAAATGTAATGATGCTGAAAATTACATTGACTGATAAATTTGATTTAGGTTTTTATTCTTTAAAATAGTTTAAAAAAAATATATATTTTATTATACATTTAAAATTTCGTGTATAATTTAAAATGATAAAAATATTTTACAATATTATATTTATTTTACTTTAGAGTGTTGACAAAAAATGGATTTCTTTGCTTGTACTGTTATCTTAAGTGATATTGATCCTACAAATGCATATCTTTTTGTTTTATTGTTTATGTTGGAGCATCTGAAAGCATGATGGAACCACTCCTATCAGTTTTGCTCTTGCAATTCCAGCTTTATGACTGAATTGATAGCATACACTGACTCATTCTCATACCAAGGGTTGTAAATTGATTGCACATGATTATATACATAGAGAAACTTTTGTCACAGACCAGTTTGTATCTTGGTAAAGTCTTTCCATGGAATTTCCAGCTAATGGTGCGCTTTGAATTTGGTGAATATGTGATGTAATTCTCTTAATTTTCCTGTTGAAGTAACAAAAATGGTGAAAGTGTTGTGTGAAGTCAGATTGTTACTGGAAAAAGCGACATTTAGAAAGGATACAGAAGTTAATGATAAATGTGACATAACTTAGTGACTCTCCCTTAATATGCTAACAAGTTGAGACAGGCCAGGTTTAAATACTCAGGCGTTGCTTCTGATTTTTTAAGTTTAAAAGTATGTGCATTGTTTCACTGCAATTACTAAATGTCATCAGTACAGATCAACAAAACATGTCCTAACCAGAATTTACAGGAACAAACAATTTCTCCACACTGAACACAACTCCTATGCAAATTAGAGACTTATTTATGACCAAAATGATTTATAATTTATTTTTGTTTATCTGTCTAAAAACAAATATGCAGAACTTTTTAAAATATATATTTTTATGTCTGCTATTTAATTAATGTAATATTACTTTTATGCCAAGTGTTTATTATAATTGTTTTTGCAATTTATTTTGTCATGCAGATATGTTTGTTGCTTTGTTGTGTCACATCTGGTTAAAAAATGGTGAGTGTTTTAACGCTGTTAAACATCATGCATAAAAGTATAAAAATATTAGTAATAAAATAAAAATTGGAGCTTGTTACCAAGGATAAAAAAAAATATTTATTTTTTCCCCAAAGGCACAAATATTTTATATATTATGTATTTAATATATATATATATATATATATATATATTTATATTTATAATATATTTTATATATTATTATATAATATATAATTTAATGCTAATGTTTGTATGGCCAAAAAGTAAAATTAAATTCTTGAATCAATAAAATTACTACTGCTATTTAAATATTTAGTTGTTTTTTTTTATCAAAGATCTTCAGAACACATTATGCAGTACAATCCAATGATGACTGAAAGATTAACAAATATATGTTCCTTAGAGCATTTTTGACACTCACATTTTAATAAAATATTTAAATATTATTAATGATTTAAAATTTTATTGTACATTTTACTTTTATAAAAATCTGATTTCACAGCTAAAAGGATGTAAACATGACCAAAAGGAGGGTTGTTTTTAGAATTTTTAGAATTACCAAACGGCATTTTACTTTAAAAAAACGTAAAAACCATTAGTCAAAAAAGGCCTTAGAAGTTTGCGTAGTACTACGCAACTATAAACTATAATGCATTAGGGTTTATAGGGTTACGGCATGTTTAAGGAACAGAATTCTATTTGTTAACATTATGTGAGAATGTCAAACACAATGAAAACAAGAGTCATGATTTGCAGAGATGCTGGAAACTAGGGCAGGAGGTAGAGAGGTTTGGATGAAATTAGTTCAGAAGCATGTTATGTAACAGGTTCACAAAAACAGAAGAGCTTGGATGCAAACCCTCTCTGGTTCCTCCCATAACCTCATTTGCTGAGCTCAATCTAACGTCCCTTCTGCACTTCAGCAGCTTGTGTTACTGAGTCAGGCAGCTGGCCTAATTTCCATATACTCATTTCTCATTCCTTCACTTTTTCGCTCTTTTGAAAACTTGTGCGCGGCCCAATTTCAATCAAGCTGGGGAGATTAGTTGTATAATCCTCTTTTGTGTTTTTGGCTCTCATGCGCATATAGTTTTGATGACTTTATGGCAGTGAGATCCCTTGCGTCATTGTAGAAATGTGGATTGCATAAATACTGGTCCGCTAGGGCCTATTTTTCTAGTTCTGGAAATTAAGCAACAGCTTCATAGTTTTTTAGTGAGTGATTGAACGCACAAAGGAAAAGCAGCAAAAAGTGTGTATTATTGTGGTACAAGAAGAGTAGGCAGAAGCTGGTTCTCAAAAACAGGACAACGTGAATGCAATAGAAAATCAACAGCTTCTTTTTGAAACTGCTGAAAGGATTTTCATGACTTTAAACATATATTTCAAAATAATTAGTAGTTGTTATGGAAGGAGCTCATGTTAACCAATAAAGATCAACCAGCAATGATTCTGACTTGAATTGATTGTTTGAATTGCTTGTGATAAAAACTATCCATGGCATTAGTCATTTGGGTGTTTTTGATCTGTCTAAATTGCCTGATGAACTTTGACTTTATTGTCTGTGGTGCTTTACTTGTTGAAGGTGGTGTTTCGTATTTTGTGTGACTTATAGACTTCCTCTGTGGTCAGTAAGCACTTCAAAGTGCTGGGCCCTTGTGGTCAGTGACAGCATGAGTGTCAACTGCTGTGAATTCTCACTGAGTGATGATGACAACGATGAGCTCGTGGGCTAAAAGCAGATCACGGTAATGTTTTTGTCTCTGGGGAGTCTGTGCATAGTGGTATTCATTTTCTCTGTAATATAGAAAAGATTATATGAACGCAATAATAAACTGAACGTAAAAGGCCGCCGTGGCCAGAAGACTTTTAATAATATGTGAAATGGAATGTTGGTATGTTGTCATACACTTACATTAAAGTCCATTTTAGATTTAGATTTTTTGGGTCCAGACCCCAAAAAAACGTAAAAAAAAAACAGTTTGTAAATTGTATCAAGTATTTTCTTTTGTTTTCAGAAGAAAGTCATACAGTGCAGAACATGTATTCGACTAATACAATATTTTTTGGGGGTGAGCTGTGCCTTTAAGTGATTAACATATACTTTGTCTAATCGTTCTTTAGTGTTTTGCTTTTTTAGAATTCTGGTTTTGTGTGTTTGTTCGAAAATGTGTGTGCGTCATGTTTGCAAGAACTGTACTGCGGGGATAGCAGTGGGTAACCCTATCCAGTGCTTGCACAGGTGATACTGAGCTGAATATAGAGCCTTTTGGCCAGCTGGCCTTACTATTTAAAACCGAGAGAGGACCTGGGTGGGGGGATGAGGGGGTTCGCCAACAGTCCAGTATGTGCGATGTATGTTAGCCTGTCAAGTCCTGACAGGCAAACTCCTGTGCTTTATCTGCCAGTAAGAAAGGAAAGGTCAAAGGAGACCTACATTCTTCTTGTGACCTCCTTCCTTCCACTCTCTCTGCTCATGTCAACGGGACTCCCGAGAGCCCTGCATGACACCGTTTTTGGGAGTGAAGCCAGTGATATCTGTATTAAATACCTTGTGAGTTTTTTTTGCAGTAGATGTTTTCAGTTGTTGTGCATGTGAGAAACGTAATCAGAGGCTTATAGTTTATAATAACATATAATAAAAGAAGAAATGTTTTAAAGATACTATGAGAACCACAATGTTTTTTTAAAGTGAAATGAAAAGTAACACTACGATTAGAACATATATTGAACTACATATATTGAGGTGGCAGAGGCTGTCTGCGCCATTCATTCACACGGAGACACGCAGAACAGAAATTCATATTTAAACATTCTTTTTGAGGCCTAATATTCACAAACACCAGTCCAAGTTGCATTTTGATCTAAGTGTACTGACCTTCTTTTGATTTATTCGTCTGTGATATTCTGTGTTAAACGGTAAATTCTATTTTTATTATTGAATACCACAGTTACGTCCACTTTTTCCACATCTAAGGCCCTACTTACTTCAGACGAAAGCATGATGACTACTGATGGCTGGTAAAAATTTAGCTTTGCCATCACAGAAATGAGAAAACAGCTCATACAAGTTTAATACAAGTTTGTATTAAAAATGATTAATATTACTGTTTTTACTGTATATTTGATAAATTAAATGCAGCCTTTTTTTAATGCATAGAAAATGTACCCCAAACTTGAAATATAATGTGTGTATATAATATAAATAATCCTAATAAACCAGTGAAAAGAGCTGAGAGGGTGAATGAGAGGGCTGCCAGATTGTAGAGCGTAAACGAGAGGCAACAGCTGAGCTGAAGCGAGCAGTCATTGGCACTCAGCAGACCCTCCTCTGTGTTTGAGGGTGAGAGACACGCTGTTCTGTAAATGTCTTCTGCTGAGTGCAGAGCAGGCTCTGTGCTCTGCTTTCCTCACCTATGTGTTTTAGCTTAATTTTCTGCCTTTGCAAGACGCAGCTGCAGATCCACTGCATCCTCCTTTGAAAACAAAAAGGGACAAACCCGAGGATCAGATTTTGAATGAGGAAGAAGCCAAGTGGAAGCTGTCTGTTCTCTAATTCTGTGATTTGAAACGCTGTAAATACCATCACTGCAGACTAACCTAGCTTTTGCGGAAATCGTGCGCCGTGCTATCCGTTTTCCTCACTTTGGTCCATTAATGGAATATCACTTTTGCCTTTGAGATTTCCTGAGACTTTCAACACTGGATCCAAACATGCTGGACACAAACCACTGCCTTCACATTGATACTTCCTCTTTTGAGGATCAACCAATCCGAAATGGTGAAGATAAGCTATCTGTGAGTCTGGACTGTGATAGACATGCATATCATAGCCTCAAAGAAGGTGGGCATTGTCATTTTTATGCTTTTATAGAGTATAAATAAAGCACCCTCCAGGTGTGCACCTAACTTAATAGACTGAATTTAGCTTCATTAGTGTTAATCGCGAGTCTTAGCGCGTTAGACCCGATTATTCTAGTGTCTTAGTGGTGAGATCACCCCAGCTGCTTTGTATAGAGCCAAGAGCGAGCACCGGTTGACCTGTAAACCGTGCCAGGCCTTGGGGGCTTTGAGGACAGTCAGGCAAGAGGCGTGTTTAATTAAGACCCCAGACACACAGGCTTCTGGATTAACCCAGTTGTCTGCATGATTCGTTTTTTTTTTTTTTGGTGTTGTTTTTTTTTTCAAGACCTGGATGTTGACGCCACACTTTCCAGGTCTCCCTCGGAATTTTCCAGGCTGGCGAAGAGAAGATGGAGAGAGTGTTGGCATTTAAAAGCGTCTGATTGATTTACAATATCAGGCCAGGTTCTCAGAGAGGTGCGAGAGAGCTTGTGTTTCTTCTTCAGTGGGTACAAAAATAGTGCCCAGCAGCTCTAAGGAGTGGGTGGTCAAAAACAGCTGTTAAAATGAAGTGGGAATAGGAAGAATATAGAACAAATAGCGAAACTTTTCGGATTCAATTTGCAAGTGAGAACCAGAGTGGGTGTTCTGGGATTTTACAGGAAGTTGTGACAAAAAGGGGCTCTGATTTAAAAGTGCAGGATTCACATCCTCACAACTGGTCACCAGAGCTGCAGCCATTTGTTTTGTGACCTTACGCACTTCCAAAAGTGGTTTTCGCCGTAATGCTATAGAAGAACAATGTTGTGTTCCCCAAAGAAACTTTCAGTGAACAGTTCTTAAAAGAAAACGTAGAAGTAGAGCTTTTTACGCCATCAAGAACCTTTTGTGTTGTGGAGAGTTTCCATAGATGTAAGTGGGTTAGTTCCCCCAAAAAATAACAGTTCTGTCATTAACTACTCACCCTCATTTCATACCAAACCTGTAAGACCTTCATCTTCAGAACACAAATTTAGATTGGACAGCAAGAAAAATACCATGATCAAGGCACAGAAATATAGCAAGTACATCTGTAAAATAGTCCATGTGAAATCAGGGGTTCAAACTTAAATTTACGAAGCTACAAGAACACTTTGAAAGAAGAAAATAATAACATAATTTATTCAACAATAGTTGTCCCCGAGTTACTGTCTTCTGCCATTTTTGAGAGCACCTTTATTTTCTGTGCCTTGGTCATGGTGGTGTTCTTTCTGTCTATGGAGGGTCAGAAAGCTCTCAGATTTCATCAAAAATACCTTAATTTGTGTTTGGGGGATGAACAGAGGTCTTACGAGTTTGGAACAATGAGTAATTAATGACAGAATTTTCATTTTTGGGTAAACTAGCCCTTCAAAGGTTCTTCATGGAACCACTGATGCCAATAAAGAACCTTTATTTATTAATTTACTTCTGATTTATATAACCGAATGGAGTGTTTGGTTGGTTTTGGCAGGCTTAGCCGATGTTCTGGTGTCTTTATCTGCAGACGTTGTGACTGTGAAGGTCAGAACAGCTGACTAGTGCACACAAAGCAATGCCATGTGGGTGATGATGTCATTGTGTCAGGACTGACAGGTGCACGCTTGCCTCAAAAGCGTCCTGGGATGCCATCAACACTCACAGGCCACATCCCTCCTGATGTGACATTTGACATAATAGTAACTGTAACGGCTTTTTTTCATAGAACAATGCAAGTAATAACAAATGTCTCATGCTCTCTAAACACCGCCCTTTTTATAATCATTGATCAACTTACTCAGTGTGTTTTGCCAGCACGCAAGTTCCTCATTTGAAGAACGCCTATTGCCTCTCAGTTGCACATTTTGAATTTAGGAAAGTAGTTGAGGGTGGTGAAACGAGAAGTATGAAAAACCACCCAAACAACTTAAACATTCACAGTCCCTCCCCTCAGCGTTCACTCTTTAGTAAGAAAGAAACCGAAAGAGGGTCATCTGCTGTCCCGATGTTAATATCGGATCTGTCATTCTCTGAATCTGAACCCTTTTCCTCTTTCCCCATGCAGTTCTTCAGCTCAAACTTCAACAGAGAAGGACGCGAGAGGAGCTGGTCAGCCAAGGAATCATGCCTCGTAAGTCAGATTTTACTCTACTAGTTACCAAGCATCTCATATTTGCATAACACATTTGCATATGTACATTTACTTGCAGCAAAAGCAGACTGAAAAGAATTAGTGTGTTCATTTTGGCAAAGTTTGTGAATATATGCATAGTTGCTTCATAAAGCAGTCATGTCAATTTACAAAAGTCTGGGCAAAATGTATATTTTTACACAATTTCAAGCTAATTTCGTTTATAGTAATACAGCACTAACACATTTTAAATTATAAAACATACAATACATTGAGTAAAAATATGACATCAAAGCAAAATTACATTTTAAAGTCTTCGCTGACAATCTAATCTTCTTTATGTTTCTGTCATCTGATTGATAGTAGTTTGTTGTTTTAGCAAGTAAACTAATTGTATTTTATGTAAAAATTTCCACCTTTAAGTCATGGAACAATGTTTGCACCAAATAACCTATTCTTTTCTCAGTTTGGGCCTTTAAAATAAAATATAATTTTTTTTATCCTCAAGTATTAGCTCCACATTAAATTTAATGAGCCATTAAAACCTGATATATCAAATAACATTCAATATTTTTCTATTGATGGCCCGCCTTTGCAACAAATAGTTAATGTTTCGAACTATACTTGTGGTTACTAACAGGAAAATCCATTTCGAACTTAAAATGTATTTGCAAAAAAGTTTCCCTGAGAAAATCATTCATGTTCTCAGATGCCACTTGCATTGATATTTAATATGCAGTGACAATCATACATTAAGTGTGTGAGTAAAGTGTCCAAAACATTTGATGCCACTGTATATTCTAAAGCTCTGTATAATGACAGTATTCTAACATGTTCGTTATGTAATTTAGCCACAGTGACATGCAGACCCTTGATATGATACTATTTGTTGGCATGCCAATAAGTTGCTGTTGTGGTGCAACGATGGCCGCAAGTATTTCATGTTACTATTCGGATATTGCAACATCCACATTCGATCACTCTGCATGAAATTAAATATTCCAACAGCGCTAATGTAGAAATCGACGACATTTCAAAGCAATAATAATGAGCCATCTACGTTTATGCATTATGCTGCATAACGCTGCATGTTGCTTACAGGCTCTAGCGTTAATGGATGTGACCATTTTCTAGATCTGGTTTGGACAGAAGACTGACTCTTGATTGCCAACACACTGTCGTTGTGAAAGGGTCTGTTGTTGTGTTATCAGGTGGATCTACTTCCCCTATTGTTTCCACTTCCTTATTCTATGTTCTGCTCATCAGACGAGAGAATTCGCAGTTTTCACACTGTGCTATCTATGTGGCCTCTGTGGGAAGGAGGAAGTGCTCAGGCAGATTTAGCTTTGCTCTTTAAAAGCGACACCCAAACTGTTTTAAGTCGAAACAGTACTGCACAATTGTTGCAATATTAATTGACAATTGCACTTTCACACATAAACCTGCAGGATTACATTAAGATTTCATAACTGTTTAATGTAACTGCATGAGGGTAGTTGACACGTCATCTGACTTCTTCATCAAAGATTTTAAATATCAATTTACATTAAATGTCTAAGGGAAAAAGTTGCCATTTTTTAAAATTCACCTTTTTTGCCTTACAGTGCAGTACAATGTCATTTATCCACAACTCTACAGTATAAGCTTCAGAATGTGTCTATTTTTGTAATATTTTGAAGAAATTATGCCCTCTAAGCTGGCTACATTTATTCGATAAAAAACTCAATACAAACAGTAATATTGTAAAATATTATTACAATTTAAAATTGTAAATTGTGCTGCTTTCTACTTTAATTGATATTTTTCTGTTATGGCAAAGCTTAACTCAGCCATTATTCCAGCCTTCAGCGATCCTTTAGAAATTGTTCTAATATGCTGATAAAAGCAAACTTTGTACAGTACTTTTGGTCTATTTTTGTGAGCCTCTGCTGCAGAGACCAGGCGGATCATTGCTGACCCTAACTTGTGGTTTCAGAAATTTCAAGTTAGTTACCCAATCATGGCTGTTACATCACAATCTTACTCTGTTATCCCTTTCATATTGCAGCTCAATCACAATTGTGTTTTGTTTCAGCTCTCTTTTAGAGAAATAATGTCTGCTGTTGGTAGTAAATATATACTGTACCTACACTGCGCAAGTACAGTTTATTACCAGTTTAGGAATATACTTGTTTGGTATACAGCAAAAAAACAACAACTATTAACTATTAAAATACATTGATTTGGATTTCCCATGTGCAATTTCAAGCAGGAGCATATACGCACCTGCTCTTCTTAAACTGAACTCCCTTTGTTCTTTCAGCAGGTGATTTGAGCCAATCTGATATAAGAGGATCTTCTGTTTTTTCACATACGACCTTTTAGTATGACCTTTAATTATGAGTTTTTCTTTCTTCTTACAAAGTTCCTCAATATCAAGTATGGTTCATTAAAGGAAACAGGTGGGCACAGATACATGACTATTTGAAAACGTAGAAGTCATGGCAGTGATTGAGTGAAAGCAAAATATGCATTGGGACAATGTTTGGAGTGGTTAGTTTACACAGGAAGCGTTTAGGGGTTCTCCTGCTCCCGAACCTGAATGCTCGCTTAATTAATCTGTTGAGTACCTGTCAGTCACAATAACCAAAATGCACATCCCTGTGACTGAGCATAAGACCGTCTCTGTTCCATACACAGCACTGAAGAGTCCAGCTGCCTTTCACGAACAGAGGAGAAGTCTGGAGAGAGCACGCGTGAGTGACTCTTTACGTCTGAAGAAAAAGATGTACTTTAAAAAAAACAACAAATCACATTCTTGTCATCATAGATTGACACTTGTTTTCTTATTTACTGGTGCAGACTGAGGATTACCTGAAGAGGAAGATCAGGAGTCGGCCAGAGAGGTCAGAGCTGGTGAGGATGCACATCCTCGAAGGTGAGTGTCACGCCATTCTTTTCAAAATATAAAAATGGAGTTGCAATAGGCTTCTTTTTTTTTTTTTTTTACAGTGAAAGGGCTTATAGCAAATAACATTTACTCTGACCTGTTCCTATTCTATAGGGAAGGGGCTGTTTATAATTGTCTATAATCTTTGTATTTTTTTCCATTTCTGTTACAGCAGAAAAAGGTAGTTAATCAGCATGCAAAAGTGCCAATTGAGTCAGTACACTCTTACAGGGGAATTTAGATGGCATTTACATCAAAGGAAGTGATTCAGTTGTTAATAATCATGTTTGTGTCACCCACAGAGACCTCAGCCGAGCCCTCACTGCAGGCCAAGCAGCTGAAGCTGAAGAGAGCCCGACTGGCAGACGATCTCAATGATAAGATCTCCCACCGCCCCGGTCCCATCGAGCTCGTCCACAAGAACATCCTCCCTGTGCACACGCTCATTGGTTAGTCCGCAACCACTGTCAAAAACAGCATTTATCTTAACGCAATGTCAGCTTTGTCAGTGTTAGCGTTTGAACACAATAAGCATTTTCTCCACAAATGACAACAGTGCAGATCTATTATTTGCAAAGTTGACAAAAAAGAGGAAGCTTTACTTACATTTATTGTCAGTAAAGTTTCTGTGTCATTTTAATTGCATAGCTCCGTTCAGTAAACTACAGTGAACGAAAAAAAAAGTCAGTTTGTTCACTTAAAAGATTTGCTCACACTGAGTTATTCACAAACATTCACATCTAAGTGAAAATGTACTGTCATCAATGTCTTAAAGGGTTGTTTCACCCAAAAATTACAAGTCTGTCATCATTTACTTCCAAACTAACCTCATGCTCCAAAAGTCTTACGGGTTTGAAGTAATTAATGACAGAATTCTCATTTTTGGGTGAACTATTTCTTTATGAGGATAGTTACACGTAATGAAAGTCCTGTCATCATTTAACCACCCAAATTTTCAGAAGACTTAATGGCCTTTTTGGGCTCAGAAACATCACAGATTTTATTAAAAAAAACATTTATTAATCTTATAAATTTGAAACGACCCTGCAGTGAGTAATCAATGACAAAATTTTCAGTTTTGGGTGATCAAATAAAACATTTCGTACATGTATTTTCAGGTACAGAGTCTCCGAAGGGTGAGAGCTCCTCATTGGACGAGGATAGTAGTGATGCCTTGTCACCAGATCCCCCTTGCAGCCAGGATTCTCCATTGGGACTTGCCCCTCAACACTCTCCCTCTCATATGATGAAACTGAATGGAGACCTCTCACCCAATCAGGTATATTGCCGTTTCAGTTACTCAATATGCGATAAATGAAATAATGCTTTTGTGTTTTAAGTAAGCTAGAGGGCAGCACTGCTCTACTCTTAAAGAGACCGTTCATCCAGACACACCCACCATCTTAATATGTTGTTTTAAACTTATTTTTAAACGTATGATTTGTTTCTTTACTAGTACACGAAAATATACATTTAGCAGAATGTCCAAGCTGCTTTCTTCATTCCTATTTAATTTTTTGATTGAACTGTCATTTTAAATTGGTTTGTATTTTAAATGGCCTCATTATAATAAGCAACATATGCATTAAGAACAGAGGACAAGGTAATAAATGCATTTAAGACCACATACTGTATTTAATCAGGGAATTTGTTGTAGTTCCTCAATCAGGCCCCACCCCCTCTTCTTATTGCGTCTGACTCCTCACCACCACGGAATCGAACCAGTGAAACTCACATGATAAACTCTTCACGTCCACCGACTGGACATGCAAAGGTAAAGTGACAGCCATCAAACCGTTCATTTTTTTAGTCTAAACCAATAAACATGTGATTTCATCACTCATTTTTCTTTTTATATTTATTTGCTTTTGCCGTCACCGTAAGCAGCAGTCCAAGTCCAGCACAGATCGGACATCTCAACGATCCAAGAAACCCAAAGATAACAAGCCCAAAGTGAAGAAACTTAAATATCACCAGTATATCCCACCTGACCAGAAGAATGACCGGGAGCCTCCTCCTCAACTGGACTCCTCGTACGCTAAAATCCTCCACCAGCAGCAGCTTTTTCTTCAGCTTCAGATCATCAACCAGCAACAGCAGCACTACAACTACCACACTATTTTACCCGCACCTCCAAAGTGAGTACAACCACTCGCCTTATTGTGTGTAATTGTGTTCAAATTGTGTATATGCTTATGTCTTTGCATGGGGTTGGTAAAATCTATTTACATGATGAGGTAAAACATAAAAATAGTAATATTAAAAACTTTTATTACCATTTAATAAAAGTTATTTTCTTTTGTTTAATAAAATTAAAATGTAATTTATTCCAGTGATGCAAAGCTGAATTTCAGTAGTCCTTAAATCAGCCTTCAGTGTCACATGATCATTCAGAAATCATACTAATATGCTGATTAGGATCAATAAACATTCCTGAATTATATTTTTTCAAAATTATTGAATTTATCAAATAATAATATGTCTGCTATCAGCTGGTGTGGTTTGTGACCCAAATCTGGGTAAATTATCTGTTGCCTTTGTCACAGAAAATTCCAATTTAAAGATAAATATGGCAGAATAAAATGCAGGTTACATAAACTGAGTTTTGTAGAAGAACTATGTGTAGACACAGCATACGGATAAATAAATCAAAAAATAATTCTGTTCAAATACAGACTTCCTGCTGAAAACCAGCAACCATCCACAAATCCACCTTCCCAGACTATTTCCACATGCTCTACAGTCTCCTCCAATCAAAATGGGCCCAATCGTCAGAGCCAGCCTACAGTGGGAGGAGCTAAGCCCAGCACTTTGCCTGCAAACCTGGATGAATTCAAAGTAGGTTTTAAAATTCATTTTTTACATAAAGCTGCAGTCCATAACTTGGAGCTCTAGCGGTTAATAAATAGAACCATGCGTATTGCAGAAGAACGTTGTAGCCGGATCTACTTCTCTCTGTTTATGTCTATGAAGAATCGTGCAGGTACTGGGCTACTCCACAACGGTTCCACCAGTACCAGTCTCAAATATAAAAACTTATTATAGATGTACCATAGTGATTCAGGACAAGCCAAAAATAAGATTTGGAAAATAAATTGATGTACTCATTTATTATATTAATTTTGAACATACAAACATACAGTACGGTCTGCAGCTTTAAACTAAAGCAATAACACTGACCAGTAATTTATTTGATTTTGGTTCCAGTATTTTTGGGCGTTTTATTTTATGTCAAAGCCAAGAACCAAGCCAACCAGCTCTAAAATTAATCACACTGTTACAGCTTTTGGAGAAAACTATTTCACTCACTCTTTCAGGTTGCTGAACTTAAACATGAGCTCAAATTGAGGGGGCTGACAGTATCGGGCACCAAGAACGATCTCATCGAACGACTGAAGAACTACCAGGAGCAGAACAGTGGTTCATCAGCCACAGGTGCTGCAACTACGAAAACAGTCCCTGCTCATTTACCACAGGTGTCAGTACAGTCGTCTGGTGCCTCCCCACTTCAAGCCCCGAAAGATACAGTGGTTTCAATGTCAGCTTTTCCCGTAGTGGCTACAACAAGGGTCCACAGTACAACACCACCTCAAATCATGCGCTTCAGCAGCACTAGCTCCTCTCCTCCTGCATCTCCTACCCCTTCTGACCGCTCTCTGGCTGGATTGAGTCCTGATGAGACCAGCTGCAATGGGGATGTGTTTGGAGAAATGGTAGGTCTCTCTGGTTTGAAGATTTAGAGCAGAAATGGTTAAAAGAAAATTAAGTTTTTATTCATTTCTTTTAAAAACTTGTGTTTTTCCATTATCAGGTTACCTCACCTCTCACCCAGCTCAGCCTGCACCCCTCTCCAGACCACCCATCCCCAGTTAAGGAGGAGTCTCATGGGCAGATGCCATCCTCCTGCAGCCTATCCACACATCCTCATAATCCAAGTCCCTTGGCAACATCAGGGTCTGCTGTCTCTCTTGGTCTAGACAAAGACCAAATGCTTCAAGAGAAGGACAAGCAGATCGAGGAGTTGACACGCATGCTTAGACAGAAGCAGAGGCTGGTGGAGACCCTGCGCTCGCAGCTGGAGCAAGGTAAGCGTGGAGCAGCCACAGAAGTTACAGACAACACTAGTAACTCTGAAATGCTGTTGCTGTCCAACGGAATGGAAGTGAAGGTAAAGGAAGAGATTAAGGATGAAATGGACACAACAGAGGACCCGCAGAAGCAAGTGCAGCCCCAGAAGAAGATCCAGACGCAGTGTTCGCAGCAGACTCTGCTCAAACTGCAGCAGATTCATCGGCTGCAGATGCAGCAGCAGATGCTGGTGGATCTACCAAATGTACAGCAACAGAAGACACAGTTGCAAAAACAACAGCAGCAAACGGACCCAGCAAAACTGCAGCAGGAGCAAGGAAAAACACAGGTGTTGCTGTTGCAGCAGCAGAAGTCGCAGTTGCTACAGCAGCAGCAGAAGGTGCAGTTACTACAGCAGCAGCAACAACAGAAGACTCTGTTACAGCAGCAGAAATCTCCGTTTCAACAGCAAAAGAAGACACAGTTACTGCAGCAACAGCAGCATCAAAAGTTGCAGCAGCTCATCATCCAGCAGAGGCAGCAAAAACAGCTACAAAACAATCAGAAGAAGCAGCAGAAGCCTCAAAATCAGCCGCCGCAGCAGTTACAGACACCACAGGTCAGCAACACTTATCAGATAGCTTAGATATTTATTTGGATGGCATGGCATGTTTTTTTTTTGTTTGTTTAATGCCATTCTTGCCTCTGTTTTACGTTTTTTTGTTTTTTTTTATTTTTTACAGGTTTCACAGGTGTTTGTCAACCAGCAGTCTAGCACTCAGATTACTACGTCTTTCCCACTGGATCTCCTGAAAGCTCATCCAACACCCACGTTGGTCACTGACAGCAATGGCAACCGTTATCTGATTGCACTCACCAGTAATAGTATTGATAGCCTTACTGGAAAGTCACCTCAGAGCAAATCCAATGGACGGATCACTCTACAGGTAACAGAACAACAGTTCATGTGTGTATATATTACTGTTTATGTTTGGGGTCTGTACATTTGTTTATGGTTTGTGGAAAACTGTAATACTAATCTAAAATATCCTGTATCCATTTTAATGTTTTAAATGTAGTGGCATTGTTGGTTGTGTTTTCCAGCAGCCACACTCCACTCTTCGTGTGACATGTTCATTTAGAAATCATTCTGATATGCTGATTTGGTGCTTAGCAAAGATTTTTGTTTTCTTTCTATATTAACATGAGTCATAAATATTGGTTTGTTGCGTTTCAGAGATTGCAGTCGACCCCTTCCAAGCTCCCTAGCCAGTCATCTACTGATATGGCTACTTCTGCCAACCAATCACAGACTGTCAAAGAGCCCATCACTAAAGTATGTGTATATAACATGTGGATGTGCTTTATTCAAACTTGTTACAGTTATGAAAAATAGCATGATATCGAGAACTCTCTTTTGATTTGAATTGTGAAGTCTTTAAAGGTACATGAAATGCTAAGATGTACAGCATATATGTGTGGATGGTGTATGACGAAAGACAAAATTTGTTAGTTTGAGGGGGAATTTTTTTCTTCTGGACTATTCTACAAGTTTGAAACCAACATAGAGTGAACATTACTGAATTCGAATTAGATGTGTTTAGCAATATCATGGTTTAGTATGTGCATATAAAACAAATATAACAATACAAATAAACGCTATACAAATGCATGGGAACATTTGTGGATTTTATTGAGCACTAACAAAACCGTGTATATGTATTATAGTGACAGTAATCATTGGAATATAAGGGACTGGGCTGGAGATAGTCATATCTGACTCATATTAAAATCTCCCATTTTCAGATTCAGAAAGTAGACCTCAACTTGGAAACCACCAGTGTTAAAGAGTCTAGCCAGCCAGTGTCTGCACCACCCAGCTTTGAGCCCTTCTTCTGTGAGCAATCCAACCCACTGAGCAAACCCTCCTCACCTCCTTCGTTTAAGGTATTGCACATGCATTAATAATGTTATTACCCCTTTTTCCTTTGGTCTTTTACTCCTCCTTGCTTTGTTTCAAGCTAAAGCTAGCATGTCTTTTTTCATCTTCCTCTACCCATCACCTCCATCAATTCTAGGAGGACATTTGCCCAACTTTTGATCGACACACTTTATTCACCCCTTCCTCCCCAAAGCCGAACCCTCACCCTCCTCAGCGTTTCAAAGTATGCCGTTTAATCATTCTTTCTTTCTTTTTTTGCTTGCTCTTTCATTCTTTCACCTTCTTTTTCTGTTTAAACCGTTTTTTTCTTACTGTATCGTTGATTGTATTGTCTGTTTACAGGATAATATCTCAAACAACCAGCAAATAGATGATCTGTTTGAAATCCTGATCAAGAGTGGAGGTAAAAAAAAAAAGATTTTATTCTGCAACAATGCTTTAAATTGATCTAAAATTTTTGTTTTTGAAAGTTAGTGTGTTCATGTGTTAAGTAATAATAAATCTCTCTTCTTTCACAGAAATTTCATCTGGATTTAAAGCTAGTCAAGACCCCTCTCTGTCAGATCTCCACTCCAGCCCACCCACTCCATCTCCACCTACTTCTCCGCTCCACCTCTCACCACCCACACATCACCCCGACCCCATCCCTGCCCCTTCCCAGCAACTCCCGGACACCCAGAGCAGGCCTTGCTCTGGAACCGGTCGCCTGGAGGACTTCCTGGAGAGCACCACCGGTGCTCCTCTTCTCGGCGTGGAGCCAGACGGCCCGTTGACATTAATCGATGACCTCCACAATCAAATGCTGAGCACTTCCAGTATTCTGGACCACCCCCCATCTCCAATGGACACCAGCGACTTGAGCTTCTCACCCCACCCTGCCAGCCTGGACTTTGAAGACCCCACCTTGGATGGCATGGATTGGCTGGACATCCCCGTGGTTGCGGGGGGCAGTAATTCTAACAGTGAGGGTATGGTTCTTGCCCCTCTGAACTCGCACACCCCACCCAGTGTATTTTCTGCAGACTTTTTGGACAGTTCAGATCTGCAGCTCCACTGGGACTCATGTTTGTAGCTTTTGGTCTTAATTGCTTGACAGCACACAATTTAGCACCTTCAACCTTACTGTGTATAGGCTGTACACAAAACACTCCAGACGCACATGCTGTTTCTTATGCTGAAAAGCTTCGATTTTTCTTCATATTCCAATGCCGAATGGCATTTAAACAGTTCCTGCGTCTGATAGGTTCTCTTAAGCACTGAATTGAAAGCTTTCATTTGCTTCATCATACCCAAATGTTTTCATCACATGGCGTAACTGCCTTTGCCAACAGAGATCAATCTGGACCCCGCCACCAACTTCTCACACCGTCAACTCAACTAAAGAATTCATAGTTTGCTCTATCTTTTAGAAAAGTTGTCTATGCTGGTGTTTAGGATCAATTTTCACTTCAAGCACACCAGTCTTTGGGCGCCATATAGTGTTATTTCTACCCATTTTAATAAAGCTATGACCTCAGAACCATGATATGAGGCTGTTTCTGCTCCACACTTTTTCCTTCCATCACCAAACTAAATAGAGGTAAAATATGAGATATAAAAGTCATCCTCGCTTTTGGCTAGTTCTTCCAACATTGCACTTAAGCCGACCCGACTGGTGCTCTGGTCTACACGACCCAGTGTAATGGGCTCTGCAGGGAACCAGCTTTGGTGACGTTCACCAGATCTCTATGCATTGCTGTACTTTAGGATCATGTATTGATTAAAACTTTGTTCCTTTCCCTCTGATTAGAGCGATTCGCTGGTGGAGGTCAGTGCTGGGGTTCAGGTTTCAGAGTATTTGGAACTTCTTGTTTTTTAAAAAAGAAAAAAAAAATAAAAGAAAAAAAATGCAGTGTGGAGTGTGTTTTGTTGTTGCACCTGTGCTCACATTATACACAATTCATTCACACACGATAGTCATTTATTGTTCTGCTATTGAAACAAATGTAATATTTTATTGCCCTGCTCCTGTGGAGGCTAATCTGGATCATTTTAAAATAAAGTATTTAGTTGTCTTCAAAATTGCCTAATTCATTAATGTTTGCCCCTATTGGACATACTTTGGGTAGCAAATAAGCAAACAGGGTTTTAAGTAGTGGAGAAAAAATATATATATATATTTATTTATTTAAGTAAAGCAACTTTAAATGCTTGCCATAAAATATTTTATATTAATATTATAATTTAATAAATTTATATTTTATATTACTTAATTTTATATTAATAAAAAAAATTCTGTCATAAACTGTACATTTCATGAGATGAGAGATAATTTTTTGAAATATCTATTCAGTTTCTTAATTAGTTAAAAATCACTAAAAATACTACTGTGTGGAAGACTGAGATTTCTGTTGTTAGGAAAGAAAAGGCTGGAGATTGAAATTAGTAAAACTGATTTAGTGTTAAAAGGATATTTTGACTTTTATAGTATGTTCTTCTCCATGCAATTAAATAGTGTTGACAGGGAGCATTCAAGGAAAATGGCTACACTAAAGTATATGTTTAGTGATTAGCATATATGTTTTAATTATTTATTTAATATTTATACTTTTATCGTGATATTTTTCTACTAACATTACACTCTGCGGTATCATCGGTGACCAATAGAGAGCGCAAGAGATTTACAGTCCAGATTATCATAATGACAAACAGGGCCGTGGCATAGGCAGTATAGGCAAACGCTAAGGGCGCTGTACTTCCAGGGGGCGCCAGAAACGGAGGAAGAAAAAAAGTGTCACTTCCATATAAAACTAGTTGGTATTATGACTTCAGAAAGGAAAATGCCCACATTAATTTAACTGCATAGCAAAGCCTTCTAAGTAGTAGTTGCATTAATAACAATAATAATATAGCCTAC
>JAUMHR010000011.1:1808939-1823578 GCA_032361145.1 Enteromius fasciolatus | reverse complement strand
CTTTGAGATGAACGTTTTCTAACGCATTTTTAGTCAATAAAATGTTAATACAATAGTACATAATTTGACCATTAATTGTGTGACATTATAGGGGAAGCTGAGCTTCCCTTGCAGTCTTAAAGAAATCGCCGCTGTGTTATATATATGGTTGAAATCATTTCATTTTTTTTTCAGCTGAGAAACAATACAAACATTGGCAGCCAATCAGAATCAATCCTGCTATCACATGCTTGAGAATTTAAAGTGGACAACATGCTTCTTTTGTGTTTGACAGAAGAAAGTAAGTCATGAGGATGAGTAAGCGATGACAGAATTTTTATTTTTGGGTGGATTATGAGAGATTTGAAAGGCAGAAAAGAGATAAGAAGTTTGCAAGTCAGGGGTGTGTACTCTGACTTGTTTTGGGAGCTTGCTTGATTTGTAGGAATGAATATCAGGCTGATGATGTTGAGTCTGAATAGTCCCCCCAATGTAATATGTATCCTGATTCAGAATCTGTAGATGTAGTGCCTTTGGCTCTCAGTATGAAAGATAAATGTGCCCTCTCATCAGAATGCCTTAGAACTCTGTGTGTGTGTGTTTTAACATGGCCTTTATTAATTCACTTTAGGGTTTCTTTGAATCTCATTTTCCTCTGTAACAAGGTCATAATTTTACTTGTAAATTGTTTGTAGTTGCTCTTGTTTTGTGGTCACGTTACCCAGCTCTTCGTCACAGATGAATCATTCGTTGTCATCAGATAAAGTGATCAATGTACTTATCAGCTCACATCAGGGTCTCCTTTTTTATTTTGAAACTTTCTCAGTATTTCTTTAGTTATTTATTCCTTTGTCATTGGCCACGTGTCACTCTCTCCCCCTTTTTTTGTGAAAGTATGAAAGACCGCAGTGCAGTTTTTCTTTGCTTGAAATGAATGCTGTCAGATGCAAGGTCTTGGATGGATTTGCTGAAGCGTGAAATATAGCCTTGACAGTTCTGATATGGAGAGGTATTTACAGATATACAGCACTCTCCTCTCTATATATTTAGTTAGAAGTTGGAGAATATATAATTCAGTCTCTCTACTGCATAGAATGAAAGGAATATGAGATCAGGCTAACAGAAGAAAAGAATATGATGAGGAATTGAAGCAATGCAGAAGTGGATGTATTCATGGAAAGGGCAACGACTGTGTAGCTTCATTATTTACAAACAAGACAGCATCTCAAGTTTTTGGCGTTACTTTAAGAAAACATTGTATTCAGGTGCTGTTATGTAATTAGAAAAGTAATATTAACTAACTACATGTTCTTCATGTACAAGGTTTAGTTGCTTGTAATTACGCATAATCCCTTGTAATTACTATACAATGGATAACTTTACCTTAAATTACTGCCACGTGAAACAGGGCAAAAGTGGTGTAGCTGCTTTGAATTTAGCAATGTAATTATATTCAGGTGTTTATTTATTTTTGTCTGTCCATTTATTTTTGGGAGTCCCAAAGGGCATTATGACATTTTAGAAGAAAAGGTTTTCTAAATGTTTTCTTTGCATAATAAAGCAAATTACAACCCTACTATTTTCTGCTTAAGATAAAAGAGCTTTGATTTAATCACTGCTTTATTCATGTTTATTAATAATAACAAAAAATATTTATAATTCTAATTGTTAATTAATTTTATATTACAAATTTTACATTTAAATGAACTTACTGTAGAAATAATAATTTATGCATAATTACATGCATACGTCTTGTTAACTTTATTTTACTTAGTATCTATATACTCAGTATCTAAAAACATTATTACTCTGTAATAAGGATACTTTTAAACAAAGTGAATGAACTGTATAATGAATATCAACCATAGTGATCTGAAAACGACACTACAAAATAACCTTTGAATAGTATATAACTGTTTTACAGATGGTTAAATTATAATAATTCATATTTCCATCTTATAACTTTTATAATCACCATATTGTAGGGGTGTGACGAGACACTTATCCCATGAGACGAGACATTGGGTTCATGAGAACGAGACGAGACAAGATTTTTAGACTTTTTAAAATAAATCCTCTAACCCCAAGAAACAATCTTCATTGGGAATCAGATCACCTGGTCAAACTCCTTGGATAGATCACCCAAACCTAATGCACCCTCTATAAATTCTTTACAGTATCACATGCGATTAATCAAACTTGGAAATTAGGTGCTGGGTGTCCGGTCAGAGGAGAACTGGCCCCAACTGAGCCTGGGTTCTTCCAAGGTTTTCTTCTCCATTCCTCACAATTGGAGTTTCGGTTCCTTGCCACCGTCGCCTCCGGCTTGCTTAGTTGGGGACACCTGATTTCTAGTGATTTCTTCATAGCATTTAAATTTCAATTTCACATCTATCTCTCTAATATTTATTCTGACAATGTAGATGTTTGCCTCAAAATGTACCATTAAGCAACATGACCCAGGTCTCACCTTCCTCCTGGGGGGTCGGGCATTTGAGGATTGGGCCGGAAACCAAGCTCCCTTCAACCCTCGCAGCCCAGGGGTGGGAATCCCTAGGGTTAGGAGTCTGACCCTCCCGGCCCTCCTCCCAGACAGCAGCCAAACACGCCATTTCTATGTCAATATTAATGATGTGTGAACTACTAAAATTATGTTAAAAAAGTAGCAACACAAAACTGTAGTTGATCCACTGATGATTTTTTACCAGTGTTTTTACCACATTTCTGGGATCATATCAGCTGTATTGCTATGCATGGAGGGTCAGATGGCTCTCTGATATCATCAAAAATATCTTAATTTGTGTTCTGAAGATGAATGAAAGTCTTATGGGTTTGGAACGAGTAATTAACGACAGAATTTTCTTTTTTGGGTTAACTAACCCTTTAAGGTAATAACATTCTTTCTTTATTATTATGAACTCATTAAGAAAGGAAGGTATGAAAGTGTCTCTGCAAGGGTACTGCCCCAGTTAAAAACTGTTGTACCCCTAAAGGTAAAAATTTTGAATATTTTTTCGGAGAGGTTACCATAAGAACAAATTGTGCTGAGCACTATCAAGAATGCTATCTCAACAGCAGCCCTGTAGAGGATGTTTAACAGAATTAAGAGCAAAAAACAAGCCTATGCAATGTCATATAGATTAGACAAAGAGAATTTCCCTTTTTTCCCAAATTAGCACAACACTCACTGCTCTTGGCTAACTGCTAATGTACAGTAGTATTGACTATCGATCAGTGCAGCCAATACTGAATGCTTTATATCCAATCACCAGACACATGCTGCACGTGAACTGTGGAGCCATCGCTGCTCTGCCATTCAATACACATGCACTGATGCTACAGAGGCAATAAAATAAGAGAAAACAATGTTACAGAGAACAGAAACCCAAGATTACCCACACAAGAGTATAATGAGACTGCCAGGCCTTGCAGCAAAACGTCTTCAGATGACAAGTTTTACCTAATTACTAATAAAGAGGTACAAAAATTCCTAAAAGTTTTTATGTTTGGTACGAATATGAAAATGTTGGTATAGAATAACGCAGTTGCAGTAGATAGGTGTTTTGTAGTGCCTTTGTTCCAGACAGACTACAAAAAAAGAGAAAGAAAGAAGCATTTCTGTGCAACAGTTTTGATGATTAAACCAGCCATACGCCCTTTCATAACTATAAAACCTCTGATGCATTGTGTGTATTTTAATGTCTCATAAATAGTCAGGTCTGTTTGAGGTCTCTGTAGACTCTCTGTCAAATTTGACCTTTACCAAGTGAAAAGAGATGCATATAGCCAGTCACTCCTCTGTGCTGAGTTCTTTATTATTGTAAATTGGTTTAGAAGCTCCTGGATCCATTGAGAAAACCTGCCACTCATCTCAGAATTTCGAGAAAATACGATTTACTCGCTCTTTTTACTCCTTCCTTTCCAACTTCTCAGGTTTCCTTTCCTTTAACCTACACTTTGATGGTTCTAAACTCTTTGTATCGGTTCACAAGCAGGATGATTATAGCAAACTACAGGATTAGTTTCACAATTGATACACTTGCATCAGCAAGTTTATTTTAGCCTCGGCCTGAAAGCAGATAATGTTTAAAATATCCAGTGGAATGAATATATTGAAGACACGTGGGATTTCAACGCTAGGGGACTCTTCTTTTTTTCCCTGCCGTTTAAGAGCTAGATTAAAGCAGCACCAAGGTTTAAAAGGTTTTTAAATTTTTGAAGAAAAATATTGAGTCATTTTTATCTCCCAGTCTGGAATATGTACATCTTAAGCGCATTAGACAGGGGGTGGTAGGGAATTTGATTGAATTGTCTATTTTGTCATCTCTCGAAATTCAGCTTTACACCGGCTCATCATTTCAGTGATGTGAGATCTTCAACTTCTCTCTCTCTCTCTCTCGTTTTTTTTTTTAACATTTTTTTATCCTCTCTAATTCCCCAAACGTTCTTTTACTTCCTACCAGTACAAACAAATAATTGCCTTTGTAAAAAACAAACATATAATAATAATAATAATAATAATAAAAATAATATAAAAGATAAATAAAAATGCTAAATTTGAGATTAAATCTGAATGAATTGTATGGTAGTGATAATCTAATATCACTCATATTTACGCATATACATTTGTACAGGTCTAGATACATGTCTATATCTGAAGGACATTCATCTTGGGGAGCAGAAGTGCATTTCATGAAAAATCTGCTGAAGCAAAACTAATAATTAATATTTATAAAATATATTTATAATTATAAAATAATTACTCCAATTATACAATTATATCTGAACCTGTGAAAAGGTTTCTCTCCCTGATTCATCACCTGGAGGTTTGTTGCAGTGGTCTTGGGGGGAAGAAATTGAGACATGAACTATGTCGAACTGGAACTAGTGTGGATTATTTGTGTATTTTTGTATTGTTTACATTAGCCGTTTGAAGTCTCATTCTGACGGCACCCGTTCACTGCAGGTATGTAATGCAAGTAATGCTACATTTCTCTAAATTTGTTTCAAGCTGATCCACATCATGGATGATCTGAGGTTAAATGCATTTTCAGCAAATGTTCATTTTGGGGTGAACTATACCTTTCAGATCGATACCTCGTATGCATAGGTACAATGTCGAGTTCCCAGTCATGGGAAATAAAATTCTGTTTTAGAAAGGAAATGCTGAGAGCAATCCCTCTAGCGCAGCTCTTTTGCCCCTTAGCCTCATTCAGACAAAAATGCTATGAATAATGAAAATGGTAGAAAGCTCTTGATTAGCTCGGGCTTTAGACAATTCCAACACTTGTAGCTTTAAAGGGTGATAATTATTAATAAAATAATTAATAAAATAATTATTATGATCAATATTATTACTTTACCTATTATACTGAATTTTCGCTTAACATAACCTACATACTGTATATCTAAAAAACACTTTCTTGCGCAACAGATTACTTGTTCGGTGTAAAGCACAGCCTGAGCTGCAAACGTGGATGTCAACAGTCAGATTACATTTTATGCAGCTATATATATATTGTGTATATTTGTATGCTATTTAAAACATGCATGTTCTGAAATGTCTCTGCTCATCTCATCAGCACGGTGTCACTCTCTCGCTCCCCTTTGCCCTCGAATTTGAATAATACTGGAAGTACATTATGCGCATGATTGGATATAAAATCTTTTTATCTGCTCGTGACAGTAATATTGGATGAGAGGATCACACCCTGAAATGATGGCTGTGGTTAATTAGAGGTATATAGCCATGAAATCATATGAATCAGGGATTGTGTGAGTGGACAGCTGCAAAAAAGAAACTGCCATTTGGATGCCAAACATAAATGATATAGAAATGAGAGTCTGTATCAGATTTCATGGATTTACAAGCCACAAATTTAAGATTAAGCAAATATTTTTTTGGATTATAAGCAGATGTAGTGTACAAATAAAATGAAAGCTCTTTTTTTCTTTTTAAAGACTGCCTTAGTTAACCTGTCATCAGCATATTTTCAGTATGTATAAAGAAACGCAGATGATGATAGAAGATGTGAGCATGATGATGCAATTCAGACGCAACTTTAAAAGTACAGAATTTTGCAGTTGTACGTGCTTCTGCATGCAAACTTTTTAAAGTGAATAACAAAGCATTAAATACACTATTAAACAGGGCTATTATAACTAAAACTAAACCACTAAAAAATATATTTCATTTAAATAGACACTAACTGAAATAAATAAATAATAAAAAAAATTCACTTAGCCAAAGCAACATTTATTCTTGTACTAAAGAGTTAACGCACACACAAAAAATTATATTAAACAAAAAATAAATATAAATGACAAAAAATGCTAAAATAACAGTACTAAAACCACGCAACCTACAAAACCACCACATCTTTATACTTTAAGAATGTCTTTATTTGTTTAGACAATGATGTTTAACACACATTTACACAATAATGAGGTTTATTTGAGGAAGGAAATTAAAAGCTCTAAATAGTACTTACAGAATAACAGTGGCACAGATAAATCAGGCAGCATAACCTGAACCTACTAAAATAAATCTTACTGTGAGATTATTACTAGCAATCTTTATGATATATAAAATGTCATGTTACAGATCTTTCACACATTCTTATAAACAGGTTAAAAAATATACTTCGTCTCACTGGTCCTATAGCCTTTAGAGACTCCATTTACCATCAAACGACTAAAATATGAATGATATACTGCTTAGTTAAAAATGACTATTAATAGTCTTTTGTCACCAAAGCCACATTCCTACTATATTGCTATCTCACCTCAACCAGAGTAATACATGTACAAAGGCAACTGGACAATTGAAAAATACAACAATTTTCCTACTGCTGGTGACACCTGAACATTTCATAAAACATTCACTAGCTTCCTCTGTGTGTCAATGTGCTTCCTATGATGTCATTGGCCCCCTTAAACCCTCTGTATATATTCATGGCATTCTAGGATTGAAATAAATGAGGTTAGGTTTAGGTTTAGCAACACATAAATATGGAAAGAGTGACTGAGTTAGACATCTGAAAGCACATTAAAGGTGCATAAATTGTCTTATTAATTTACACATAAATATAGGACTCTAAATGTCACTACTCAAATCAGTTTTAATCACCATAGCTTGTTTTTAATAATTAGCAACCTAATTCTCATCCTCTGTTCCTCTTAAAGCATCTGAAGTTACATGTTGAGGTAGAACAGAGACACCTACAGACTGTTGAGGGGAGTCCTGATACAATTTGCTTTGGTATATTTAAGTAATGAACAAAAATGGCTGAATTTGCAAAGATTAGTGCAAATAGTTGCCTGGTAATTTTAGTGCTACTTTGTAGTTTTACAAAATACATTTTACATTTTTAAACATCCACAGGGGTTATTATAGCTAACATTTTCTTGCCACTGATATTTGGACCAGTGGAACTGTAAATCCTGTACTGAAAAGTCAACTGTACAGACAAATCAGTCTATCTGTTTACACCACAGGTCATTGAAGGAAAGTTCAAGATACTGAAAAACTCATCACTGAGCAGAAAAGGCACGGAGCAGAAGACCTGCTTTTAAATAAATGTTATTATTATAGGCACAATAGGTGAAATTAAAGTAAACTATTACAAGTCTGATACACAAGCTTTATGACTGCTGTAATAACGTATTTTTAAATAAAGCTAGATCTACCACTGGCCTTATCCATTCATGCCATTGTCCCCTGATGGAGTGATGGTGACTGAGTCGAGAAAAGGACGGAGTGCTTGTCCAAAAGGTCTATGGAAAAGTAAATGAATAACTAATACCACAACTATTGTTAACAACAACAAATTTGATTGTAAAGCTGTAAGGGCAAACTTACGTAGCGAGCACTTCAGATGGGAGGTCAGTGATGTATGAGGGAATCTTAGTTCCTGTTAAAAACTGTGCAACCTCGGAGCTAAAGGTGTTACAGTTGTGTTCGAAGAGGTGGTATTTTTCAGGTCTGTGGAAAAAAAGGAGAACATACAGTTTTGCACATTTGATTTGTCATTTCTGTAGTTAAAAATTCTGAGAGAATTCTTAAAAACCTATGCCATACTTTGTCTTTCCATACTAAACTAAGACAATATGGCGTTCAAATGCAAAAAAAAAAAAGATATACTGACCTGTAAGTAGACTCCCTAAGCGAAGACAGATATTCCTGAAAAAGATCTTGAGGAACTTCTGAGTTTCCAAGGTCCACTGTGGAATTGGGCATACCTAGAATAGTGCCACCCTAAAATAGGACAACATTTCACAATTATGATGGGTTACAGTCTTACAAAGCCTTTTACTTTTCAGGTATCTTGAGAAACAAATGCTTCTTACCGGAAAGCAGCTCATAATGCCTCCTCCTCCAAAGAAAAACTCTTCCCCATAAACCACTATAGAGGTGTGCCTTCATTAAGTAATCCAAGAATAATACATGTAAATAAAGACCTGTTAAATTCAGCTGTTGCATTTACAAAATATAAGCATTTTCACTAGTGGTCTCAAACCTTTGGGCTCCTCTGTATATTAAATTATTTTGCCTGAGAGTTTCCAAATAAGTAAAAAAAAACGTCGTACTCACCATATTCCCTCGACTTGCTTTCCTGTCAATGTAGATATTTGCAATCAGTTATTACTCACATACTTCCAAAGGTACATTTTTCTCCAGAATGTGTAAAATATCTTATTTCACTTTGGCTTTTCGACAAATAAACAAAAACAATGTTAACAACACTGAAACATATATTCTATTCTGGAAGCATTACCACCTGCCTTGAAAAACTTTAGCCGGGTAGCTGCAGAACTCACCTAACATCAAGGGACTCAGCTGACGGGCCAGTCCTTTTGACATGTCATAAATGTACAACTTCACGTTGAAAGAACTTCCGTCAGCCATCGCTATGCTTTAGACAAACGTGTCTTTACAAACAAAAAACGCGAATCTAACGTTACAGCTAGCAAACTGAAACTTAGCTTGAGTTTCTGGCTCTGATTAAACTCGAAAAACCAGACTTCAGTGTATTGCTGGCTCACATTTACTTCATCGTATTAAACATTCACACAAGGAACGCATTCGTTGTCGTTTTAAATTATTTTAGTATAATAATCAACTACGGGTTGTTGACAAATCCGGCGCAGCGTTCACGTCTGCCTCTTCACGGTGACACGGTGATATTTTGATACCGGTTGTGACAAATGTGCTTATTCACTGGAGACCCGACCAATGGCAGCACAGATACATCTGTCAAACAGAAGTAATATCCTCCAAAACGCTAGGTGGCGAATTTTATAAGAACAAACATGATGGTGTTTATGCTCACCGCAGAATCTAGTAGCAAGAGGAAGTCAAGTTCGAGATTCGGTTCATTTGAACAGTTCGTTTTAATAAGCCAGTTCAAAACTCCGATTTAGTGACTATTTTTTTTTCTCCACAATTACGTGGTCCCTGACATCCCGACGTTTCACAAACATTTAGCTTTAAATCTTTAGTACAACCACATATGGACCTATACTGATATTTATTATAATATTTTGAATAGCTTTTAATTTGGTCGGTTCACTCGAGAATCGCTGTGAACCAGTTCGACTCGTGGACAAATCTATTGGGAACCGAGTCAATCTATTCAAAGAAAAGAACTGAGTAAAATAAAAGATTTGTTCAAGGCCATGAAAACCTCCTATTTTTACTGGTATTTTTTTATTACAAATGTAAACAAATGGTATTTTGTTAAACTTTAATGCTACGCGGGTCACAGGAACATTTGTTTACTTCCTCGTGCATGCATTAACCTGTCACTCCGCTCTTATTTCGCCATTGGTTATTGCCTTTCAATAGTCGTCTCTGATTGGCTATTGAAGCTGTCGCTCAAATTGTGGCGCACTGACTGGATGCATGCATGCGCGGTTGAAAAAGGATACAAAGTTCTATTGCTAAAAAGCAAAAAGTGTCTATTCTTAAATGTAAGAACATTAAACATCCCTCAACTTTAATTGAAAAGAACCCTGAAACGGTTCTTAGAGAAAGCGAAGAGTAATGGCGGAGTGGAGAGAGTACTATCAAAACGAAGACGATGGGGTTGAGGAGGAAGAAGAGGATTCTGGAGGTTAGCAAAGCTAACCGCATTAATTGTCCTGTTTGATATAAGTTTCACACTTTGCACTTCATTACACTTAACTTACTTGTATGAAATTAAAATGCAATTAAATAAGAACATTTTAATTACTTTAGGTGATTACAAAATCAGTGGCCGCGACAGTCTGGTGTTTTTGGTCGATGCATCCAAAGAGATGTTCATCAAGGGTGAGGATGGAGAACCATCAAATTTTAACATGACTATGCAGGTGAGTCAAACTGTACCATTGTATTCATTCATTTTCATCAAATATTCTTGTTTTTTCTTCAGTGCTTATCTAATAGATATTATTCTCTGTTCTATCTAGTGTGTACGTAGTGTGTACACTAGTAAGATCATAAGCAGTGACAAAGATCTGGTCGCTTTGGTGTTCTATGGGACTGAGCAGAGCAAGAATCCAAGAAATTCCTTCAAGCACGTTTATGTCTACCACGACTTGGATTCCCCTGGTGGGTAACTAACGATTTGCGCTTTTCAGATTGCATATATGATGGTGAATTTATCTTGTGTACTGATTTCCTTTTCAGGGTCTCAACGTGTAATTGATATTGATAAACTGTTGGGTGAGAAAGGAGCACAATTTGCTGAAAGCACTTTGGGCAGTGGGGAAACGTCCCTTGGAGAGGCTCTGTGGTGCTGCTCCAACCTTTACAGTGACATCAAATTGCGACTGTCACACAAGCGCCTGATGATCTTCACTTGCAGGGATAACCCTCACGGAGGAGATGGTGCTAAAGACAGACAGGCTCGTACAAAGGCTGCTGATCTTAAAGAGACCGGTAGGCTGAGTACAACGGGAAAATAAAAGTATTACTGATGGGCAATTTATAACCTATGTTCTGTTGTTACTCAGGTGTGGTCATAGACTTGATGCACCTTACAAAGCCAGGAGGTTTTGATGTTTCCATATACTTCTGTGACATTGTAAGCCCTCCAGAAGATGAAAGCGAGCTTGGTCTCCAGATTGAGCCATGCAGGAAGCTAGAGGACTTGCAGAAGAGAGTCAGGGCTAAAGAGTTAAAGAAAAGATCTCAATGCAGGTAAATGCACTTCCCATGCCAAATCAAGGGGATGCTGGATGCTTGTCTTCATGACATTTATATAATTAATAATAAAAAAGAGCTTATTTTCATCTAACGAACCAACTGACTAGAAACCTGACTAGAAACACTTTTTTAAAGTTCCTGAGCTAAACGCAATGTTAAGTTATTTATTGAGGTCTGGTTGTAACACTGATCGAGACATTTTCTACACACAGGTTGTACATTTTTAACCCTTTTGGTTTACAGGATAAAATCAGTGCTGATTTTTGGCTGTTTTTAAACAATAGATCATCTGTTCATCAATAGATCAGATGTTTTTATTGGCCAGTAGTGCATCCCTATTACTTTTTTTTGCAATATTTATGCAAAATTTAATTTTACTTGACCATATACAAAAATAGCAAAATATAGTTTCTGGATCAAAATAGTTTAGAATGCAATTGTAAGAGATATCCATACTTGTTCATTATCTTAAAGGTTAACCTTCTCTCTCGGAGACGGTGTCAATCTGGCAATCGGCGTGTATGTGTTGGCCAGGACTGCCATCAAACCTTCTGCTGTCAAGCTTCACAGAGATAGCAATGAACCAGTGCGCACTAAAACACGTTACTTCCATGCCCATAATGGGGGGATACTTTTGCCAAATGATATGAAGAGGGCACAGGTAATCAGTAATACTATCACAAAGCTACACTGTAATTTGCTCTTTGTTTTTGTGTTTTATCTAAATGTTACCATATTTTCTCATCATACAAAATGTATCACTTGTTATGAAGTTTTATGGGAAGAAACAGATTGTGATGGAAAAGGATGAGGTGGATGAGATTAAGAAGTTTGATGATCCAGGTTTGATTCTAATGGGGTTTAAGCCCATGGACCGTCTCAAACCGCACCATCATATACGGCCTGCACTCTTCATATACCCTGAGGAAGAGCAGATATCAGGCAAGTCTTCGTTTGCTGATGTCTTGAGCCCAAGCACCTTTTTCAGTTCAATACAGTTTTACTGATTTTTGTCTCAGTTTGGAAAGCTGATATGTATTTCTTTATTTTGTTCATTTAGGAAGCTCCTGTATGTTTACAGCTCTGCTTTTGAAGTGCAGTGAAAAAAATGTATTTGCATTGTGCAGATATATTCCTCGTCGTAACACTCCACCTCGGTTTGTGGCACTGGTTCCCCAGAGAGAAGAACTGGATCAGAGTCAAACCCAGGCGACACCTCCAGGTAACTGCAATCAAAGCTGAACAATTTACAGTTTACACTGAGCGTTACTATTCACTGTATGGATATATATATATACTGTATCTTTTTATACCCATCAAATAGTAATAATAAATTATGTGATCCTATATTTTAGGCTTCCATGTGATATTTCTTCCCTTTGCTGATGACATACGCACTGTGGATGCTCACGTGGGTCCCACAGCTTCTGATGAGCAGGTGGACAAGATGAAAGAGATTGTGCACAAGCTCCGCTTTAAATACAAGTGTGTGGTTTTCTAGAAGTTGTGCCCAGTGCATTCTTCACTCATGTAGTTGTAGTTAATTTGTATTTTTAATCTTATTTTTCATAGGAGTGATGCATTTGAAAACCCAGTGCTACAACAGCACTATAGGAACCTGGAGGCTTTGGCTCTGAATATGCTTGAACCCGAGCCCATTGAGGATTTTACATGTATTTCTTGGGATCTCAAATGTTTTTAAGTGTTCTATTTTTAGTTTGATTACTGTCTGACACACTCTGTGTTTCCTCAGTGCCCAAGGTACAAATGATGGATGCTCGTGTTGGTCCACTGGCTCAGGAGTTCAAAGATTTAGTCTATCCTCCTGATTATAATCCAGAAGGGAAGCCTGCAGCTAAGCGCAAAACCGGTGAGATTTCAGATGGTCTTGCATTAACGTTAAGGGGTGTCATTTTCTATATTTTAAAAACACTTCGTTTTTAAATACATTAACAAGTGGCACCATACAACCTCAGAATCTCAGCCATGATCCAAAATTAATAAATCGCTGTTGGCAAGCAAATAAAATGGTGAGAGTTGCCAGCTGGCCAATGTGTGTTTCAAAATGAAGTGTGGCAATGTGTTTATTACATGCAAGCAGCCCATGATCCAGTCATCTAGTGTCTCTGAGAGGTTCCACATGAATTCCATTACTGCCGGGCCACTTATAATGTGCATTTTAAAGTCCAGCCTATTTATTTATTGAGAAACACTTATAAATCTGTCAATAAAAACCCAAGAGTCTCTGTTCTGTAATTTTACTGGTGTGGGAATTAAAAAATGATCATGAAATATCAAACACTCGTAATCATATCATGATACTCACTTATTTTAGTATTATTTTAGCCATAATGTATGTATTTGATCTATTTTTAATTAAAAAATTAATAATAATAATTTACGTATTTGAATGGAGTTATTTTTTGTTCTTTTAACACGCTATGGCATGGTTCAGCATGCACTGGAAATTACTTCCGACTTCTATAGATTGGCTGTCCTGTTTTAGTTACAGTACCGCTATATTCAGAAAAGCTGACGGGAACGTAATATTGATTTGTTGAGTTGTTACTTTCTTTTTGCCCAGCTGAATCTGGTGGTGGTGCTGAAAAGAAGCCAAAAGTTGAGATGTCGGAGGAAGAGCTGAAGAACCATGTGGCAAAGGGAACCTTGGGAAAACTGACAGTGCCTGTGCTAAAAGATGCATGCAAGCAGTTTGGAATACGTACAACAGGAACCAAGAAACAGGAGCTTATAGATGCCCTGACCATGCACCTCTCCAAATAAAAGTTCTTATGGCCTTGCCCATGTTTGTCAACCTTGACACCTTGATTCAAAAAATAAATACAGAAAGATTTGTATTTTGCTGCACATTCTTAATGAATTTCCTGTTTACAACAAAACTCCGTTCAGCATTGTGATTGTTGTCATAATGGTTGTAACAAAGGCTTGAAATTAGTAGCTTTGACAGTAGCATTTAATTTCCTTATTTCATCTCATTTGCTTGCTATTTAAACATTTGCTTATTTTTCCTTTTGACTCTGCACTGGCATATTTTAATACATCTCAAAAACGTTGGCTTAATTTGAATTAGTATGGACACTTTTCTTAATGTTGTCCATTTATACTTTGGAGGTTAGTAATGCAGATTACATAATTAATGCCTGATAAATTGAACTGCTTTAATGAATGTAATTCTAAAAGTCCATTCCATTCCTCTATGTTTAGTAAACATTTGGGTTGACTAGTTTGTTCAACTAGTTTGTCTAATACTCTAAATTCATTTCATGAATTGTGGGAAGTGGGAAGAAAATACAGATTCTGTCTCCACCCTTGGCAAGAGGAAATATCTGATACTACAAATAATAAATAGTTGGGTTGTGGGTTTCCACAACATCTGGGGCCTGTTCCATAAAACAAGTTTACCAAATAAGCCAGGCTTATGGCAGATAGTCTGACTTATTTTAATACA
>JAUMHR010000011.1:1785228-1796074 GCA_032361145.1 Enteromius fasciolatus | reverse complement strand
AGACATGCAGGCACACATGGCAATCTATGATGACAACGTGGGTCTGGAATCGTTTTTAAACAAAGCAGCAGTCTCAAGTGCGGATCATTAAAGGGAAGGATGCTCAGCCTCAACCCCATCCTCTCCCGCACTTCGTGGTCCAGGATGGCCTGCTTTACTGTGTCGCTCAGCGAAGGGGGAAGGAGAAAAAGTTACTGGTGGTGCCAAGGACAAAGACGAGAAGAGATGGTGTTAGAGTTGGCCCACAGCCATCACATGGCAGGTCACCTGGGAGCCGGGAACACGGCCCAAAGAATCCGAGACCGGTTCCTCTGTCCGGAGATTGAAGCGGAGGTCAAGAGGTTCTGTTAAGCCTGCCCCACATGTCAGATTACGTCACCTCTGACTCCTCCCCCAGTCCACTGAATCCACTACCCATCATTGAGGTGCCCTTCAAGCGCATCCGGATGGACCTGGTGGGACATGGGTGAAGCATTTAAGGACCACTGTTTACCATCCACAGACGGACTAATTAGTCGAACAATTTAATCAAATATTGAAACAGATGCTCCAGCGAGTAGCCATGGAAGACAAGAGAAACTGGGACAAAATGATTCCGTATGTCTTGTTTGGTATCTGGAAGGTGCCTCAGGCCTCAACTGGCTTTCACCCCCTTTGAACTTCTGTTTGGCCGACAACCCCATGGACTTCTGGATGTGGCAATGGAGGCCTGGGAACAGCAGCCTGCAGTTCACCGCACTGTGATCAAACACATCCGCCAAATGCGCGAAAAGATCTACCGAGTCATGCCGTTAGTCCGGAAACAGATGCCGAAAGGCACAGCAGTCCCAACAGTGACTTTATAAAATGACCGGCCCAGCCACAGGAATTCCAGCCTGGAAAAAGGGTGATGGTCCTGGTCCCGACAGCTGCCTGCAAATTTCTCACCACATGGCAAGGCCCCTATACGGTGATTGAAAAGCTGGGTCCGGTACCGCATAAAGCCATCAGGAGATCGCTATTAAAGGAACTGAATTCACAAAGCGATCAGATGATCAGCCTTAAGAAGCAGCATCTCTTATTATTATTTGTCTTTGAGCCTCTCCTTGCTGATTTTTTTTATCTCTGTTATAAAATAAATATTCTTTGAGTTCACTTTATCATGCCTCACGTGTCCATGCATGAGCATTATAACTCCTCTGAGGTTTTCCAAATGTTTGCCTCGAAACTCAAGACATTGGGGACGCTAATTTGCGAAGGGTTTTTTGATATCTCGAACGGTTTGCCCGTGGCGCAGCAGTGAAGTTATGGCAAAAAATGAGACACGGGAAGTGTCTAATAACATCCACATACATTTTCTGATTTAGATCAAACATCATGGGTTTGTTTGTTGTATGATGCCTATTAGGTGTCAAAGTTATAGCTCCTCCAACTGGCAGCAGGAAGTGTGTAGTTTTTAAAATGCTTTGAATTCAGCATATTATTTTTTACTCTATTTGCTTCAAACTTAATCAGAATACTGATAAAACACAGCCGATAAAAAACTGTTGAGGGGATATTGATATCTAAAATATTGTTGCCATGGCAAAGTGACAAATTTGAAAATTGTTTTCCGGTGATTTTGAGGCAGATAACAAGGATAGAAAGTCATAGAATTGCATGAAACTCACACGTATCAGTATTTATTATGGATAGACACTGGCAAAATGTCATAGAAGGGCATGGATGATGCATGGATTTTTTGGTCAAAAGTGGGGGGTTTTGTTTTAGCTACAGACACCAAACTCAATACATATATTGTTCAAAAAAAGCTGGACAGCTTTCTAATTTACAGTCGTTTGCTACAATACCGGATATTTTTTGGGAAAATAGCTCTAAGCCTCTCAGTGACAGGGGCAGGGTGTATGACTGTGTGTGTGGAGGGGGTGACACAGAGGGAGAGGGGGTGAGAGACAAGAGGGAGAGAGAAAGAGAAAGAGGGAGACTTTAAACATGTATTTAATTACTAGGAAAAAAATCTATCAGTTTTTATATATTTATTTAATGCATTACAGCTAAAGAAATCTCTTTTTCTGTTAGTTTTAGGGACAAAAATCCTAGATCCAGTTAATTTGTAGGGAACTGACAACATACAATTTATGTAATTAGGTTAATAATTGTTATTTACAACATAAAAAGATCTAATGATACATAAGCGGTCTTATAAATTTGATACTGATCTATGACATCCTGTGACATGACATTCGTCCGATCTTACATAATCTCATGGATGTAACAGTAAAAGAATACATGTAGATCAATAACATTGGAGAAAAAATACCTATAAATCATTAAAGGTTTTAGTAACATATAATAATAAGTTCTAATTTGTTAACATTAGTAAATGCATTAACTAACATGAACTAGCAATGATCAATATACTTTTACAGCATTTCTTAATTTTTTCTTAATCAAAATGTTCACTTTAATTCACAGTGCATTAACTAACGCTAACAGATCAAATTTATTTATTTTAAAGATTAAAACGTAATATTACTTAACATTAATAAATGCTATATAATTACTGTTCATGATATTTAATATAGTTGATGTTATTGTTAAACGTTTCCAAACTTTTATATATATATATTTGTGTTTGTGTGTCACAGATGGTTTGGATTAACCCTTTCATTAGGCCTACTGTATATCTCAAGCTTTCAATTTGCGTTTGAACTGGGGAAAAAAAAAGTAACAAATAATTTACATTTTATTTTAATAAATATTAAAAATGTATAAGGTATGCATTCACATGAATTAACACCTAACAGTTGTTTTTATGACTGTAAGTCATTCCCTTCGAATGCTAGGCTATTTAAATTACAATAGTCTACCAATATCGCATGGAACTTGAGAGACGGTCCCTAAATTCGCGATTATCAAACGTCAAGCCACCTTTATGCCAGTACCTTACAGTAAACAAAATTCAGGTTCCACCGAGATTTGAACTCGGATCGCTGGATTCAGAGTCCAGAGTGCTAACCATTACACCATGGAACCACGCTGTGTCACTGCAAGCATATCCTGACTATTCCAAGATTGTTAAAATAAAAGCTAACGTTACTGTATAATATCTAAATAGATTCCTGTATAACTAAAGCTTTTCATAAAATCGCATCGCGTTACAGTCCACCAGTGTACAGAATCATACAGTTTAATAATGTCATTTTGTAATGTAACGTAGGTCTGGTTCTCCAGCCCAGATGATGGCGATAATGCGCTGTCCACAATAAGGAGCAAACCACAGCAGATCGGAGTTTCTAAAGCAGGTGAGAAATGTGTTGTTGTGTTTTACAAGCAACAATTTGCTTATTTTTGCTTTGCGTTTTGCCCAGTGTTTACCATTTATATAAAGCTCTTAACGTTGATGTTCTTCAAAGCTTTGTTTATAAGCGTGCACCGTTGAATGCTTGTTAGTAAAGTAACGTGGTTATCTGTTGGAAATACTTAAATGTTTTAATGCTTCTTCAACGTAATTCGCAGACAACGTTTGGAACCAGCTGCAAACTATATTCCCGAAGACGCTGTGGACCTTGATTTGATCCCACATCCTTATTAAAAAATTAAAAAATGCCTAACCTATGTGTTGCTTATGGATGTGGGAAGTTCAGCGGGCAAAATGTAGCAATGTTCAGGTTTCCCAAAGACCCAGAGGAGTTCCGCAAATGGGAGAAGCAGGTCAAGAAGACCCGAAAGAAATGGGTCGCCAAGACGTACTCCCATCTATGCTCTGAGCACTTTAGCAAGGACTGCTTTGATGCGAAATCCTATGCCTCTGCAAAGACGATGGGGTTCAAAGGACTGAAACTGAAGGATGGAGCTGTCCCGACGATTTTCATCCGACCCCCGTGCAGTAACTGCGGAGGGAGCGGTGTATCCTGTTCGTTTTGTACAAAGAGGAGACGCAGAGCGACCGCTGAACCTCAGCAGCTCGTATCAGTGAGTATCCCATCATGACTCTTTCAGTGCAGACTCATGGAAAAGCCCGTGGCTAGGTATGGAGGCCCAGACCTGCAAAAAATAAGTTAATATAGTAATAACTACTACTACTACTACTGAGGGAAAAAAAACTACTAAGTCTGAGGCCAGTAAGATTTCCTAAGAAAGAGTTCAATACTCTGCATCGTCAGATTTAACTGATCAAAAATCACAGTACAGACATTTATAAATTATTTAAAATAAATACCGTTCTTCGAACAAAAGATTAATGTAAAGTTTTTGTTCACATTACAAATTGTGTATAAATACATACATAGTGTGTATACACACACACATGCATTGTATATATTTAGGAAAATGCGTTGTTTATATATTACATAAGTTCATATATTATATAAATTACATGAATATAAATACATATATGTAAATACATATTTTTTAAATATATGAAAATGTGTTTGCATTTATAGATACATAATA
The DNA here is from genome assembly GCA_032361145.1 of Enteromius fasciolatus. NCBI lineage: Eukaryota > Metazoa > Chordata > Actinopteri > Cypriniformes > Cyprinidae > Enteromius > Enteromius fasciolatus. Next base: position 1,791,640 of record JAUMHR010000011.1, on the reverse strand, counting down.
AATATACACAGAACACACACTGTATTATGTAAACAAAACTTCTATTTTGAATGTGTTTCATTGTTTGACAGCGCTATCAAAATATTAAAGCTACTATCAGTATTGATAATGATAAAATATGTTTCTTGGGCAACAAAACATGATTTCTGAAGAAAACACTAAAGACTGAAGTAGTTTTGCCAACACAGGAATAAATCAGATTTTAAATCGGATATATTTTCCTGTATTTTTTATCCAAAAATATAACCTTGACAGGCAAAAAATACTTAAAAAAATAAAATAAAATGATTCCAAGCTTTTGACTGGTGGTATGTATATGTGTGTGTATATCAACGTTTTATTATTACTTTTTTTAACCTTTGTTTTGATTAATTAATTAATACCTTTGCTTTTCCTAATAAGGATGAACAGGAATGGACATGGAATGATGGAGAAGAAGGATTATTTAAAGGAGAACACCACAATCAGCAGAATTTCAGTGATGAAGATGTTAATGATTCTATGACACTTTCTTCCTGTGCAGAAATTGATGGAATAGGTAATTCAGGAACACTGATATTACTGAACACGTGCATGCCATGGGTAGGTCTGTGTAAACCCAACTCAATTTTATGTCTCTGCAGTTACATGTGAAATGTGTGGAACCAAAGGCACCACGGAAACCTTCTTCTCCAGGTCCAAGCGCTTCTGTAGTGTGTCATGCTCGCGTTCATACTCCTCCAACTCAAAGAAATCCTCAATTCTTGCACGGCTCCAGGTGGGAATGTCTGGCAAAGTAATTATACCCACATTTATTCGGACAGTGAATGAATTTCTGTGTGTCTTCGTACTCAGGGAAGGCCACCAAATAGGAAGTCATCACACAAACTCTCTCTGAAATCACAGACGGAGGCTTCACACTCAAAAGTCAATGAGCAGCAGCATCAGGAGAGTAGAGCATTTGGACAAGATGGTAAGAAAACACACAGTTTACTCTTAGGTTTTGCTACAGTGAGCTATACAAATATCTAAATGATGATATGGTACCGTCTATGTCAAGCTACTTTGGCTGGATTTGACTGGGGTAATTACCTTGAGAAAAGTGGCCTCCTCGCTGCCCCTGTATCCTGCTTCAGACATGTGAGTGATTTCTATGTACTGTAGAAAAATGCTCAATAAAAATGTTTCTGGGTAAAACAAATGTGCTGAATGTTATAACAATGTGTAAATGACCTTCCCATTATTGTTGCTGTTGCATTATGGTGGTCAATCTATTACTCCCCACCTCACAGGTACCACTCTGCACTCAATGGGACGACATCTACGTGGGGTTAAAAGTGGAGGTTCTCAACAATCACACAGCCTTGCCAAGTAAGGTGTATTGGATCGCCACTGTTGTGCAGCTGGCAGGTACATAACTCATAATAAAATATAAATATATTTAATTGTAATATTGTAATAAATAATTGTTATTATTCAAAAGTTTGGGGTTGGGGGTATGTCTCTTTTGCTTGCCAAGACTGCATTTAATGATAAATGAAAAAACACGGTAAAAGCAGTAACATGAAACGAATTTCTATTTTAAATCACATTTTTATTTTATTATATTTTAAAGTGAATGAGTTAAACAAACCTGTAACAATGTAACCACTTTCATTGTATGAAAGTGGTTATATATATATAAATAAATATATATATATATATATAAACATATAAAATATAAAATATAAAATATATAAATATATAAAATATATATATACTAGGACAATAAACAACCAATACTAATTAAATGGAGCGTATGTTTATGTGATAACATGTTTTGAAGCTACACATTGTTTATTAGATCGTAATGCCATTTTATTAAAACTAGTGTGAAACGATTAAACAATATATGAGTGTGTACTGGGTTTCTTTATTATATATATATAAAAACCAACATATGCTTGTATACATTTAAGAAAGATGCTGTATTTATCTATTAAACATGGTAACATTTTACAGTAAGGTGTCGTTACTTAACATTAATGTATTTACTTACATGAACAAACAATGACAAATTGATTTATTCATCTTTGTTAATGTTAGTTCCTAAAATATGCAATCATTCATTGTTTATTCATGTTAGTTCACAGTGCATTAACTAATGTTAACAAACACAACTTGTGATTTTAATAATGCATTCGTAAATGCTAAAATGAGCATCAACCAAGATTAATAAATGCTGTAGAAGGATTGTTCATTCTACCTTATTGTAAAACGTAACCTTAAATATATTTATATATAATACAATATCATAATAATAAACATAAATGTATAATACATGTACATATTGACAAATATTACATATTATGTACTGTATGTGTGTATTTAATTTATATTTATACATATATATTTATATTTTATATATATACATACACATGCATAATAAACACAGTACACATACATATATTATTTAAACAAAAACGTTTATTTTTGCGATTAATCATTTGACAGCACAAATTAAAACATTGTACATTTGTAGTGTGCAGTTAAATTTAATTGTGGGTACCATTACGTGATATTGTGTGTTACTTAGACTTTTGTGTTTCTCTCAGGGTATATGGCTCTTTTGCGTTATGAGGGCTTTGAAGATGATGACAGCCATGATCTGTGGTGTAATTTAGGCACAGCTGATGTTCATCCTATAGGCTGGTGTGCAGTGAACAGCAAGCTCCTTGTCCCACCTCAAGGTTAGTATTTGCACCATAGGTCATCAGGTATAAATTCTATAAAAATGCTAAATCTTTATATTTATTTCCCATAGAGGTCCACCAGCATATTAAAGACTGGAAATCTTATCTGATGGAGAGACTGGTTGGAGCGCACACACTTCCTGTTGACTTTCACGTCAAGGTGACAGCTCTGGCAAATTACTATTCCATTGACACCATCTGTTTTTCTTTCATTTCTGCATAACTGTTATCTTCTGTTTCCCATTTGTCTGTGTTTCAGATGGCAGACAGTTTGAGGTGTCCGTTCAGGCAGGGGGTTCGGGTGGAGGTGGTCGATCGCTCGCAGGTGAGCCGTACCCGTTTGGCTGTGGTGGATACTGTTATAGGAGGCCGACTCAGACTGCTGTATGAGGATGGGGGACTGGGACCCTCAGGTGAAGTGCTCTCAGATTTCTGGTGTCACATGCTGAGCCCCCTATTACACCCTGTAGGCTGGTCTGAAAGAGTGGGCCACTCAATCAAAGAAACAGGTGAGAAGACGAGAGACAGAGACGGATAAACAAAATGTTGACATGAGCAAACTAAAAAATACTGATTGGATTTTCTTGGTTTTTACAAGGACACCTCAAAATAAAGTGTTACCATTTATTGTTATTATTATTTTAGTATGGATGCTAGTTTCCAGCTCCTATTACAAAATGAACTTTATTTCCATACTATTTTGTCAGAGGTTATTTGTCTTATTAGGTTTATAGAAAATATCATGCATATTTCTCACACAGATACAAGTGTTAACATGAGTAGCCATCCAGCATTCCGCAAAGTCCTTCAAAACAGCGTGCCAGATCAATTCAAGAAGGTTAGTTCAAGAAGTATGCCATTTACCTAAAATTTTGTCACAATTCCTTTTTTTTAGTTTGTTAGTTTAAAAATCTTATGGCGTGTAATAATTTACTATGTATAATTCCTTACTCTATGCAAACAGTTAAGGGCCGTTTACATGGGAGACACATTTTTTGAGGAAGGCATGAAACTTGAAGCAATTGATCCTCTGAACCTTGGGAACATCTGCGTTGCATCAGTCCGTAAGGTACGATACAGCCTTCAAGTACTTCAAGTGAATAATTATATTACCTTGTTAAAAGTATTGACGTGGCTTATCTCATCACTCAGGTGTTGTTGGATGGATACATCATGGTAGGCATTGACGGTGTCGAGATCGGTGATGGCTCTGACTGGTTTTGTTATCATGCCAGCTCACATGCCATTTTACCTGTTGGGTACTGCGAGAACAACAACATACCTCTCACCTTACCTCCTGGTAATGTCTTTAACGTCTAAAATTAACATTTAAGGGAAAATAAATTGTTGGAATTTTTTTTTAAATTGCCTGCTTTCTCATCAGGTTATGATCATGCCACATTCTCATGGGCAAAATATTTAGAAGAAACGGGAACTGTAGCTGCTCCACGAAGACTTTTCAACACAGTAAACCTTTTGATAGTTGAGCCGTATACATTATGTCAATGCATATGATTTTGAATGTTTTAAGCTTATCTTGTGGACTTTCCCAGGATGATGTAGGCCATGGCTTTAACTCGGGTATGAAGCTAGAGGCAGTGGACCTCATGGAGCCACGGTTGGTGTGCGTGGCCACTGTTAGGCGCTGCATAGGCCGGCTTCTCCTCCTTCACTTTGATGGTTGGGAGCCTGAGTTTGATCAGTGGGTAGACTGTCAGTCTCCTGAAGTTTATCCTGTGGGCTGGTGTGAAATCACTGGCTACCAGCTGCAGCCACCTATCGGCCCAGGTAAAATAATTGTCATGGTATTCATATGTGTTGTCCAAAATTTGGATGTTACCCATTGTTTTTTGTTCTCTTGTGTAGAGCCACCTCAGGGTCAGGAACGCTCACACACAAGTAAAAAAGCAAAACCTTTTATGGGAAGGAGGAGTAAGTTTAATTTGATTACTTGTTGATTCTTAAATTATGTAAAGCACATAATGGTTACATTCAACAAATGTCTCTTAACTAGTTTTATACTGTTGCCAGTAGCTTCCTTTCTTTCTCTTATGATTCTGTATTTGTCATTTTAGAGCGAAGATTTGTAAAGAAAAACATGAGTAAATGCACATCTAAAAGCCAGCATACACGCCCCACTGAGAATCCGGAGAAAGATCAATCACAAGAGCCATCAAACCCTTCTGTCACTCCATATACCTTACAAATAAAGAGTGAACCTGAGGAAGAAAGTATGTAGTAATCCCTTCATTCGAGAAAATGTATATTCAAAAATATAAATATATCTTTAGTTCTTACATGATTTGCCTATGTCTCTACAGTTATCGCAGTACAAGTGAAGGTGGAGGAAATGGAAACCCCTTTATTATCCAATGCACAAACCAAAGAAAGTGACAACCCAGAACCATTCACAACCTTCAAACAGGAGGACTTAGTTTAACCCTACTCTGCGTATCTTAAAAAAAAAAAAAAAAAAAAAAGTGTATGTGTGTATATATATATGCAAAAGTGAGAAGCAGATAGTCTACTTTGTGGGTTTTAATAATAAACACTTGTAGGTCTGTTTAAGCATTATTTTTGGTTCTGAAATAACACTGGTAGTTATTTAACTCAGTGGTTCCCAACCATGTTCCTGGAGGACCCCCAACACTGCATGTTTTCCATGTTTCCTTAATCAAACATACCTGATTCAGATCATCAGCTCATTAGTATTGACTCCAAGACCTAAAATGGGTGTGCCAAACAAAGGAGAGATGTAAAACGTGCAGTGTTGGGGGTCCTCCAGGAACGTGGTTAACTCAACCAAGCTGTTAAGTGTCAGCTATAGGAACAATTAAGTGATTATTACTTTTTCACCATTTTCATACATACTCATTTTTTCACATTACTGAAATCTTGCGATCTTCTATTAAAATGATTTCATTTGTGTTAAGGCACTTTTTGATTCATTATTTGGAGTCAAATTCTTGGTGATTTCAAGGCATATTTAGTAACATATTTAGTTACTGACATGTTAATTAGCATAAAACAATACAAATTTTTTTTAAATCAAGTAGGTAAATTTAACAGTAATATTTATAACAAGCACCCTCAATAATGAAAACTGTTTAAAGTAGGCTTCAGGTTATATTTACAGTGGGTACGGAAAGTATATTCACTGTTATATTGCAACCATTTGCTAAATTCATTCAAGTTCTTTTTTTTCCCCTCAATGTACACACAGCACCCCATATTGGCAGAAAAACACAGAATTGTTGCCATTTTTGCAGATTTATTAAAAAAGAAAAATATCACATGGTCCTAAGTATTCAGCTGTGCTGTGACACTCATATATTTAACTCAGGTGCTGTTTGTTTCTTCTGATCATCCTACACCTTCATTTGAGTCCAGCTGTGTTTGATTAAACTGATTGGACTTGATTAGGAAAGCCACACACCTGTCTAGATAAGACCTTACAGCTCACAATGCGTGTCTGAGCAAATGAGAAACACGAGGTCAAAGAACCTGCCTGAAGAGCTCAGAGACAGAATTGTGGCAAGGCACAGATCTGGCCAAGGTTACAAAAATATTTCTGCTGCACTTAAGGTTCCTAAGAGCCCAGTGGCCTCCATAACCCTTAAATGAAAGATGTTTGGGATGATAAGAACCCTTCCTAGAGCTGGCCGTGTGGCCAAACTGAGCTATCGGGGGAGAAGAACCCA
>JAUMHR010000011.1:1700977-1726790 GCA_032361145.1 Enteromius fasciolatus | reverse complement strand
TGTTTGTTTTTTGTGAACTGCTGTGAAATAAAGTCTTTTGTTGTACCCGCACTTGAATCTCGGTCTCGTACCTGACAGAATATATACCATGTGAAAATCATTCTTTGTTTATTCTCAACAGGTTGTCAGTATCATCTCAGCAGTTTGTGAAAGCGTGTTTGTGCAATCCGTCTGTAAATCCCACTTGGTTTGATATTTTGTAAATAAATAAAACTAGATGAACAAATTATATATATATATTACTGTGTTACAAAAAAAAGAGTATAATTTGAATCAAATTTTATTAGCTTAATTTATATAAATTTTAAAAATGTATTAATTGAGGTAACATTGATATAAAAAATATATAGTCACAAATCACACAAGGCTGAATAACTGGCAACAAAAAGAAAAAAAGAAAAAGAAAAGAAAAAAGCTTTCTAAACTCTGAAACTTTTATTTTAGATAATCAACTTTAAATATGTAATTTTCATTTATAAACATTAGAATAAACTGTCTGTTGTCTAGATGAGCAATCCGCACAGCATTAAAGTAGTTTTAAATTAACAGAGCCGGATTTATGCATGACTCTGTGCCCTTAAAACCAGGACAAACCGAAAGAACCTGGGTCCCGTCTGAACTCCAGCACTCCCCTGACAATTCATACAACCTCCCCGATCCATGTGTGTTTCAAAGTTCACTGCAAGTGCACCAAAAATAGAAAGAAACAGCATGTAGGTCTCATGTGCGTGTTTGGAAAGAGCATCAACCATATGAAAACAAGTCAAACTGGATTTTTTTTTTTTTTCATACAAAGCTGTTCATACTTTAAAAGATGCTAATATGCTAGTACATATACATGTTCCTTTACCTCACTTTGCATCTCTGGTGTCCACATGTTTAGAATAGAAACAATAACAGCATTTGGGTTTGGAACAATATGGGAAAATTAAATAATGACAGCAACCATTTCCTCAAAACATTTAGAGAATAACAACTGCTAAACATTACAGACTTTTATTCCTAAAGTCTCTAAAGCGGTTTTATTTCTTTTTGTTTTTGTAAGAAACATGAGAGTGGCTCTGAAGGTCAAGTGTGCAGGGGGTGGAGGAAGGTGGCAGGGGTTAATGAGGATGTCAGAAGGGGTCTTACACACATACATGAGCATGTGAAAGAGGTTTTAGTCAGGGAGAGGAAACCCAGATTAAATTGCCAGTAGAACAATACCACGGATTTAGTTCAGATAACCCACATTAACAACCAGTGAGATGGAACCTTTTAGCCCCGAAACAAAATAATAAGTATCTTTACAACCAGCCTATTAACTACCATCTGTTGGGCCGCTGACCAGACCCTCTGGCTGCAGAGAGCGTGTTGTTTAGTGTGGGAGTGAAAGGTGGCTGGAGGGGGAGGAAAGAAAAAGATTAAAAGAAAGAGTCAATCTGTTTCACAAAAGCGATTTATTTGTAAAGTCTTTTTTTTTTTTTTAAATGCTAAAGAATACTAATAATGGAACCGCAAGACAGATGGCAATGGCAGCATGAAAAAAACTGTTCAATAAATAGTTACCTCGACTCTTTCCACAAAGTAATTTATCTTATTAACCTAATATTGTTAAACAGATGCATAATGCGACATATGTAAATATTTTAATCCTATCTAGTCACAACCATGGCAAGCAGTATAAAAAAAAGCATTTTAAACATCAAATATGTCCACATTTTCTTTTTAATTTTTATTGTGGACATATACGTTACTTGATGCTGTACATGAAGGCTGCTTTATAATTGCCAAGCAACATAGCAACTTGGCACATACACATAACCATCTGCATTTTGCAACTGCTTTAAACATGTGTTATACAATAAGAATTTAGAGTCAAAACTATTTATTTTATAGTACTGCACTGCACTATGCACGAAAATAGGTTTTTGGGATGAGAAAGTACACCAGTCCTGGTCTTTCATGCAGCAAGCTCTGCTGACGTTTTTGAATAATGATGCATTTAATAATGTGCAGATAATGTAAGCCAAACATCTTTTGAAATTTTTACAATCCGCAACTTTATTTAATATGTGTTTACAATGTATTTACGATTAAATATAATGTGGAAAGCAGCAAATAAATCATTTTGATGTAGTTAAAAATTATTTCAAGTAAAAATATTGTATTATACATTTAAAATGACACAACACATGGTGCTTAGAGGTCTTTATTGATTTCTGGTTTGGCAGCATCACATCTGTCAGATCAATACAACAGTCCCCATCTGACCTCACCACATTTGAGTGATACAATAAATGGCAAAATAAGAGCCTTACATATATTTAATCCACAAGGCTGGCAGTTCTGCTTATTTTCTTGAAAAAAAAAAGTTCCTTAGGACATGTATTTATTTTAGCATTGTACACCATATAAAATCTGCAGATGCACATACAGTCACTGATTTAAGATGAAAACGGTTATTATTCATGTAAATGGTTCCATCTTGAAGCAACTAGGAATTACACAAGCTTCAGCCTGAATCCAACCCTTAGAGATCTGAGATGACTGAACACACGAGAAGAGATGATGCCAATCTCCAACAAGACCTCAGATGGTGCTAACCCTGGAACATCAAATAAAACTACCAAATTTTGCTTAATTGCAGCATTTAATCATTGCATTTAATTAACATATAATCATTGCAGTTAAGTGTTCAATGTCTGTTTGATGTAGTGTAATTTGTAGGTAACTGCCTTATTTTTACTGTACATTTCTGCCATAGTCACATTAATAACCTACTAAATATAATGTAGTAACTTAAATTGTTCTGTAAAGCTGCCTTGCAACGATTTTTATTGAGAGAAGTGCTATAGAAAAAATCTGAATTGAATAAAATCTTTAAAGGGTTAGTTCACCCAAAAATAAAAATTCTGTCATTAATTACTCACCCTCGTGTCATTCCAAACCCATAAGACCCTTGTTCTTCTTCGGAACACAAATTAAGATATTTTTGATGAAATCAGAGATAATCCCAGATGTGGTAAAAACACTGGTAAAAAAATGTGACATCCGTGAATCAACTTCAGTTTTGCGACTTTACGAGAATACTTTTTTGAGTGCAAAGACAACAAAAATAACAGCATATTCTCTACCATTCCTCTCCTATGACTTACATCTTCCACCATTTTAGAGAATATTACAGCTTAAGTGTACGCATAAACAGCCGCAGATTACAAACATGTGCGTGCTTTCACCCGGATGTAAACAAGGCTGACTACGTTAAATACGTCTTGTAGCATTGCAAAAGTGAAGTTGATACACTAATGTTAGATGGACTGTTTAACCAATGTTTTTGCTACATTTCTAGATCTGGGATAATTTCAGTTGTATTGCTGTCTATGGAGGGTCAGATGGCTTTGTGTTCCGGAATTTGTGTTCCGAAGAGGAACGGAGGTATTATGGGTTTGGAATGACATGAGGGTGAGTAATTAATGACATTTCATTTTTGGGTGAACTAACCATTTAAGAGCAGCATTTAGGTTCCTGGAGAAACTGATTGTTCAGTAAATAAATCAAGTAAAGATGAAATTTTTTCCTCTCTTTTGAAAATATTATACCAAATATATCAACACCATTTACATTATCAATCAATATTAGTAATATATTTTTTAAATTTAGTAATACTTTACGTATTTAGTAATACGTAAGGATCCGCCTACTTTGAGGCTGGATGTCGTGTCTCACCTCCCAGCTACTACAGAGAAGCTCCTGGGGAATTCCTAATTTTGGTTCTTTAATTTTAAGTTTATATTTAATTTTATTTTTACGTTTGAGGTTACCTCGTTTTAATCTGACTCCAATTTTAATTTATTATTAAGTTTAAGTTACAAATTTGTATGCTGATCCGAAAATGGGTTGTATCATAATTTAGAAGCTTTTTGGTTATTCTAGATCTGAATTATCTTTCGTCCTTTCATTGAGGTCCCTTTAGGACTGGGTCCAGCGTCCTGTCCCAAAATATACTGCTTGTCAGTCTAATAATTACTCAGAGACTGGAGACGATTAATTATCTCGCTTGCCAGCCGCGAACTGCTTGCTTTTTGCAAAGAGATATTTTCCATAATCTAGTCTGACCCAGCGTGTTAATTATTAGCAATATACAGGAATCAAAAGTCTCGGACAATGCGCAAACGGCTTCACCGTCCAAGCCTCCAGTTTGATATATTCTGATCCTACATGTATACGCCTAACGGTGACTCGCCCAAGTTAATAATCACGAATGATTTCATCAGTCTAAAATTGAATTAAGAAATACATTTTTATTTTTACCAGGCATAGTAAAATATCAATTAAAATCATCAGGAACAGTTATCTCAGCCAATTGACATAATTAAACAATGTGAAATCCAATTCAGTCATTAATTTAAAATAATGCATCACATTAATAAATCAAACCATAATATTAAATCAATTACATAATTTAAACATTTAGTTTCCATTTAAGAGAATGCATACACTAGCCAATTACATACTTTAAGAAATAAGAATTACCTTCAGTTGCAATTTTAAAAGAATGAGTACCTTAGCCAATTACAAAGAATCCAATTCATTTCTAAAATAAAATAATGCATACCTGATGAAAACTCTAATCTATAATAGTTTATAATAATGTTTTAACAATATACATGACTACTGTGAAACCAAAACCAATGCACCACTCATCCTTTTACCTTTCATTTGAATGTAAATACGAAAATTAAAGAGCAATGTCTTCACAAGATATGATGTTCTTAGCTTACATTTTTCTTTGAACCAGAACAGTGTGAGTGTGTGTGCTGTGGAGTTTGGGGTCGTAAAATGGGTGACTGGGTCAAGGGGGGGTGGCTGTTTATTGTCTGTACTGCCAGGTTCCAACTTTTATGGCTCGGCCTGCAGCATGCGAGAATCTCCTCAGTCCAGCTTTCTCAGAAAAGATTCAAAACATCTTTTATCCAATTTTTCTAATTCTTGCAATACAAATAATCATAGCATCTTTAAAAATAGTAATAATTTATTACCATTGTTAAATGTAATCTTTAGCAATATATATATATATATATATATACACACACACAGTGAGGTCAATAAGTATTTGATTTTGCATGTCCACTTACTTAGAAATCATGGAGGGGTCTACAATTTTCAGCATAGGTGCATTTCCACTGCAGTCACTATGGTGAAGAATCAGCCCAGAACTAGGAGGAGGGAGGAGCTGGTCAATGCCTTGAAGAGAGCTGGGACTATTATTTCCAAGGTTACTATCAGTAATACACTAAGACGTCATGGTTTAAAATCTTGCATCGCACGGAAGGTTATCCTACTTAAGTCAGCCCATGTCCAGGCCCGTCTGAAATTTGCCAGCGACCATCTGGATGATCCAGAGGAGTTATGAGAGAAAGTCCTGTGGTCAGATGAGACCAAAGTAGAACTTTTTGGTCTTAGCTCCACTTGCCATGTTTGGAGGAAGGAGAATGATGAGTATGATCCCAATAATACGGGACAACTGCACAATATTAAGGAGAGGATGAATGGGGCTGTGTATTGTGACATACTGGGCAAAAACCTCCTTCCCTCAGTCTGAGCATTAAAAATGGGTCGTGGCTGGGTCTTCCAACATGGCAATGACCCAAAGCACACAGCCAGGAAAACCAAGGAGTGGCTCCTTAAGAAGCATATCAAGGTTCTGGAGTGGCCTATCCAGTCTTCAGACCTAAATCCAATTGAAAATCTTTGGATGAAGCTGAAACTTAGTATTAGTAGGTTGGCGGATTAAGCATCCAGTCGTTTTTCGCTGAGGAGCCGAGCCGGTGTACATGGCCCCCTAGTGGCGGTACAGCCCCATGGCGACGAGACGTGACGTCTCCGTTCCCTTCTTCAGGGAAAGAGGGTTACAATACATAACCGAGACGTTCCCTTTTAGTCAGTCACTCCGAGTCACGTCGGTGACCGACGAATATGGATCCCTATGGAAAACGCCATGAAGCTGTCCCTTCCAGTGTCGTGTGGGAGTCTCAAAAACACCCAATGTTTGGTCTCTAGGCCGGGACTCAACCACAGGATACCAGAACTTGCACTACCTAAGTACCTGGACCACTGGGACGTCTGAAGACGTGCGGAGTCTGCCTTCCCGTAAGAGGTCCTAAGACAGAAAGAATGTCATGAGATTTCAATGCATATGGAATATTGGAGGTGATCGAACCCTCATGGAGCAGTACTGCTGGGCAACACGTTTTTTTTTTTTTTTAACCATGAATACACATGAGCAATTCTTAAAGGTATACTCACGGATCCCAGCCCTCTAGCCGTTCTCAAGGGATTCAACGCATCGAGAGCCTGGCGCCAGATGCTCCGCAACATCCGGCAGCCGAGGGGAATGGAGGAACTCGACAGGGTCTACTGAAAGGACACTCTGGAGAATATCGTTGCCAAGCCAAACCGAGCAGGTCCTACTCCGGCTCTTCAGCTCTGTTTGAGGTGAGAAGCCGGGAGGAAACTGGTTCAACACGAAGGCTATAAAACCTAGCGAACGTGTTAGAGGTCGCCCAACCCGCAGCTCTGCAGATGTCTGCCAGCAAGGCGCCACGTGTCAACGCCCAGGACGAAGCTACACTTCTTGTTGAGTGAGCCCGTACACTGAGGGGACAGGGCACACCCTGTGCCTGATCCACTATCCAGTGGGCCATCCTCTGCTTGGAGACGGCATTCCCCTTCTACCGTCCATCAAAAAAGATAAAGAGCTGGTCTGAGGTCCTGAAACTCTGAGTCAGCAGGGTTGGGTTTGCCTCCTCTGGGGGCAGCGCTTGGAGGCTCACCACCTGATCTCTGAAGGGAGTGGGAGGACCCTTGGGCACGTAGCCGGGCCGTGGCCTCAGTGTTACCTGGGAATCCTTGGGCCCGAACTCTAGGCACTAATCATCGACGAAAATGCCTGCAGGTCCTCTACCCTCTTGATGGAAGCCAATGCCAGCAGGAGAAGAGTTGATGGACCGCTGTGGCTGCAGCCATATGCCCCAGGAGCCTCTGAAACTGTTTCAGTGGAACTACTATCCTGCGTTTGAATGAATTCAAGCAGTCCAGCAGCGACTGAGCATGTTTCTCGGCCCAACAGGCTGAGGTGTTGTAATACCAGGTCCCTGTGTTCGCACAACTGAGCTCTGGATTGTGCTGGCATCAGCCAATCATCGAGGTAGTTGAGAATGCGAACCCCTTTCTCCTTGAGCGGAGTCAGGGCAAGGCAAACCTCAGGAATGGCCTGTGGCGCGGAAGGATTGCGACATGAAAGTATGTGTCCTTCAGGTCTATGGCTGCAAACCAATCCTGGGGACGGACGCATGGGAAGATGCGTTTCAGCATCAACATCTTGAACGGAAACCTGTGAAGGGCTCGAATCAAGACTCGCAGATTCAGGATCGGTCGTAACCCGCCACCTTTCTTTGGCACTATGAAGTACGGGCTGTAAAACCCTGTCTTCATATCGGCTGTAGGGACCGGCTCTATTGCTCTCTGTGCCAGGAGAGTAGCAATCTCCGCATGCAGGACAGGGGCATTTGCAGCGTTCACTGACGTGAAGCGAATGCCGCTGAACCTGGGCGGGTGCCGGGCGAACTGAATCGCATAGCCGAGCCGGATGGTCCGGATGAGCCACCGAGACAGTCTGAGGCCTATCCAGGCGTCTAGGAACAGTGCCAGAGGCATCAACGGGACAATCGGGGTGCCGGTGGTGGGGCAGCCGGGGGGAACGCAGGGACCCGGCCCGGGCGTCTCTAAGCCGGTCCGAGGCGGGGTCCGAGTGTGTGCCACTCTTACCTGCGTTCGGGCAGAAGTGAGGCTGGAAGTCCATAGGGCCGTCCTCCCGGCTCACAAACTGCTGCCTGTAATGAGAGGAGAGTGAGTGTGTTTTATAGGTAGGAGCACAGAGCCCACGCCGTAACCTTCGTCGCACGTAGAGAGAGGTCCGTTGCGGTACGGAGTTCTGATAGAACTTCCGGGTCAGGGCCACCCTCGTGCAGGGCCTTCAGTGCCTTGGCCTGATGGACCTGCAGCAACGCCATGGCGTACACGGAGGAGGCAGCTTCTCCACAAGCTTTGTAGGCATCATCGACGAGAACCAATGAAACTCTACAGGCCCGGGAGGGGAGCAACGGGTTACCCTGCCAGGAGGTAGAAGCCGGAGGACACAGTTGCATCGCAACAGACCTCTCCACCAGGGGGACCCCCGTGTAGCCCCTAGCTGCATTACCGTCAAGGGTGGTGAAGGAGGACGAGCCACTGGGTCGCTTCCTAGCAGTGAAAGGTGCCTTCCACGACTGAGTGAGCTCACCATGCACTTCCGGGAAGAAAGGCACAGGAGTGGGTCCCTGTGCACCACCTGTTCATCGGGGGGAGCCTCAAGGGTGACATCCGGGACCGTTTCCGGTAAACCGAACTGCCCCGATGAGAACTCCCCTCCCACTCTGGAACCGGAAGTTCCGCGGACGCTCTCAGCGCAAGCTCTAGATCGCGGAAGAGGGACCCCACCACGCTCGAGGTAGTGAAGCCTGGTCCACAGCTCCGCGATGATCATCTTACCGCAAGCGGAACATGACTCATCCACAAACGCTGCCTTAGCGTGTTCGATTGCACGGCTGGTATGACATCCTGAAAAGGACGCGTCTTTACAAAGACGTTCCACCCGTAAGCCTGTCTCTTTAGGCTTTACTCTTTTTGTGAAGGCTGAAGCGCACAGGGGCGATGGATTCTCAGAACACAAAAGCTATGACTCGACTGGAACCACCGCCGCTGAGATGCCGTGACACCAACTCTCTCTGTCAGGTGAGTAGAAATGCTCAGGAACTGCTGCATAAACTGCTCAGCTCCGAAGCGAAAAGCTAATAAATGCTTAATCCGCTGACCTACTTATACTCGCGCTGTGATTAGGTGCAGCTGGATATTAATCAGCATATGCCAATTTCATTGCCGTTTTTATATACACGCAGAGTGGATTTGCCTTCTCGAAGCGAGATTCCTAATTGTTGGTCACTGACGTTACTCGGAGTGACCAACTGAAAGGGTCTGAATAGGGCTTTACTTTTTGTCATTATTTAGGTAGCACACATATTCTGAATGCCTTTGGCAAAATTCAAATGAGCTATTTTAATCTAGATTAATCTAGATTAAAAACATTTATCTATGCCCACCCCTAATATATACATACATAATAGTAAAATATTTAAATATATCTAAATATGTAATTTAGATTTATATATAATAAAAGCACATACATTGTTGGACATAATTGGACAAAATAATAAAATGTGTTTTGCATGAAGGTTTCTGCTAAATTACTAAATTAAAAAAATAAACAAACAAAAAAAATCCCACATAGTTGGTCTCATTTGCAGTCGTTTTTTAATTTATGCTTTCAACTATCATCTCTTTTTTCAATATATTGTAAATAAGAAAATTGCTAATTCCTATGTGAGACACAATATCTAGGATGCAAATTAGGATACAGTTTTAGTCGCCATTTAGAACCACCTGGTTATAAGTAACAAAACATCACATGCATGTAGGCATATGTTTATGAGTTTTACATGTATCTGATTATGATGGTCTGTGAGGTTTATCCCAGCAGAGGCAGAGGGGCCAGATACGGGTTAACCCACTTTTCCAGACGCCCCGTGGCTGTTCTCCCCCATGTTGCCATCAGTCACAGCTCAATGGCCAGTCCTATCCTCTGTCTTTTATTCTCACACATGAATACGTTCGTTCTCAGGTGTGAGGGCCTGTGAAAGGAGCAGGGGCAGAGGTGGGAAAGCCTCCACTCTTTAGGGATGACAAACATCTGTGTAAGCCATCAAAACAGTCGCTGAGCTTCTCGCTCTCACTCTCCAAACTCAGCAACTCCTCCACCCCCATCGCAGCTTGAACCGCTGTTTGTCTAACGCCACCAAAGACTTCCATCCAGGCCTTGACGCGGGACAAGAGCAAATGAG
Organism: Enteromius fasciolatus; assembly: GCA_032361145.1. Lineage (NCBI taxonomy): Eukaryota > Metazoa > Chordata > Actinopteri > Cypriniformes > Cyprinidae > Enteromius > Enteromius fasciolatus. The sequence goes on along the minus strand of JAUMHR010000011.1, from coordinate 1,716,813 downwards.
AGATTCATCATTGCAGGAAGTCGGGACTGATCAAAGCGCTACACGGCTGTGTCACAAGGTCTTCCGAACCGCCCCTCTTCACATGAGTTGAGAAAGTCGAGATTGCAGTTTGTCGAAAGGATAATTACTTTGCCGGTCATTAATGCCGCTTCTCGGAGAGGGAGATTGTTTTAATATTAATGTCCATGGGGGATGTGGAATCAGAAAGGTAGCTGGGCTTTGGCACTCTGATCAGAGGGTCTGGTGTGTGGAGTGAGAAGAGTCTCTTTGATTCTCTCCTGTTTTTTACAGTCCAGCGACCGCATTGTTATTGCTGAGTTGTTTGCTAATGAGATTTCCAGTCAAGTTGAAGCCATGTCCCATCTCATGAAACTTAAGGCCGCTTCTTTTTGCCTTTTCCCAAAAAAGGCAGCAGTACGCCAGTAGTCTATCTCTCAGACACATCATTACACCAGAGAGAAAGACCATTTACAAGAGTGGGACGCTTCTGCTAATGATGCTAGTCAAGTCACCTTTATCTCTAAAGTGCTTTATACAATATAGATTGTGTCAAAGCATCTTCACAGAGATAAACAGGAAATAGCAGAAGCAATTATAGAAATTCAGCTATGGGGGCAGTTAAGATTCTGTGCTAAAGTAGCTCCAGTGAAATGCAGAGTAAAATACGACATATATATGACACACTATTTTCCTGTTTAATGCTTTGACACAATTTGTATTGTATAAAGTGCTATAAATAAAGGTTGACTTATACAAGTAAACTTGACTTGAAATGGGCTTGCAACATCAGACGTTTGATTCATTAGGACACTTCACTCATACAAAGAATCTTTTGCAGGGGTTTTCAACTGAACATAATATACGCATTCACAGAAAACAAATTAGTGCTGCATAAGTTTGATATTCACCTACAATATATTGCAAAACAAACTAATTTCTTTTTTTGTCAACTATGAAGCAACTCTTTACTGCACATACAGCTTGTACTGTGGGTAAAGCCAATCTATAAATATGTGGCCCTGAACCGCAAAGGTCATACAGTAAGTCACATGGTAATATCTGTAGTAATATACCCATGCAAATCTTTTGTCCCACTAAAGATATACTGAATATATATTTGATTGTGTACACTTTAAATATCCTGCATTTAAATATAGATATTATTCAAAGATCATTCAATCTTTACACATTAAAACACATTTTAGGCTTAAAATTAAGAGATGTAAATCTTGCACAAGTATTACTCCCAAATAAAGGTTAATTAGAATTTTTATATCAGTCTTGAGTGATATTTTAGTAAATATGTTAATAGATTTGAACTAATCTTAAAATGAAATACATGTATATTACTTTTTTATAGGGTATGTGTGAACATAATTGTATTTGAAAAAACAAAACAAAAAAAAACAACAAGCATCTTTCTGTGTGAATGTAGCCCCTAAAGTACCATGTTCATGGATTCTGTCCCACTCAACCAAAGGCAAAGGCAGGGAAGGGGTGTACAAATGTAGAGCGCATATTCCCCAGACTGCAGTGGAGCCACGCAGTGGGAAGTGGATGAAAGTAAACACGGCATGTGGAGGAAAAAAATATGCTGAAATCGCCTTCTTTAAAAAAATGATGTCTGACGAAATTTGGGTGACCTCCTGGCCTTTCCCACAGCCATAAAAGCCCTAGAGTCTGCAGACCACAGCCTGCCACTGCAGCGGGTAAACCATACAGTCCCTCGCTCTGTCTCTCTCCCTCTCATGCTGTTGCATTCTTTCCTTTTCTTACCCCCTCTCTCTTCACATGTCCTAATTACTTTACTTCCATGACGATAATGTGTCTTTCTTAACAGCATGGGGTCACAACAAATCCAGAATATTTCAGGAGTATGCAAACTGTGCTGCTTTGATGAATGCGTAAGTAAACATGTGAGTTCTATAATAGAAGGACAAATTATAATGGCAACTATCATAATCTTGGTCCTAATATTGCCGTCCGGTTTACATAATTTTAATGTTTTCAGCTCTGTAAGACCCTTCTGTAGATTTCCCCACTATAATTTGTGCAGATAAAAAAAAACTCCCTCTTGGTCGACTTATAACCCAAAAAAGCAGTAGCTACAGAAGAGGTGTACTGTAAAATCCCCTTGGTTCGATGTCCAATAAGTCAAAGACACAGAGAGAAAGTCCATGTCTAACAATCCATGATGAGTTGTCCATTAGTTGACTAATCCAAAACATCCGTATCTATGACAACATTACTGTTAAAAAAAGGAAAGAAAACAAACAGAGTTTGAGTGAAAAGGCTGTTTATCCAACAGTGGCCTAAATGTGCTTTGATTTGGTAAATGAAGTCTAGTTTAAAACACATGTTCTAAGAAATCACATTGGTTTTATATGATTTCCAAAACTGTTAATACAATTTTTAATGAAGTTTAAGTTTACACAAAAAAATTTTGGTGTGGTAAAAATATCACAAATTTTCTTCATTATGGTATTAAGACCATAATCACGACCACAAACTTTATATCATCATTGTATTAAAGAAATAGCTGACACTAAAATGTACATTTTGTCATCATTTACTAGCCCTCCAATTGTTCTAAACATATATGTATTTCTTTCTTCTGTTGAACACAAAATAAAAAATGTTAACCAAACATTTGCTGGCTTCTAAGTATTCTTTCCTTACTATAAAAGTCACTGGCTTCCAGAAACTGTTTGGTTATCAACATATTTTAAAATATATTGTTTTGTGTTAAACAGAAAAAAGAAATTCATACAACTAACGCAAATGATGATGTTACAGTATGTTTCTCAAATCATGTCATGTAATCGACCCACTTGATATCTTGAATATCTTATTATTGCATCATCTAAATGGAAAAGTGAGATGGATAAAGAGAGAAAGTTCTGGGTTTGTAATGTCACACTTGAATACTCCTTTGAATTTGTCACTACTCGTGCTGTATCATTCTCCATGTTTTGAGTAAAGACAAGTAAAGTTAACAGTGCCCACAGTTTTTAGCCAAAAAAACAAAACGAAAACAAAATCTTAATAGAGTACAGTGCGTACCTCATACAGTACAGTGAATGTTTGGTACTAACAATCAAACGTACTTGAAGGATGATTTTAATCTTCAAACTAGGTTTTAATATTCTTATCTTCTTATCTAAGTCTCTAAAACACTTAGAATTCTACTCGGGTTCAGATAAGCTCAGACAGTGTCAGAAAACTTTAGAAGATTGAACAGAAGCGATTGAATTCTTCTCCATAGACTCCATCTGACTGTTAATATACTCAAGGCTGTCTGAAATGCAATATACATGCTCCATTCTATTGAAAGCAATATACCTTTGAACATCTAAATGAATAATACACTGCATATGAGACCAAGCTGAGAATATTGAATGTTTCTGTGGCATTGAGGAGAGGAAAATGATGGGAAATGTATGTGACCAGTCAAAACAAAGCAATAGACGTGTCCTCACATCTGATTGGCTGTGCCTCCCAGGCTTTCGCTCACGCTCCCTTCCCCCACTCAGCCCCAAAATGAGCAGAAGTGTTCGCGCCAGCTCTCCCAGATTTCTGCCCTCTTTTCTGCAGTCTAAAGTCCAAAGCTGTAACAGATTTACAACTAGGGGAGGGCTATTGTGTATAATACAGAGCGCTGGTCTAATCTGAGCTGAAAAGGCTTTAGCCGAGCGTTAGATTGTCCTGCTCATGGCTCTGGCCAAATAACACACTCTTCCTTCTACACACAGGCCCTTTATAAAGCTGATTAATGAGAGAAAGACGGTAAAATGTCTAGAGCTGAGCAGATAGCATTCAGACCGCAATGGTAGACCAAATTCTTTTCACTTTCAGGAAGCTAAAGTAGATCCTGACCAGGGTCAGAAATTTGTGTGGGTGATAAAGGACAAAAAAAATGCTCCAGTGGTGAACTTCTCTGTTTTTAATCTATCATTTAATATACATTTATGAACCTATAATAGATTACCCAATTAAAAAAAAACAAAACAAAAAAACAGAACAAATTTAATGAGTAAAACTGTCTGACTGCAGTCAGAAAGTGAGGCATGTGGAGTTTCAGGCTCACAGACAATTTGTGTATGTGTGTGTGTAACTTAACTACACTCCCCTGAGAGTGTGAGTGTGCACACTTCCCCTAGAAGTTAAGGGTTAGGGTGTGCCACTGCCGCAGTACATGTACAACCAGTCCTCTCAGTACTCTTCTCCTCTCATGAGAGGTTAGGCAATTTAACATACACTTAACCTGTCACAGAGTTCATACCAGACACATATGGTCTTGCATAACGTCTGAGTCCAATTCATATGCACGAATACTCATTAAGTACATACCATGCACGTACCCTCCAACACAGCCTGAAGCACAACCTATTTTAACTGCAAAACTCATTTCAAGGTTTCATACAAACCACCGATTCAGCATCTGGCCAAAGGTAGCAGTGTATACTCCTGTTCTGCACACTTAGAGGAGATCTTTACAAAGGTTCCTGTACAGCTTGAGCTGTACGTCAGCACTGAACAAAGGGCTTTGAGCCATCACTTCCTGTGGGGCAGTGGTCAGTGCCTGTCCATCGCTGACATGCTGGAGCTCTGAGCCCATCTGTTGTCCGTGCTCTCTGATCTGAGAATGTTTTTATGATGACATTACGATCAGATCTGTGATGCCGTAAAATGTTCACCATTTCATTCATTTGTGGACAGAGAGAACAACCTAGTTAGTACTAGAACTAGTGTAATTAATCACATCCAAAATAAACATTTCATTTTCATAGTATATATATATATATATATATATATATATAAAAGCATGTATATATTTGAGAAACATATGTTTTTATATATTACATATATTTATATATAATATAAAATAGAAAAAATAAATAAATATATATATATATATATATATATATAGATCATAGATATAAATGCATATACACAAGTAAATATTTTCAAAATATATATTAAATGTAAGTTTTTTTTCCTATATACACAATAAATAAACACAGCATACATACTTTACTTTAAACAAAACACTTTTTTTTTATGCAATGAATCGTTTGACAGCACTATAAATGGCCAACATTCTCTCATTTGTTTATCCTAAAATGTCTAGGGTCTAAGAAATACTCATCATGTGCTAAAAAACAGTACAAACTGGTTTTGGCATTAATATAATGCAAGTTGACCAATAATTTTATTGCAACATAATATAGATTATATAAAGAATTGTGGCAATACATTTATGAAATTTTCCTTATAGGATGGACAAAAGCGCAACAAAAATTAGTTTGGGAAAAATATAAATGTTAACAAAAAAAAAGAATTGTTGTAAGAGTACGAAACAATTGCATCACTCTTCCTGCTGCTAAAACAACTGAGATATTAAAGAGATCTCATTTGTGATTTTTCCATCCTATGGGGACGCACGTTTCCCTGACAAGGCCTACTTTGTGGTGTGGCACCATTTCACAAGCTACAGATGGCGCGGATCCTGTTAGCGTTGCGCAAAGCATAAGGGTTGTTAATGACTCTCTGCACTCTCAAAACAATTCCTGAGAAGAACCCGGGCAGGAGGCTTGCACTAGTTGGACGGGTTGTGCTGAAATCACCTTGATGTCTAGCTTTCTGAGCCAGTCTTTGGGCAGGACAGTGGAAAGAAATGACAGTTTAATGTGCAGCTGCTGATATCAGATTGACAGCTGGCATGCTGCTATCAGTACTGAGAAGGTGCAAAGCTACTAACTTAACCACATTTATTTTAGCGTGACAGCAGCCTAGCTTTTAAAATGAATAGCTAGCTTTTCTTTTATTTTTGGATCATAAAATGCTATTATAACAATTTGTACAATATATTATAAGCTAATTATAATATTTAAACGATGCTGTTCATCACTACGTTTTATGTACTGTAACATCATGAGCAGTGATACGCTAGGGTAATTAGAGTTGCATTATATCTAAAGTTGATTGCAACCTAAATGCATTGTATATACAGCATCACATAACTAGGCCCATATGTATTGCTGTAATGTTGCTTGGTGGTACAGCTTTGGTACGAGACCTGTGAAACATGACCAAAGAGCTCAAAGACTTAGACAAGCAAGCAAAAAATGCCATGGTTGCTTCAGCAACAGTGTTTTTATCTCATGTTTGCTTTTGTTAATGCTATCAGTTAGGTTTAGGGTAGGGTTTAGTCAGTGTGGGTGGTACTTTACAGTGACCAACATAATAAAATGTTACCAGATTCATGTTTTGGAAAAATTAACAAGCACCAAGTGTCGCAAAAAGTGCAATAAGCAGAGAAATATAACATTGCAGAAATGTTGCCACAGGCACGTTTTTCTAAAGAGCCTGGGTTGGTTGCTTGAAAGCTGGAATATATAACGTGACTGTTCTGAAGAGATTCAAAAACACTAAGCATCATACGCTTGCCGGCTTTGTAAATGGTTACAGAGAAAAACTGGACATCAAACACTAAACGGTTGACTTTGAAGCTTGTGCCCATCTTAAACTATGCGATTTTCCTCAAAATCTGTCAATTCTGTCATGACACAAAAATGTCATACAGTGCATTCTAGCCTTTACCTAAGAGTAGTTCGCTGCCACGTGAGTGAAGCCGTCACTCCCAGATCAATAAAGAGCTTTTGGGTATATTGACTGCTGAGAAAGCCATGCTGTTAGGCCTGGGAGGAAAAGCGGGAGAGCGAGAAGAGGAGGCGATGACGTCAGCGGCCATTACCCGTAGCACCACCCCTCTAATTAAACAAGCCTGAGCTCCCTAGAGATGTGAAAGAGGGAGAGGAGTCTAAACATCCCAATCTCCTGTCTGCCTCGTACACACACACACACAAACAGGATCCTCATATCCCTAAACCCAGGCACTATCTCCTTTCATTTCCTCCCAGAAAACATCTCTCCTTCTAACCAAATATGAAGGGGGAAAAATCTTATTAGTGATGCCCTTGAATCCAGCTACAAATGTCTTTCCATTCTCAGTGTGAGTGAGGGCCTAAGCACTTCTGATATGATGCCAGCGCTTTTCATCCTGCTCTAGGGGGGTCTACCTAAAGAGGACACACATGACCGCCATTCATCTACCTCCGAGTGGGGGATGGGATTGTGTATGATGCAGAGGAGGATTGTATGTGTGTGTCTGTGTCAATTGGGTAGGGATTAGCCTAGCGCTATCTCGTCAAGCTCTGGTGCCATCTGCCAGTGACTTAGCAAAAATGCAAATCAGATACCCAGAATGCACGAGCCACGCTCTGTCGGAATAGCCTATAAAAATAGGTCAGTGGAGCTATGATCCTCATGTCTGCGGCAACACGCTCTGCGGCTTTACGGTGTGCACGGTTAGAAAGGGAGGACTGATGAACAGTCAGGGGGGAAGAGAAAGAGTCTGGAGGGACCTTGGTGAGCATGCGAAATGTCACCAGGGATGAACAAAGAGGATAAAAGAAAAAGGGAGCAAGAAGATTTCAGACAGGGATGAAAGTAAGAAGCGAAAGGAGTCTGGGGAACATTTGAGACGAGCCTTGGCAGCAAAACAAAGGCTTTGCCTGACTGGGTTGCACGAGAGAGGCACGACATTCGCCAGCTCATAATTACCCCGACGCCTGTCCATCAGCCTTTTAGGGCAGACATCCTCAACCCAAATCAAATCGCTAACAATTTCAACCCTCCGATGGAGTGTTCAACCATAGCCCATTCTTTTTTATTGACTGCTAAAAAAAGATCAAAGACCTCTAGACGGTAATGCGCGTATTAATGAAAGCGAGGTGGCTGATGCAACATTGTGGCAAGGCTTTTGCAACCCAGGCAGCTGAGCTCTATTCCTTGCAGGATGACTTGTATGAATAATGTATCCATTAGAGTAAAGCCTCCCTCTTTCTCTCTGCTGCTCTCTGTTTCTTTCTAACAGATCAGACCAACACAGCTAGAAAGAGGAAGACATACACAAGGCTTTTATTCATATATAATAAAGCAGAAAGGATGAGCTTTATCTGCATAACCTTTTTTCTATTCCTTTAAATCAAAGCAGACTGGAGACTTGACTTATATGCTGCTCTTGATAACTTTGTTCCTGAAAGTATTGCCGCACTACCGCACAAAATACTTGCTGAAGCCTGGCCTTGGTATTTGTTTAACGTGGAAGACATGCATGGTTGCTTTTTACAGAGGCACATAGTCAATCTCTTTAAAGCAGGACACAAATAAAAGACATTCAGAAAATATCCTCGTATATACAGTAGTTCTGAAAGTCATCATGTGAAAAGTCAAAGTCAAAATGAAGCCTGTTTTCTAATTTCAGTAGCTTAGAGATTGGCTTCATATTTGTCAAGGCAGTGAATCTGTGTTTCAGACTGTACCTTTAAAAAATAGAGAAAGCATGCTAAGCGTCAGATGCATGATAAATGCACAAGTGTAGATGAACCCATCCGTCTTGAGGTGGTTTGTTGACGCTGTATTGATGAAATAGTACGCTGTATGTCAGGAGGGGAGTAATAAAATCCTGGTAAGGTCACAGAGGCTAATATTAGTAGTGAGAAGAGCAGTTTGAAGTGGGGGAGTAACTGATAAAGAAAGAGAGAAAGGGAGAGGTCAAGAAAGAGAATGAGGCAGGCCCAGCTGTGCAGTGGGCCCCGGGCCCACCCGGCTGTAATTACGTCTGGATTACGAGCGACTCTCTCTCTCTCCAGACTGCCTGCCAAACATTTTGTCCCAGATTATGGCCCAGATGCAGCAGCACTAAGCTGCACAAGTCGGTCAATGGCTGCTCTCACTCATCTAAGCAGAATTACTGCACACAGAGCAGTAGGGGGTGGCAGCCGAGCTGGGCCAACTTTCCCCCCACTCCTGCGCTCAAAAACCAAATGCAAGATGGGGCTGATTTGCACAAATTATCTATGAGCTCTTCCAGGGCCATGCAATCAAAAGCACAGAGCAAACACACACTTACACAAGGGTGGATGATGCGTCACATATTTTAATTAACATCAAAATTGTAGGTTCAAATTTGCATGAATGTATGTAAACCCATTTCTGCCTTGTTAAAAAATAATAATGAATAAATTACAATTACATTTCATTTTTACATTCTTTTATAGCCTTTAAAATATTAGGGTATATTAGTAAGGTATATTAGTATAAAACAATTATTAGATTTTATTTTAAGTATTATGTATTTAAAAATTGTTAAAATGTACATATTCAAAATAATGTAAATATTTTAATTATTAATGATTTAATAGTAATTAATTATATATTAATTATAATAATTATTATAATTTAGTATTTTAATAATAAAAGCACAATAACAGTTTGGAGTACAGCATGTCACGTCACAGAATGAGAACTACCCACATAAGAGATGCTTTTCAATAGGTTTTAATTACTTTATTAATCGGAGACTATGACAGGAGAAGGGTGACAGTGCCTGAAAGTATTCATAATATTTGCTACACATCAGAAAACCGTAGTTAAAGACATTGTATCAATGCCAGTATGAGGCATCTGCCTCAGTCACAACTGAACTTGCACAGTGCTCTGTTGTCCTCTAATCCTCAGCATCCGGCACAGACAGTATAATTGGTTTTTGTAACAAAATGTATGTCTGCAGAAACAGGCGAGACAGTTCTACTGTCCTTTGTGCGGTACGTCCATCTTCCTTCGGGGAGGGGCTTAAATCTAAATCAATGTGCCATCCTCCTTAACAAGAACCCAAAATAAAGGCATACATTCCCAACCCCCTTTCAGAGAGAAGACTTCAGAACCTCAAAGACCTTCAGGGCAGACTCGATGCAGCCGTCGAAATTGGAGTGTGTGAAGCTGTCCCCCCCACACACCAGCAGAGGCTGGGAGTGCAGTGTCATCTGCCCTGGGCAATCAGCCACCGATCTTGTCACCTAATTAGAGAACAACAAAATTGAGAGACTGGAAGTCCAATAACTGATGCAACCTCATTTTTATTCTGATATTGAACAGAGCTGTTAACCCTTAGTTCATTTAAATAAGTGAAAAGACCTGTTCTCTTTTTTAACAAGATGTGTGTGGGTATGCAAATGAGTGCATATTGAAAGTATTTTGTTCATATCACTCTGTGGAACATTTCTGTGAGTAATGAATAGCATAAAACTAAATATGTTTATTGGACTGGTCATTTCATGCCACTATTTTTTTCTCACACACACACATATATATATATATGTATATATATACACACACACATATATATATATGGGTAGTTGACAAATAAAAGTTGGAGTGTGACCAATGGTGTGTAAGTGTAGTAAAACAAAACAAACAAACAAACAAAAAACTACTTTTAACATTTATTTACTTCAGTTCTAAATAGTATAAGAATGGTGTATCTTCAATGTTAGAGATTTCTTTTTTTATTTTACTTTTTTTGTTGATATGTTGAAACTACCCATGTAAATTTTGCCTACATAAAATATGTGTACTCTGTTTTAAAGCGATGAATTAAGCATCTTACTTTGTAAACAATTGTAGTTGAAAGTAATGAAACCAAGGATTATCTATCAATGAAATCTGGGTGGTTAGTAGTTGTGATGTTCTGAAAAATCTAAAGTAGCAAAATGGTGTGGAGTCAGTTGGCATGCATGACAGTAAGAAAATACAGCACACTTCTGAATACTGCCTAGCAGACCTGTTTGACAACTTAATTTGGCCTAAGAAAAACGTTAAACTGATTACACTGTAGCAAAAGGTCTTTAGATTGGACAAAGTCTTCCTTTATTGGTGGTTTATTTAATATCTGGAAAACAAAACTGTGGACATAGGCAACTTTTTCAACAACAGTGGAAAATATTGTGGCAATGCTATAACGTACAACCAGAGTTTCACTCATCTATAAGCTGTTACAACACCAAAAACTAAGAAATTTATCGAGATTATATATCCACTTCAGTGTCTGGGTTTTGTAAAAACTACTTTTGCCAGTCATACTAACTTTCAGTCCCTCATGCTGATGCTTTAAACACATTTTATAAGCTAAAGAATTTGTGAAAGACTAAAGCAATGCAGGACTTGCAGGCCAAGTCAGGTCTGCTGTTTACCTTACATTAAAATGCAGATCACTGGCAGTCGAGTTCAGATGTAACTTTATTTGTTTCTTTATTAAGATGTACATTATACACTCTCAGAAATAAAGGTACAAAAGCTGTCACTGGGGCAGTAGCTTTTTAAAAGGTACACTTTTGTACCTATTAGGTTCAAATATGTAAACTTTAAGTACTCAAATGTACTTTTAAGGTACCAAAATGTACCCTTTAGATACAAACACACCTTTTGCAAAAGATACTGCCCCAGTGACAGCTTTTGTGCCTTTATTTCTGAGAGTGCAACTACGCATACTACAAAATGACAGCACTAGACTATCAGGATTTAGGTGCATGATGCCTCTGCTTGTTCTGTTGCTTTGTTTCCTCATAAGAGACATTCTCGCAAGAGATGGGGGAGGGTAAGGGCTGTTAATATATTTGGTTAAATATAGAGCTTTTAATAGCAGTGTAGGCGCCTTCATTGGGTCAACCAGAGTCAAGAATAGACTTTGATGGTAAAACGAGCAGAATTTGGATGATATCCACTGTCTGTGGGTTGTGGGTCTTAAAGAGCACATGGTATGTGTGACCTGTGTGTAACCCAGTTTATAACTAGACAAGCAAAGTTTGTCAAAGCCCTGGGTTAAAGTAAAATAAATACAAAAAGTTTTTTAAAAGTTTTTTTTTTGAAAGTCAGACATTTGGAAATGAGATATTTCAAAGTAATTAAGGTATTTTCTTTTTAAAGTTAGGCATCTGAAAGTTATTGAAAGTTAAGCATTTGAAAGTTAGTTTGCGGCTGCTCTGTATATGTTGAATGTGCTGTAACTCTGTAGCTTTTTATATATTAATATTTACAAAAGACAGACATGTTGCACTGTAAACTATATATCTAGGTTGATCTTCTTTATAAACTGCCTCTGTAGCTCATTAAAATGATGTATGTACTCTAAAGTCAGCAGTCAGTGATTCAGATCCTCACTGTAAATCTGACCCACGTTTGCACATAACTCGAAAAGAGCCACAGCTAGAACAGTGTCTCTGTACAATGTTTAAATGTAGAAATACAGCATGTAAATGACTACGGAGAGTAAACACATTCCCTGCACGGCCCATTACAAAGGCTTCGGCTTTTACAAAGCCTCAGATAAACATCGAGGTGCAACGCACTAGAGCCAAGGAAATAGTGTCCATTTCCTGGGCTTTCACAAGGCATCTTACAGACGGAGCACTATCATCATTCTGTCCAAACTCCCCCTCCCCTCTTGTATCTTTAAATGGTAATCTGTATGTAAATCAATTGATAAACGTTTGGTCTGAAACATGGCCAAGAACAAATTGTTTGGTTTATTTCAGAGGTGCGCTGAAGTAAGAAAGGCTGAACTCCTTAACCTCCTTAAATCTACTTCACTCTGCGTTCTTCTGGTGTACATTCAGACATTAAAGATGCAGTGTGTCAGAACTTTGGTGCATCAAATTGCAGAGGCTGACTGTGACAAACTCCTAACAGAATAATTCACCTCGAAACGAAAGGTCGATCATAAAGGCTTGGAAATACATAAAGTTGTAAATAACGACAAAATGTTTTTTTTCTTTAAGAAAACAACTATTAACTACTCCTTTAAGTGAATTAAGGGGCTTTTCCCAAGTTGTACATGAATTGTAGGAGTTGTAGAACCAGCACTTTTCACATATACAGCCATTAAAGGGTTACTCTACCCCAAATGAAAATTTTGTCATTAATCACTTCCCACATGTCATTCCAAACACATAAAAGGCAAACACATTTTGTTTGAACACAATTTATAATATTTTGGATTAAAACCAGGAGACTTTTTACTGTGCCCTCGCAAAACTTAAGTTGATCCACTGATGTCACATGGACTGTTTTACCGGTGTTTTTACTATGTTACTGGATCTGGATAACTTTGTGGCCATAAAAATATCTTAATCTGTGTTCGGAAGATGAATGAAGGTCTCATGGGTTTGGAATGACATTAGGGTGAGTAATTAATGTCAGAATTGAAATTCTTGGGTATAACCCTTTAAATTGTGTCCCAAAGATGAACAAAGCTTTTACGACATGGGGCTAAATGATTAATGACAAAATGTTCATTTTGGGGTGGAGTAACCCTTTAAGTTATAAAATAGTCATGCCAACTTTTTTAATAGCAGTGACCCAAAAATGGGTTACGCATCTGTTTAAAATGCCAACATATGGTAAATGCATAGTTATGTATTTCCAACAGGAATAAAAATAAGCTTATCAATTTTAAAAAGGGACTTTTTTTGTTTATTTTAGATATTTTGTGATGGTGGTGTTAAAGATTATATGTCCAATAAACTCTAATATTTTGGCACAAATTCCCACATAACTTGGTAGAAGCGGAGGCCTTTGCCCTCATAAATAAAACTATGAGATGTACAGGAAAATAAAATCCAGACTACATCGAAAAAAGTCTTACATGTGATATGTATGGCTGTAACTTTTTTTTTGAGACCTAATTAAACTAATGTATATTTTTCTGAGACTTTTATTATGGTAAATTAGTATTACTATTTGTTCTTTTAATTATTATTTTTTAAACACTACACTTTTGTTATATTGAATACTGTTGTTTCAATGCAGTATCGCTGGATATATATATATATATATATATATATATATTTTTTTTTTTTTTATAGCAGATTACTTAATGCATGTTTTGTTAATCATGATAAATCAAGATTTTTTTAATGATATAAATGTTACACCTAAACCACACCAGATATTAATGACTGAGGTTGTGTGTGCATAATCCACCATGCCTTTTAATTATGAATTGAAGTTATGTATTATTATGCATGAGTGATAAAAAAGGAATGCACATGTTCTGTGCTCCAACAATGTAGTGTCTGTTAAAAAAAGCAGTCTACGTTTACAGTAGATTGAAAGTCATGACTCATGAAGAGTCTTTCCAGCCATTAGAGTCCAGAGAAGTCAATGACTTTGACATGTGGTGAGTGCGAGTGTGTGTTGTCGGTTTATGCTCAGCAAACTGTGATGTGGCAAATGACTTTAAGACCGACTCCTGCTCCATGCCCTCTGTGTGTTTGACCAGGAACTGGCTCGTACACAGGTGTGTGTGTGTATATGTGTGCATGTGTGAGTAAGTGTTGTGTTCCCGCATTTGCAGTCTAAACGGGCCTTGGCCCACTCTCTGGCACTCAGCGAGCTTAGCGCTCCCACACAGATGTTCTATGTCCTCTGACCTCAAACTGAGGCCCAGTGCTGTGTGTCACAGAGGAGCTGAGAGTGTGGGGGCTTCGAAAGAGAACGTCTGTGTGTGTGTGTGAGAGAGAGAGAAAGAGAGAGAGAGAGAATGCAACTGTGCAAGAAAGGGCGCAGTCCCACACAGTGTGTGAATGCATAAAGTACTACTGTAAGATTGTGTGTGAGCCAAGTGAGTGGGGGGAGAGTATGGATTTCTATGTGTGTGAATCTATCAAGCCTCTTTAAAAAGTTAAACTAGCTTTTCCTGTATTTTTCAGTTTTCTGGTAAAATATATTTTATTTCTTATTAGAGAAGCAAAAATACACAAGATAATAAACAGGTAATTTGTCTTTAAGTTTATTACTTGTTTTAAAGGAATTCTGTCATATTACAGGCTGTTTTGGGTCACCATTGACTCCCATTGTATTTTACTCCTATGTTGACCCAAAACAGCCTGGTTACAAACCTTTTTCAAAATATTCTCCTTTGTGTTTGGCAGAGCAAAGAAATTCATACAGGTTTGAAACTACTCTATGGTAAGAAAATGATGACAGAATTTAAATTTTTGGGTGAACTATAGCTTTAAGCAGAAGTCTAACAAACTGAGCCTTTCAAAGAAAAAAAAAGTATTTTTTTGGGTGAGGTATGTTTTGCAGTTTTCCTTCTTGAGTAAATCCCCTTTAGTTTAAATTTTTTTGTTGGAAAAAGGACAAAAATACAGAGTAGAAGATTCTCTTCATTCAGTAGAGCGATTTGAAGACACTATCAGCCTGGCTTAATTACAAAAATGAATGTCTTTTGCTGTATAGAAGAGAGGCTTCTATTAGTAGCACTTGCCTGAATAAGCCAAAACATCTTACTCTTGTTATTATATATATATGTATATATACAGTATACCTCTGGAAAAAAAATAAGAAACCACTGCAATTTACTCCTAAATCAGTATCTCTCAGAGTATGAAAAGCATTTCATGCCAGTCTTTGTTAAATTTCTACACAAACATACTTTATTCTGTTTATTGAGGTACTTATTTATTAAGCACCTGAATCCAAATGTATTTAACAGGAAATGTATAAAAAGCACTGCTGTAATCAACACTATCCTCTTGCCGTGTGACCAGTTGGATGGTAAAAAAGGCTAAAAGTCTTTCAAAAGTAATTAGAAATTTAAAAATAAACAGTAAAACACCGTAAAAAGAAAGGTTTTAAATCAAGAAAAAAGGCCTCAATCCTAGCTTTACTGGCACAAGGATTCAGTGAGTGTCAAGTTGCTTCTACACTTAATATTTCAAAGACACAGTTCACAAAAAATGAAACAAACGTGCATTGATTTGTATTGATGGTGCATTGGTGAGATTAACAGTTTTAAGAATTAAACCCAAAAGAAAGTTTTTTCTGCAGTGGTCTCTTATTTGATTCCAGAGCTGTATATACACTATATTACCAAAAGTTTTCGCTCACCCATTCAAATGATCAGAATCAGGTGTGCTAATCACTTGGCC
>JAUMHR010000011.1:1675497-1698892 GCA_032361145.1 Enteromius fasciolatus | reverse complement strand
AAAAACATCCCGCGGTTGAGAAACATCCAGAAATTGAGAAACGCCCACATTTGTTCTGCAGAGACCTCAGTCTCAAATTAATAGTCACATTTTCCAAAGACAGATCTCTACCTCCACCTACTGGCCGACTGTTTCACCAGCAGCACAGTGTGTTGACTAATAAAGCCTATAGACAGAGCAAATTATTAAACAATATAACGAATTCATTATTTATTAATAAGAAATAATTATTAATTTAATTAGTTAACTTTATTAACTAAAATTGTAACGTTTCATGTTTATGTAAAAGACTCACTCGCATATTTGTTCAAAAATATTAGATTGAACAACAAAGCAATATTTATGCAGATGTGGTTGCTCTGACACCTCTCATCAAGGTCACAATATGAGAAAGCTGATGCAAGAGAACCCGACCCCCTTGAGACTGAAGCTTGCAGTTTACAGACTGGTTGTAAATATGCATAGGTATACAAGAGAAAAACTGAGATTCTAATATTTACATAATACAGTGACGTGCGTGATCTTACAGATAACCATAAACAAACAAATCTACTGTAGTGGGGGGGGGGATTTGAGAATTATTGGACATGTGGGCCTTTATAATGATTTCTTTCAGCCATCACATTTTTGTCACAAAATGTGTTTTTGGTGTTAGATACAAGTAGAGTTTAGCATGGCGTATTTCAAGTTGCAGGAAAGATTTTAATTAGAGGTGTGCAATAAATCTGACTCAGCACAGCACGGCCCCAGTGTTACGTCGAGACAGCCGCCGTATCCAAGTCCGTAACTACAAACCTCATCATCCTCAACAACATGGCGCCAGCGTACAGCTGGACCGTACATAGACGCCACGGCACTTCTTCAACAAGTTACTTTACTTACTAAACGCAGCGTCGCGAAGATTTTTGTATCTTTTCTTTTTACTTTTCTTCTTACCCACTTCGTTTGTTCTCTTTGACAAGAAAATATCAGCCTTTTTGGTCCTCTTAGTCTCAAAAACTCACCTGCTTTAGCAAAAAGAACAGACCGTGCTGGACTCCCTCACTGTTGCAGAATTTCTCAAAGTAAAAGGAAAGTGAGCACTGAGATTAAGCTACGCAGACGGGAAAAGTACTTTTTTGCCCCCCAGAAAAATAAGCCATGTAACTGCGCTCGAAAGGCTTTCTTCAGAGGACATGCATCTAAACATGAGCGAAAATAACTGTCCATTTGAAGAAAGGGATAGAGACAGACTTCCTCCTATACTAAATCATGTAAGTTAAGTATTTTTCAAATATTGCAAATATTTTAAAATAGCATACGTTTAATGTATTTGTTTAGTTTTATGCACTATATTAATCAGAATTTAGCTTTATTTTTAATGTACATTTAACTGGTGTGGTTTTCCTAATGGAAATTACTTATATTGGATTTTCAACAAAATTAGCCTTCTGTTGAGACAACGACGTAGTGTTAAATAACTCCGTAAAAGTCACCGTGAAAACGGCATATGTGATTCATGGAATATTTAACCTTCTGCACGCACAGCGCATTTTCTTTTAGTGATTTAGCATTTTCCTGGTGTTAAAGCACACAGAAAACATCAGCCATTAATGTTTCGTTTCCACAAAACAACACTGATGCTGCTTCTGGTTACGCAATCAGTGACACAATCACAATTAACAAGGTTTTGATTTCCTCCACTGTTGTTTAAATGTGCTATTCTAAATATGTATTGTATTCATTAGCGATACTTCTTTTCTTTATTCATATATTTGAATAAGGGGAGGGGCATATTCTTTTTAGTAGGCTATTTATGATTTATATTGATTGTATGTTAATCTGTCAGTCTAGTGTAGTATACTCAATATATTTTATTGTAGTATCTGTTCTCTATTGCCGTTTGTTATATCAGCAGAGTACAGGTGTGCCACAACACAATTGTTTTTTTTTTTAGAAATATTTGAATATAACTAGGATCATTTCATCTGCAGAGCTTTGATCGCGGACCAAAGCTCCCTTTCCCCTCTTATGGAAGTTTCATCTCTACCCTGAATCACAAAAGAGAGCCAGGCAACCACAGTCTTTCTTCTCCGTTCCTGCTACCTGCAGTCAAACAAGGTCAGACTGCTTCCAGCGTGGCTGCTTTTGGCTGTTTCTTGTTGCATAGCTTGATTTTTGTTGCAAAACAGCCAATATTTGTTGATATTTTTAAACAACATGTATCCATGCATGTGTCTGCAAGCAGTTAACTGAAAGAAGGGTTACTATGGTTTTAAAATGATATGCATGCGTTATTTAAAGGTAATTCCCTTTTACAACAACAACAACAACAAGAAAAACTAATTGCATTTCAAAGCTGTCCATTTTGGCTGCATTGAATTGATAACCACTTCACCGTTTCAAGCAGATGTTTTCCTTTCTTTGTCTTGGAGATCAAAGATGTTGTCTATGTGATGCATTCATCTTCAAGTCTGTGACAAGGCACAAGTATGTTTAGTCTGTCTTTTGCACAGATGAGTAGGGGACTTGTTAGAAATACTACATGGACTGAGGCCTGACGCAGTGCTAAAGCTTGTTAAATGTTTTCACTTTACCATATAAATTTACTAAGTGAACCTTGAAAATGTTCTACTGTAGTCCACAAGTACAAATAATTTTGTGAATCTTAACTCATCAGCTTTATTTAGTGGATTTGTTGAGAATTAAAGGACTAGGGTGCCTTTTAATATAATAACATACTGTGCTGGTGATTGCATGTTACCAGGTGGTTGTTGGGATGCTGAGAGTCATTGTTCAGATAGTTGTTTCTGATAAGATAATGACAAATAATTGTTGGCTGCAGAGTGATTGAAAAAATCCCCCTGGAGAGCAAGATGACGGCCCACCTTGCTCATATTGTAAGCTGCTGTCTAATTAATTCTGTGTGCGTTTGTTTTCAGTGAGAGAGCTTCCTCCAATATGTCCAGATGTGAGACAGAAGCATCGTATCTCTATTGATGTTCTCCCCCCAGAGGTGAAGGCTCGTTTTGTCTCAGAACCCATTATTCCCATTCGGACCAAAACCACCAAAGAGTTTCAGTACGTGCTTCTTTATTTAGTCAACCTGCAGAATTCCCAAGGTCAGTTACAGTGGTTTTTTAACTGTCTTTTTCTGGCTGTAGGGATGATGTTGAAAGGGCAACTATCTCAGGGGATTGGAAACAAGTCCATGATTTCTACTTGACCACATTTGACTCCTTTTTGGAACTCAATGGTGCATTTAAGGTATATTGAAGTTCTTTTAATACAGTGTCTTGTTTTTACTAGATATTGCTGTTGATTGTTTTCATGTTGCTTGAAATCTGTTTTGAGCATAAGCTTACTTTGCCAAAAGGCCCAAATTAACCACAGCTTTTTATTGTGAATTATCAGTTCATTTAGTGTGTGTGTAAAATATAACAACAATCATTTAAAATGTAATTATTTAAAAATATATATTTTACAAGTTAGCATATAATTGACTTGTCTAAATGTGTTTTTATTTAGGCTTTTGAATAATGGTCAATTTTATGAATGAAACGTCCTTTTAAGTTTAGCCAAAGTTTTAAATGAGAACTCTTGGAAGTCGGTGGAAAAAGTAACCGTGAAAGTCAGGAAAGGAGGAAAACTGAACATTTTGGTCTCCAAATGAATCAATGAGCTCATTCAGGGAGTAAAAAACAACATCTGCATATGGTTTCATCAGAAAATGTTATTCTTATTAGAGGTGAATGTTTTACCATTCATTTTATATGTGAAATATATATGAAATGCACCAGGTAAGTTCTTGGTAGAAAGTATAATTAATTGTTTTTATGTTTACATTTTCTTTTCAGAAAGAAGCAAATGCTCCCTTTAACACTATTGAAGACTCAGGAATAAACATCAAATTTGTCAATATTGTTTATGATGCTTTACTCCACACGGTAAGAAACTTTCCTGAATTACACAGTAAGCTATTGTGCTCTGTCTGTTGTTTTGAATTTGGTTTTAACAAATTGTTTTAATCTGGCTAATTTGCAGCCTGCGGACACACAGAAATCAGTCCTGAAGGGAATTATTAATAGCTTATTAAGAGAATGGAAAGGGTAAGTAGTGCATTGTGTTCTCTCACTGAAGCGCTAAAAGAGGACATGAAGTCTTTGCAGAAAACAGTGATTAAAAAAGAATCACTGTCAGTTTTGTTTTTGTATTTTTAGGCCTCGCACAAAGGATGACCTTAGAGCATATTTTGTTCTTGTTCAGGTAAAGACATCGTTTCTGCACACTTGTGTGTTTTTTGTGTGTTTATAATGAAATGATTAGTTCTGTTTATCTCTTAAGAGAGTTGTGTTCTCTTTCACTTTTACATCCTGACTTAATGGCCTGATCTGCAGCTGGTTCTCTAAAAGTAGCTTACTATATTGAACTATATTGGTTATTGTTATAACCAGAGCTGTATTTATTTGTCAGGAAATCTGTCTCTAAAATTTGGGTGTTAGAATTAACATAAAATGCGTAATTTATATAATAAAAATAAAACTAAGACATTGTATGAACCAGAATTGCTATCAGTTTGAAAACATAGTGACATCAGCATGTAACTAAATAATGTGCAACAGAGGCTGCACTAATAGACTATTATTTAATCTGTATCCAATCTATGAATCGGTTAATGACTTGAAATGTGTGTGTGTGTGTGTATATATATATATATATTTGAAAAGATTCACAAAAAAGAACAATTACAGTGCATGTGAAAGTGTGATTTTCACAATAAAAAAACAAATATTTGGTGCTCATTTGAAAAAGTTGTTGTGAGAAGAGTTACTGTCACACTACTAATAAAATGGCATCTAGACACGGCTGATCACTCCTCTTACTGGTGATCAAGCCCATGCCATTAATACAAAATTGCCTTCCTTACACAGAACCAAAAGACATGTGATACTTTTCTGCAATACCTGTAATTTCCCTTTGCAAACCAAAGCAGTTATCTGTGTGCGATCCTATAGATGTGCACTTACACAGTAAAATTGCTCTAATCTGTCTTTGATTTGCCCTTTGTGTTGGCAGCCACGTTAAACACCCCAGGCTAAGTAAGAGGCGAATCAGAGTTTCAGGAAACTCTTGATCTCCTCTTTCACCACATGGCCCATTGACTCCAGCCATAGCTTTGCTCTGATGCAGACAGATCGTGAGCTAAGTGTTTACTTCACACATGACCAGAGCAGGCTGGCCTGGGACTGTCCAAATAAGGACACAGCCACTGGATTTAAGCCTGGGAAGCCGTAGGCAGAGAGAGAGGCGATGGCTTGGTTAGCTGGGATTTGATTCGTTTTGGGTTTTCAGCTTTATGAAAAATTTTTTTCCCTCCGTTTGATGAGGATCAGTGGTGGTGAGAGTTAGACATTTTCATAAACAGAAGCATGTACAGATGTCGGTCTTCTCCAGAGTTCGCATATAGCGATATTCGTCTCCAGACTGTTGATGGGCTCTCTGACCTACATTTCTCTAGAGGACATGGTGAAATTGGAAAGCAGAGGCAATTATTGGGCTGATCTGTCTGCCACTAATGTCAGGCAGCCTCTGTATTATTTGCGTTTGCCGTGCCTAAGGAAGGGATGAGGTCATACTGGAGAGGAAAAGCGCTGGTTTCTGCTGCAGTGCCACTTCTTATTAAAAGCCAGACTTCTTTCTCTGCTCCTAAATGAAAAGTTATATTTCCTTTTTGAAGTTTGCTGAAATGCCTCTCTGTGTCACAGAACCCTCAGTACACCAGCCCAGCCACATATGTCATCTATGCACACTTATTGAGGCAAATAGCAGCCCTGGCTGAAGCGGACCACCATTTCCTGATGCACTGGTTTAAAAAGTGAGTCTGTACAGGAGAGCAATTCACCGTGGAAAATCTAACTCCTTTGCCCTAGTTTCTTTTAAATAAATTAGTCTTTTGGCTGGTTTGCATTTTAAGTAGTTGTGGCTTTAATTATGTAATGTGTAAATCCAACAAATTGAGCAAGCCAGTGTCAAGGATTTAAACAAATTGACAGTAAAAAAAGAAGTGTGTGTATGGATTATATCTTCCTGCTTTTGTTTCATCTTTCAGGCTGCCTCAGAAGCGTTTCAAACAGCTGGTGGAGCGCTTGCAGCTCTTCATCACTACCCGCCTATTTCCTGCCAAGCCAGAAGAGTTGCCGCCCATGGCCAAATGCTCCTGGTGGATTCCCTCAGCCACTAAAGTCCTTTCCCTGCTTAGTGAGTACTACTGTGCTGGCCACTAGAGAGGGCATGGAGAAAGTCAAGATGCTTTCTCGTAGTTCTTTACAACCAAAAGAATCCTAACATTGGTCTTGTTTTAACAGATGCTGCAAATAGCATTTCCTCTTCCCCTATTATCCCTTTCACTGATTTCTACAACCTAACATTGGACCACATAGACTTTATGGAGGATTACCACACGTGGCAGGCTCACGGAAATTCAAACAGGTGTGAATATAACAATATATTTTTTGTCAGAGGCATATAGAGGCAAAATTGCTTTAAACAGTATTGTTTAGTTTTTTTATTATTTTATATAGCATAATGATATGTTTTATTAATAAATCATTTCCAGCGTAAAATGAATAAATTGTAAGGTTTAAGTGTGAAAGAATTACAGTGCCCTTCACTTATATTGGCACCCTTGGTAAATCTGAGCAAAGGTGGCTGTGAAGATAAATCTGCATTGTTTGTCCTTTTGATCTTTCATTTAAAAAATTCACACAATTCTAACCTATCATTGAAGTAAAACAATTGAAAATAGGGAGAAATTCTTGTGATGACATAAATGTTTTTCTCCAATACTTGTTGACCACAATTATTGGCACCCCTAAAATCTTTTGTTAGTAAATTATCTCTGAAGTATATTCCCATTCCCATTCACAATTTTGAACAGCACTCCAGGGTGATTATGGACATGAAATTATCCAGCCATGTTTTCTTGTTTCACAGAAATATATATATATATATATATATATATATAGGATGGAAAACAAAGGCCAAATTTCCTTAATTATCAACACAATGAGAAAAAACAAATAATATGTTCACTAATATATATATATATATAATAATATACATTATTACATTATGCATTATTAGTATAAACATATACATAATATACATTATTATATTATTAATAATTATAATAGTAATGTTTTCTTCACCAATTAGTAAAGTGGCTTTAAGAAAAGAGCTAGAGCAGTGAAAATTACCATACCCACCATCAGGTGAATTATTAAGAATTTCCAATCAACATAAAATGTTACGAATCTTCCTGGAAGATGACGTGTGTCTATACTGTATCATCCTAATACATGGTGAGGAGTACAGTTTGAGTGGCTAAAGACTCTTCAACAACCACAGCTGGAGAATTACAGAAAATAGTTGAGTCTCAGGATCAGAAAACCTTTAAAAACAAAATAGTCAAACAGCCCCTACATCAGCACATGTTGTACAGGAGGGTTTAAGAAAAATTGTCCTCACTCATCCAAAAACAATCTCCTGCATGTTCAGTTGTCAGACAGGACTGAAACTACGAATAGGAATGGCTTCTATGATCAGATGTAACAAAAAAATTACATTTTTAGCAGCAAACACTCAATATGGGTTTGTTGAACACGGGGATAAAAAATACTCCATATGTACAATGAAATATACTGCTGTATTTTTGATGTTGAGGGCCTATATTTCTGCTGGAGGTCCAGTCTAAAACTGACTGCTTCTGTTAGAAATCCTATAATGGGCCATGGTTGGGTCTTCCATTGGGACAATAATCCAAACATCAAAATAAACACAAGAATTAGTCACTGAGAACAAAATGAAGCTTTTGCCATAGCTGTCCCAGTCCTCTGACCTGAACCCTGCAGAAAATGAGTGAGGTGAACTACAGTAAAGAGGAGAAGCACCATCATGGATCTGGTATTCTGAATTAGAGGATGGCATGGGAGTGGATTTTCACTCTTGTCCCGTCCAACTCCCAGACCAAGTTTAAAAAATAATCCTGTCCCATCCCACTCCTGGTAAAATGACTCCCACTCCCATCCCGCTCCTGTTTAAAATGACTCCCGCTCATGTACCGCTCCCATATATATACAAAAAGATGGCTTCTGGGACGGCTGGGTCATGTAGTTATTTTTTAATTGCATTACATTGTAGGCGTATTAAAAGGAAACTACAAAATGGTGCATGATTTATTTATTTTTTTCCGTCTTTCCTATTGGTTGATTCCCACTCCCGTCTGCTCCCGTTAACTATTTTATCCTGTACCGTCCCAATCTTGTGATTAATATCAAAGATGGCTCCCATTCTGCGGGAATGTCAGCCTCTATTCTGAAGGATATGGAGAGATTCTGCATGAAGGAGTGGTCTCTTTTCTCTTATCAGCCATTCTCCAAACTCTTCAAGCATTACAGGAGAAAACTCTGCTCAGGGAAAATGTTGGGAAATTGTGGAGAACGTATTGGAGAAAAACATTTATTTCATCATGAGTTTTTCTCCCCATTTTCAATTGTTTTACTTTAATGATAGGTTAGAATTTAGTGAATTTTTTGAATGAAGATCAAAAGGATAAACAATGAAGATTTATTTTCACAGTCACCTTTGCTCAGGTTTACCAAGGGTGCCAAAATTAGTGGAGGGCACTGTATTTTTAAAATACACTGTATTTAAAAGATTGGGGTCAGTAAGTTTTTGTATATTTGTATATTTATTTACTTATTTAATACGATAAATGTATGAATTGATCCTGATGATTGAATCCTGAATCCTGAAAAATGTGCATCACAGTTTCCACAAAAATATTTAGTACATCAGTGTTGATAATGATAATAATAAGAAATGTTGTTTGAGTATCCCATGAGCATATTACATGATGGGTGAAAGATCCTGTGACACTAAACCGTAATGGCTCCTGATTTGTTTTGTTAAATTCTTACAAGTACATTATAAATTATATTAAAAGAAGAAAAGAGTTGTTTTAAATTTGTAATGGTATTTCTGTAATACAAATGTTATATATTGATGTATTGGTTAAATAAAGGCAACATTTGGTTTCCATAAGACTACTACTACTACAGTATATGCTTGAAAAATGAAAGACTACTGGGAGTAGAAGAAGAGAATTTAAGATATATTGGTCTGTCACCAGTGAATACTTTAAACTTGTACTTAACTAATTTCTGATCTATATCTTTTCAGGTTCACCTTCTGTCAGTTTCCCTTCATCCTGTCCACAGTAGTAAAGAAGGCCATCATCCAGAGAGACTCTGAGCAGCAGATGATCAGTATGGCCAGGGTGAGAGTTCACCTGCACAATGAGCGCTCTCTATAGATAAAACTGTCTTAAGATGAAAAAGCTAGTCTCTGTTTGGGAAAATATGTGTTCTAGTCAGAGAGTATTTTCTGATAACAATCCTAGCTTGGGTGGGGCGGCCATTCCTATGGCTCCATCCCAAACATATGTGTCCAGACTGTAGGATAAACAGACACGTGGCTGGAGAATAATATCACTATACACAGCAAGTAGACAGACATCATCTGTCGAAGAAATGTGTTACTCAGAAACAAGATATCGAGACATTGAATAAAACCTAGATGTGGCCGTTTGTTGACTGATAAATGCATTGCTCTCTATGTCCAATGCAGCAAACCCTGGTGGACAAGGTTTCTCGCAGGCAGAGGGTGGATATGAGTCTGCTGTTTCTCAACATTAAAGTTAGGCGTCTGCAGCTGGTCAGTGACTCACTGGATGAGGTAATACTGCTCATTCCAAATCTGTAAACGTAGAATTGTGTCTGTTCCTGTAGATGTTACCCTTGAACCATTGAAAAATACTTATCTCTAAAGGAGGACCTACTTTTGTATGGGATGCATTGGTCTGTATTAAGTAGCACAGATCTAAGTTTGTTTTCCTAGGCTGAAAAGACTTTTAGCCAACAGCATGTACATTGTGCTCTGGAAAGTTCTAAGTCTGGCTAAGACTTAATTTGGAAAAATGGCCCCTCCATAAATGTGTTCCTTTTTTAATAGCTTTCGAGAAAGCGAGCAGACCTGAAGAAAAAACTGAAAGTGACGTTTGTTGGGGAAGCGGGGCTGGACATGGGTGGACTTACAAAAGAGTGGTTTCTTCTCCTGATTCGACAAATTTTTCACACAGATTATGGTAAGACAGTCAGGACAAACAGTTCCAGTCTTTGACTATATACAGGTGGTAACCACTGGAAGGAAAAAAACTGACAAAATTTCTTGTCTCATTAAAAATTTCAATCAAAAAATTGTCTGGCATATCTTGAAACATTTCTTAAAAAAGTAATGTAATCAGTGGGTGCTGCTCATTCTTAGTGAATAGTAATACTGTACTTCTTTTCTGCATCTGTGTGTCATGTTGCAGGCATGTTCACATATGTGAAGGAGTCCCAGTGTCATTGGTTCAGCAGCTGGAAATGTGACAACTACTCTGAGTTCCGATTGGTTGGAGCCGTATCCTTTCATTTCCCTGCAGTTTCTACAGTATAGGTGGTCACGTGTGGGTGTGACAAACTTAAAATAACACATAAATACAGAGTCAGCTCCCATTTGGCACGTACATCTGACGTTTCTTCTCTTCTTTCTGTTTTCTGGTGGGAAATGTATTTTCTGCTACCAATCTGTGCTGTGATGATTTGAAAATGGAGAATATGCTATTTTGTATGCCATGTGATTTGTAAATGTCAAGAACGCAAGGTTATAATGCAATATGACACTAATGACAGATGCACAGATATAGGTATGGTTATAAAATGGTTTTGTAAGTGATGTGGTGCGTGAACAGGCACGTGTCAGAGTTGAGAACTGCTCCATACGGTGCTCTCGGGAACATGTGGGGAGAGGTATGGTGGCAGCCAAAGCCTGCCATGTCCTGCTGTTACCCCTCTAATTGTCTCCTCTGGCTTAGGCTTCTCAATGCAAGTGGCTACAGGTCCACAGATCGGCCTCAGAAGCTCCCTCTCCTTCTGTATAGAATTGCTGTGTCACATCAGTGAAAAATTATGAATTAAAGATTCTTTTGTTTTGTCTCGTTAGGAATAGCCAGGGCTCGGTTTGTGTTGTCTCATCGTTGCAGTCCTCATGGAAACTGTCCTGCCTCTTTGCTCTCTCCCCACTCTCTCCTGAGCTGAGGAGTTTTTTCCATCGCCCTCGCTACACACATGGAGAGCACATGGGGCTGAGTTGTCAGCTACAGCTGAAAACACTTACGTGCAGGGCCCTTCACATTTTCCCCTAAATGTATTGTACACCTGTTTGGGTGTTCTTTCATGCATATTACACATATTGCTATACTGTAGGTGATGTTGTGAAATTAGCAAACCTTAAATAACTTCTGTAAGTTTTGCAACACTATAGATTGATTCTATTTGCTGCCACTAGTTGCACAGAAAATTACAGACTTTACAGCTGAAATTAAAAGGAAGTAATGACAGATCATTCTTCAGAATTAGAACATACTTTTGAGGGAAAAGAAAGAAGTTAGGGGTGGGGGCTAGTTTCTGTGCATCAGTTGTTGATTGGATGGAAGCTGAATGTGAGCTTGCAGTCAGTTGTAAGAACGGTGCAGGGTTTATGCAGACATAAGGATTGGAGAAGTTTGCCATACATCATCAGAGTAATACTAGCCAGTAGACTTTAGTTTACTGTATATTACAGTCAAGAATCATTGTTTGCTGCTTGGCATCGCTAGTCAAAAGTTGGTGGTTTTAGTAGATGGGCATTCTCATTTAAGAGAGCACTAGTATGTTAGTCGTCAAAGCCAACATAAATGCTCTAAAAGGCACAAAACTTCAGATTTTATTTTTATAGTTTTTAATAATTGAAATGTTCTACCTTGAGAAGAATGCAGGAGAAGATGTGCATAAGGATTTTGGGTTTTCACATTGGTTGTATCTGAAATTCAAAAAAATACTTTTCTTTTTTTTGGTCCTTAGTGCTTATACACTTTTGTGCAATTGTTTGGGGTTGATGAGGTACCAAGACAATATTTATTTGATTAAAATGGGGCAAAAAACTAATATTGTGAAATTACATTATTTTAAACTGTTTTCTGATAATATTTTAAAACACATGTGATGCCACAGTGTAATGTTCAAAGCTGAAAAATTGTAAAAACTGCTTAATATTTTTGTGAATTCTTTGTTGAATAGAAGTTTCAAAGGAAGAATATTTATGTGAAATAGAAATCACTTTTTAAAAAATTATGCATTCATGCTGAATAGAACTATAAACTCTTAAAATAAAATAAATTCAAATAAAATCTTACCCCAAACTTTTGAATTGCAGTGTAGTTTGCCAGTTGAAATATGTAAATTAATTTGTGATAAAATTAAAAATCAATTGACCGTGCATGGTGATCATTAGATGTGACGTTTTGGTGTCTTTATATAAACCGCTTCTAGACTGCCGTTAGATCATTGGCCATCAAGCAGTGAGGAAGCAGCCTTTGGTTTTTGATGCAGCCATTGTGTAATAGAAAGCTGGAGGTGTGTGTCAGGTCTGTGAATCCTTCCAGCTGTGCACACTTAACCCCATCTGTCAGCTCATGGGCTTGGCTGTGTACAACAGCATCACACTGGACATCCGCTTCCCCCCTTGCGTCTACAAGAAGCTGCTGACCCCGCCCATTGTGCCATGTGACCTCGACACCCCTGTCGGCATGGCGACCCTCACCCTGGACGACCTCCAGCTGATTATGCCTGTATGTACACAAGCTGTGACACACCACATGGTATCATATTCAGCCCTGCCAAATCTTGATGAACACACATTTATCAATCACTGGTGGTCTCTGTGTACTGTCTCTGTGTAGTGTGGTGTTATTATTCCAGTATAAAGTAATCCAGCCCCTCCATATAACATATATGTACTATTTAGTATGTGATGCTCATTATATGGTGAAATTGAGCTCCCCATATTTAAACATATGCACAACATAAACACATATAAACAGTGTAGATGGCTGACAGAATGACACTGAGTCAGAAATAGCTCTTGCACTTTCAGGGTGTCACCCAACCTTCACAGACTTCGCACTCCTGATGTCTAGTCGCCTGGATGTGATTAATAAGCCTCAGATGGTGCATTGTTCTGAGGACAGCAATAATGGCACTCTGTTGGCTTTCAGCTCTGCTGATAAAGTCATGCCTGTCTTTTGAATCTCACAGCAGCCTTTGAAGTATCATGCTTTTCTTTCTTTTGAACTCCTTAACCCTTCAAATGCTAGTTGTAGTCTAGAGTTTTGTTTCAAATACAGCTAAATATCAAGTAAGAATGTCCCATTACTGTTATTATTGCTATTTAATGAGAAACTATTAAGAAAAAAGAAGAATCAAATCATTGTCTGAATGTATACAACTCTGGTAAATCGAAGGTTTATGGTCAGTACAGTACAGTTTGTTCGTTTTTTTTTTTTTTTTAGCACTCTGATATGATTAGATTGAATAAAAAAAAGAAATCTGTAATGTTAAAAATTTCAAATAAATTCTGTTCTTTTGATCAGTGGATCCTAAAACTATAAATGATTAAATTATAGGGTACAGTAGTTTACTTGTTTAATTAACTTTTAAACTAGAAGAAAATAAGTAATTTTTTCTTAAAAAATAAATATAGAATAAAATGCAAAACGTTCTCTTGTTTCAACTACTTTGTGACCCAGCCTTCTCTTTATTTTATATCATGTTTTTTTTTTAAAAATACTATATTATTAAACTTAGCGAGATCACAGGCAAAATTGTAAATGCATTTAATTTCAAACACATGAGTTCCAGTGTGCTTCTAAGCTAATTTATGTTTTCTTTTGAGGACATAATGATATGCCTGTTCAAATTCAGCCAATGCCTCGGTTCATTGTGTCCAGCAGAGGGCACCCAATAATAGCTGTTTCTTCTGCAGTAAAGCTCTTAGTCATAATAGAGACTAGTATGTTTGCTGAAACTTAACGTACAATAGGTTGATTGTATTTTGAAATAAAAGTTAAGCTCCGCTTTAATATCGATTCCCCTTCACTCTCGTCTTACTGCAGAGTCAGATTTAAATGAGCCAGATGTTCTGTTTTAACAGTCTCTGGCTTCCCCCAAACTTACATAACTGCCTGCGGGTGTTGTTTGCTTCCTTGTTTCAAAGTTTTTCCAAAGGTAATGTGGATGTGGAATCTCAAAGCTACTTTCTTAAATTGAAAAAATAGATTTCCGGAGTTTGCATCAAACAGCACAGTCATCTCATTTATTGCCAGTTTATTAGCTGCACAAGTTTTCCAAACATACTGTATGAATTAACAGCTCTCCCAGTCACAGAAAACTTATATAATGCCACATACATGATAAAAATAATTTGTAGTCATATCTATTGTTTTTTATTGTCAGTGCTTTTCAGTGTTACTATGATTAGTGTCCCTTGTTTGCTAAAGTAGAAAGGCACAATATGGGACATATAAAATGTCAAATGTGAGTTCTTCTGTGTGCATTTTAGGATCTTGCTCATGGACTTGGGGAACTCCTCAGCTATGAAGGAAATGTTGAAGAAGACTTCTATACCACGTTTCAGGTAAGTGCCCTCTAAACTTGAACTGCATCAGGATGTTTGCTCTCATGGACTTGTTTCCCGTTTCATCATATCTATTAGATATCTGTGTTTGCCTGATTGAATCAAGTTGATAACATCTGCAGATAATCAAATCGGAGGTCATTTCTGTACTTTTTTTTTCCCTCTAGGTTTTTCAAGAAGAACTTGGAGTGGTTAAGTCATATAATCTAAAACCAGGAGGCGACAAAATCCCTGTAACCAACCTAAACAGAAAAGGTGAGAGAGTATTGGCACTGTAGTTATGTGCATGACTGAATTTTTCCTTTTCAACATGAATTATCTTATTGTGTTATTCCTGCTACTAAAGAATTGATCTGTTTGTCCCTGCACAGAATACGTCCAGCTCTACATTGATTTCCTGCTGAATAAATCCATCTACAGGCAGTTTGCTGCTTTCTATCATGGTTTTCATAGTGTTTGTGCCTCAAATGCCCTGATGGTGAGTTTGTATCTAACAAAGTAACTAACTTGGTAGTTAAAAGAAATTCTGAGGGGAATACTCTGGAAGCAAGTAAATGGAAAGCCAAGAAACAGCTTGACATTCAACTGCAGCTAGTAATTTTTAACTGCTAGTGCTGTTGTGAGGCACAGCAAGCCCTGGAATATTCTACAAGTGGCTCTCAGACAGAGAGAGTTTCAGGGGCAGGAGAGGGCAGGGTCTGTGTGTGTGTGTGTGTGAAGGCTACATCTGTGTATGGGCTGTCCCTTCCCCCTCTGTTGGAAGGGTGCCCTGTAACTGGGCCTGCTTTGTTTGTTCAATCTCCATACCGTATCCAAGCTCTTCAGCTACTGGCTGGGAGAGACCTCAGACTCAAGGTCATATAGAATGAATACATAGAAACCCCCAGAAAATTGCAAGTCTCTTGCCCTACTTAGCATGTCAATTGAAATCTGAACAAAGACACAGTTTCTTACAGACTTTGCACAGCTCACGAGTATGTCACTTAACATGGTCTTCTCCATGTTTAAACACAGCTAATGCTGACTCAATGAACAAACTGGTTTTAACTACATTTTTATTTTCTTTTAAACATTGTGCACAGTTTTTTTTCATTATTGATATTTTCTGACTATTAAAACGTATGCTGTATATAATAATAATAATAATGTTTATTATTACTAACAAGTAAGTACTCCCTCTGCTCTCAGACCCTCCATAGACAGCAACACATTTGCAATGTTCCCAGGTTTAAAAACATAGCAAGGACATTGTTAAAATAATCCATGTGTATCTTGGGGGTTAGACAGTAATTTTATAAAGCTACAAGATTCCTTTTTGTGCACATTCTTCTCCTCATCATTCCGTGTACAGCAGTGTGCCGCCGTCACAACGCATATGTAATAGGAATAATAATATAATATAGAGAAACCCTGTATAATAAATTCCAAGATAATAATTAACATTAATAATAATAATGACAACAACAATAATGCGATATAGGTTTTGGTTGAAATTATTCCTGATTATTGTTCTTTCAGACTATATATAAATAGATTTATTTTTATAACTTAATATCTGTTACAGTTTACAATTCCTGATGAATACAAATATAATAAATGTAATTAAAAAAACAAAACTGTCATCACAATATTAATTTTTTTTTTTAAGTTTACTAATTAATGCACTATGAAATCACTATGGTATTACTGCAATTTTTTTTAATTATTATTATTTTTTTTATTATCTGCTGTGTTTTTGCTTTTGTTTGTTATGCATGTTAGTAATTGGTTGAGATTTGCTGGTTAATAGTCCTTAATTAAAATTCTTGTGTCTTAACACATGTTGAGGGAGGTGTTCTAGAACAGTATGTGTAGAAACCACATTCACCAAC
Organism: Enteromius fasciolatus; assembly: GCA_032361145.1. Taxonomy (NCBI): domain Eukaryota; kingdom Metazoa; phylum Chordata; class Actinopteri; order Cypriniformes; family Cyprinidae; genus Enteromius; species Enteromius fasciolatus. The sequence goes on along the minus strand of JAUMHR010000011.1, from coordinate 1,682,429 downwards.
AAACATTTTCTTTCTTATTGCAAAATTTTCCAAAGACCTATAGTGACTTGCAGCAAGCCTAAAATCTGCATGAGAGAGTGTTCAGTTTTGTAGTTGTTGGGTATTTTTCTCCATGGACCAGGGAAAAAAAATAATTACACATTTGTTTATCTTAGCGACGATTCAGCCTCGATTTAGACTTCCAAATATGGTTTTACTTCAGACTGCTCTCTTAATCAAGAGATGCACACGGAAAAAAAGAAAAGCAGGGGGAGAGTTATTTTATCTGACCATTTTAAGGAATGTTCAGGCTGTGAGTCATTAGTTTCTCTCTGGGTTCACTGAACTGCACCATTTTTTTTTTATTTTCTCTTGCATGCTGTAGGATCAGCTACACATGTGTCCGGTTGATTATTTAAACAGTGTGACAGCAGTGAAATAGCATCACCATGAAAATAGATAAACATGATTTCAGACCTCCTCTGGCCTGATTTCACTGGCCATAATCAACTTTAGACCCTCCCCATCTTTAGCGATTATGCAACAGTTGACTATGTCCCTGGTTGCTTATGTAAGAGGCTCTGTAACCGTAATATCTGACTCGTTGGTCTTGGTGTGATGCGAGGCGGGAGGGGTGGAGGGTTAGGGGAGGGGAAGGACGTGACAGATTGGACCATTGCTACCTATTCTGTGGATTAAAGACCTATCTTTATCTTTTAGCTGACTGTTTCTCAACACACTGCACAGCACGGGCTGTGTGTACGTGCAGGGCGTGGCAACAGTTGTATTTTGATAGGATAGATATTTTACAAGATTTCATACCAACAGACTGTCTAGTTATTTTAATTTTAGTTCACTTTATCCTCGTCACCTTTTTCTTTTTTGGCAGCGGGTGCAGGGGTTGGGGATGTGAAATATTAATATGTGTTCAGCACAAATGCAAAACAATATGCTGCAATATGGGTTTTTTTTCCCACTATTTTACCAGAATTCATCTGCTTTTTTTTTTTAACATATAAATCAGACTAACATTTTGGGTTATTTTGTCTTGCTATTTTTTTATTTTCATTTATTTATTTATTATTTGCTATTTGTTAATATACGCTGATACATTATGTACCATAATCTAAGAATTAACAATACTTTTTAACAAAACCATTTATTAACCTAGGCTAACAATACGAAAAAAATTATAACTTTTATATGGGATATGTTAAATTGATCAAAATTGATAAAAAAAAAATACTTTTAGTAACACAGTGAAGACATTACAGAATATTTTCAAATTTTGAACTTTCTGTTCATCAAAATATCATTTTCAATCCTGAAAGAGATATATTATGGTTTCTACATAAATATTAAGCAGCACATCTGTTTTTAACCTTCATAATAATAATTGAGCGCTTGACTTGTTCAGACTTAAGAGAGTAATACTTTAATTTAAAATTAATCAAAAGGTACAGAAATGGCATTTGTAATGTTACTAGTGCTGTCAAACAATTAATTGCATCCAAAAAAAATTATGCTTACATAATGTATTTGTGTGTGATGTGTATATTTATTATGCATATACAAATAAACTCACATGCTCTCTCTTTCTCTCTCTCTCTCTCTCTCTCTCTCTATCGCCCACTAGCCTATTAATTATTCCTAATTTCATTTATCCTCCTCGGCATAAATACCATCGTCTCACTCTTCTTGGTATCTAGTTACGCATGATCCCACCTTCCTTCCCTTCTCTGCCTTTTTCCTTCGCACCTTCAAGGGGGGCAAACGGGACCGAACCTCACTCTGAGCTCTGCCCTCGCTAGGGTTACTATCAGCAAGGCTCGGGGTCCGCCAAGCTCCTGGCTCGCTCCTCGGGCAACTTAGCTAATGCCACTCTTAAACAATGTCCCTGTTGCTAACTTAAATTTAAGTGTTACCCAAACATTGTTTGTTTAAAAAAAATACATGAAGGTGAAGGGGCATATTTAAATGCATGTTATTTAAATTATTATTTTTTTTGGAAATTATGCATCACCATAATCACAACAATGGTTGCATTATAAGGACTCATCATGTAATTTATGTAGCTTCTAAGGCCAGAGGAGGTTGAGATCCTGGTTTGTGGAAGTCCTAATCTGGACATGGGCTCTCTGCAGCGGGTGGTGCAGTATGAGGGCTACAGCAAAACTGACCCCACTATCCGGTACATGTCCTGTTTACAATTTTTCATAGTCATGCTCTTACTGTACATCTATATCTATCAGTGGAAATGTTACTGTTCACTCTGGTGTTGCAGAGCATTTTGGGATGTGGTGCTGGCATTTCCTTTGGAGCTACAGAAGAAACTGCTCCACTTTACCACAGGAAGTGACCGCGTTCCTGTGGGTGGAATGGCCGACCTCAACTTCAAGATCTCCAAGATTGAAGTCTCCACTGACTGGTAATCATCACATCGGCGGATTGCAGTAAAATGACTACATGCAAGTTCATTCTCTATAGTTTATTTATTAATTTTCTTTGCAGGCTCCCAGTGTCGCATACATGCTTCAACCAGATCTGTCTACCTCCATACAAGAGCAAGAAAGAACTACGGCAAAAGTTAACTATTGCCATTTCAAATGCAGAGGGCTTTGGATTGGAGTAAATTACACTTGTAGATAATTTAATGTGTCTTCACTGAAAGAATATGGGCTGTGATAGTTCTAATCTTTTTTAACAACCAACAGGGTTGTTCATTAGAATGAGTCAGAATTGAGAATGCCTTTTAAATTCTAGTGCAATTACTTGATTTGAATTGTGGTAACAAACAAGATGCAGAATTGCTATTTGAAATTGTATGCAAGGAAGTGGAATTAAAATCAATTAAATATTTAACAAATTTTTTATTGCTGGGCAACAATTAATCCAAAATATGTATTTGTGCACATTATGTGTGTGTGTGTGTGTGTGTGTGTGTACATTGTATATTTATTATGTATACATAAATTCACACACACGCACGCACGCACGCATATATATATATATATATATATATATATATATATATCATAAGCATCATGTTGGTTTTTAACCTTGTTAATAATGGAGCACTTGGATCATGTGATGCTGAAGACTAGAGTAATGACTACTTTGCCATCACAGGGAAAACAACATTTTAAAATAAACAAAAATACAAAACAGTTGTTATTATTATTATTATTATTATTATTATTACTAATAATAAAACAAAGGCAGCCTTAGTGCGCAGATGAGATGGCTTACAATAACATTAGAAAATCTTAGATAGATAAAATGTTAGTTGTTGACACGGGTGAAAGATAACTTTATTTCCCAGAAAACATTGCTTGTCTTAAATTTCTGCAGTAAATTCCACTTCTTGATATGCCAATTCAAATTCCAATTCAGCTTCCTATGATTACACTCAATTCAATTCACACTCACACTCATGAAAAAATTGGTAGAGAGACAATTCTACAGTTCTGAGTTTTGCGCAATCCTGACAGCCACTTCAGGTAAGCAGAAGGATACGCACAGCAATGATAATGTAAGCTCTAGATGTAAAGATTAAGCAGTATGATGTATTGTGGATTGTGTGTACAGAGTACTATTAATTGTTGTAAACCAAGGTTCTGTGAGGAACCCAGTTAAGATGTTTGTCTTTAGTCATTGTGTGACTTGCACACATCATTGCTAACTGTTTGAGTGAAGGACCAAACATTTTGTGTGGTATTAGAATATGTGGATTTTATGGACAATATAGTGTAAATCTGTTCAAGAAGCTCTATTTTACTGCAATGTGAAATTATAATTAAAATGTTATGGATTTTTTTTCTTCCACATGGGCCTGATAATGTCCCATGCTCCTGTTAAAAGTAGGTCAATAAGGGGCTTGGTCTCAGCTAAAATAGCCTGGCAAACGGTCTTAAAGGGACAGTACGCTTTATCCAGGGTTACAGGAGCCCACAGTTAAAAGCTCCAGTGTGAAATGTTCCTTAACTCAAGCATTCCCTCTACTTCTGATTAGCTTTTAAAATATTGCTTTTAATAACCTTTTAAAATGAAAAAGTCTGAGCTCAAACGTCAGTTGAGTGTAGTTTAGTAATTGTTGATATTGACAACCTCTCTCGGACATGAAAGGAATATTGGTAATGTAACTAGATTTTGTGTGTGTGTGTGTGTGTCTGTGTCAGCAAGAACTGTTTGTGCTTGTTTGAATCTTTTTTTTTTTTTTGTTTAGATGGTGATTCTGATTATTCTTCAAACTGAGTTGTCAACGGCAGTATTGGTCACAAAAAAACAAAACAAAAAAAACATAATTTATTTTTATGACTAATAATCTCTGCTTTGTGACATCAGTTGCACAATTCATTTAGGACTCAAGGTCTAGTGATACTGTGGTATGATAGTATGCTAGTGGATGACCTTTAACTAGTGGGGTGTATATCAGTCATCCTATTTATCCAGGCTTGGCTTGTGTGATTGGATACTTGTAGGTGGGGTATTTTTGCATATTTCTGGCTCATCGTGTCATGTGATTTGCTTTGGGCTCATGCTTTATTTGTATTTATATAATCTATCAATCTGAATCACTTCAGTGTTCATGCTATGGTTTTATGTTTTGCAATGACTGAATACAAATGTATTTACAATGTATTTATTTCAACTTTGCTCATTTATTTTTAATGAATAAAGTTATACAGCAAAGTTTTTATACAACAGAGCAGTTTTTATGTAGTGAAAAAAGGATCCCTTGACCTGTGATTTTGAATTTTTGGGGTTATTGCCACTTCCTGACTAGAGTGTGAGCATGAAGCATTTATTGAAGAACAATAAGAAAATATGTATAGGTCGAAGGAAGAACTGCAGAAAATACATTGAGAGTTCCCTTACATTTCTACCTCTGGCAATATTATTAATTTGCTAATTATTTGTTATAGGTTAATTTCATTATTGATCTTCATCATAGTAATTTAAAAATATAAGTGCAAATATAAAACAGCACTACACAACGGTATTAAATGTTTTCAAAAAAGTCTCTAGTCTTACGCTTACCATGGCACTTGTTTGAAATACTTTGAAAACAACAACACTGGTATTTCGCAATATAAAATACTATTGTATTACAATTTCAAAACTCTTAACATTTTCTGTTTTAGTATAATTTAACATGGAATTTATTGCTGTAATGACAGCAGTGTCACATGATCTTATGAAAGTCTTTTAATATGATGATTTGGTGAATAAAAGCATTACATAATATTATATATAATTATATATATTTGATAATGTTCAGTGTTTTGTTACAATCTTTATTGTTAAAAGTGCTATATAAATAAAAGTGATTGATATAACAATACAAAATCTTATAATATTAAATACTTATAATATTAAAATTTCAACTATCCTGCTCATGTGACCTACTGTAATAGAGATTCAGATATAGAGCATGTCTTGTAAAACATTACTAAAGCATGACAAAGCAGACTAATACCTTACAACATTAGAAAACTATCATTAATCATAAAATAGCAATTTATATGGAATAATAATTGGTGTTTTTGTTCCACGCGTCTAGTCTAATCGTTGGCTGCAAAAACCTCAGTACATAATCTGCAGCTGCTGTAGTGTAATGGTGCTACTCAAAACAATGAGTGTTCATATGACTCTGTGAAGACTCTAACACTAAATAGACAGAAGTGCAGTGCAGTTTGACACTTAATATCACAGACCTTCTCTGTTTTTACCTGAGATAAATGCAAGTAAAATAAACAGGCCTGAAATCTCAATAGTGGTCTGACTGAGATTGTACTAAGGTCAATAATGTATCAGGTTCTAACATTAGGAAACTAGGTGGGTAATAATATAACTTGTCAACATACAAGACATTTATGAAAGATTGCCAGATATCTCTGTGGGCCTGGTTGCTGTCCAGTGTGGATGAATGGGCTGACAGTCAAAGGTGAAATTTACCCCTGGAGTCACTGTGTCAGTGAAAAGCAGGTGATAAGTTGTGTTAACAGGTGTTTTCTGTGTGCCTTGGCTAGACTGACTTATTTAAAAACGTACACTGACAGGAATCAATCAGTGGAATTCTTTTTGAAATGTGCTTTCGACATGTTCTTATCAGTTTTTTTTCATAGTGTTTAGGTTTAGGGTTAGTAGAATAAGTTAACACATACTTCGAAAGTTTCTTGTAGTATGTTGTGGACCCATCAAAATAAAGTGTTAGAAGGTAATACAGTTTATACCAGTGACTGCTAGTTGACATGTCATTGAAAATACTTACTGTTAGTAAAATGTCTAAAATGGACTAAGATGTGGATGAAAGTGTTCCTGCTATTTTTAGTATATGGACACACACACATGGATATCCTGTGAAGTTCCTGTTATTATTGAAACATTCAATGCAATTACAAATGTCAAATTACTGTACCATTTGTACAGGTCAGACACACTAAAATATGTGTTTGTTAGACATTAAATGGAAAGCTTGCAATCTCTTTTAAATGGATCAGCTTAAATGCATATATCGATTTCCATTACAACAGAGCATTGATCAAATCCCCAATCCTCTGACATCTATCTCATCCCATCTCATCTCATAATTTTACTAATTCTACTTATTTTAAGGTATTAACATCGCCATTATAGCTGATATTCCCGCTTGTGCTTAATTCACAGCTTCTGCTTGATGCTGTGAAGTATTGCTGACATCCCTGCTTTAAAAATCTGCACTGCTATGGTGCAATGCAAACTCTGGCTGCAATGCTAGAGGGCTTGTTAGACATCCCAAAATTCAGTGCTGTGTGCCCTGGTTCTGATTGTGACACACAGAGAAAGAGAGAGTCAGGCTGATCACAGATTCTATGTGATTCACAGCACTGAGATATTCAGTCTTCACTTAATCACTTTCGTGTTGTCCCAGAGAACATAAAAGAAGATATGTTGATGGATGTCGACGCTGC
>JAUMHR010000011.1:1640786-1653796 GCA_032361145.1 Enteromius fasciolatus | reverse complement strand
TTATTTAGCACCCAAACTCTGGAACAATTTACCAAATACTGTTCGGGAGGCAGGCACACTCTGTCAGTTTAAATCTAAATTAAAGACACATCTCTTTACTTACACATAACACACTGATACACATTTTTTAATCAAATCCGTTAAAGGATAGTTAGGCTGCATTAATTAGATCACCCGGAACCGGGAACACTCCCCTTAACACACGGTGTACGTGTTATATCTTAAAAAAAATGGCCTCTACGCTAATATTAGTCTGACTCTCTCTTATTCTGTTCCTCAGTCCGTATCCAGATCAGACGGTGTACCAGCACGAAGAGATGATCTTCGTCAGAACACCAAGATGAGCTCTGTGGACAGATCGCCGGATCCAGATGCACAAACACACACACTTAGTCCTTACACAATCCAACGAGTTTAAAATTGAACTGGAAATTAGGTGTTGGGCGTCTGGCCAGAGGAGAACTGGACCCAACTAAGCCTGGTTCTCCCAAGGTTTTTTTTCCCAATTCTCTCATGGATGGGGTTTTTGTTCCTTGCCGCTGTCGCCTCTGGCTTGCTTAGCTGGGGACACCTGATTTCCAGTGATTATCATCGTCTTGACGAGAGAGACCATCTCTGCATTTGATGAATAAAGTTTAATTCTCGTCATTATACATTACCATTACTCTGTTGTTCTATTTCATAATGTTTAGTACTTGGCTACAAATTTGTATTGTTAAAAGCGCTATATAAATAAAAGTGACTTGACTTTCCCTAGTGTTTGTGTTTCCTGTTTACCTTGGACTGTGTCAGTTGTGATTGTTGTCTGCCTGCCCCGATCTGTCCAGCAGCTTCTCCCTGAGTCTATGGCCAGGTATGGATCCCAGCAATCGGCTTATCACTTTTAAACCAGACCGGCTGACTATTGAGAACTACATTTTTGCTATTCTGCGGGCTCATACATCGGGTCGCGGTTGACAAAAGTTTTTAAAGACGGTTTCCACTGTTGGGTCCAAGCCCCGAATCACAGTCAGGAGAACCATTGTCAGGTCCCGTGTCTGAATTTCGGCCAGCAGTGCCGTTCAAGTTACCCACGGATTCCAGTCCGCAGTTGTCGGGTCCAAGCCTCGAATCACGGCCAGGAGTGCCGTTGTCAAGTCCCGTTTCCGAGTCACGGGCAGAAGAGCCGTTGCCGAATCATGGCCAGGACTCAGTTCCTGAGTCTGGGCCAACCGTATTGCCCAGATACAGGCGTCATCGCCTCCGCTCTGGAGTATAACCTTTCCACCCTGGAGGGCGTCTCTGCTGTCTGTTCCACCCTGGTGGGTGTCTCTGTCACCTGCTGCGTCCCGGAGGGCGTCTCTGCCTCCTGGGCCGCCCTGAGGGGCGTCTGTCACCTACTCCACCCTGGAAGGTGTCACTGCATCCCGTTTCACCCTGGACAGTTGTTGTAGGAGCGTCTAGTGCCTGTGCCCGTGTACATCAACTCTGATTCAGCCTTATTCCTGTTACTCCGTTTGCCGGTGTTTTGACCCTGCCTAGTTGACTCTGAATAAAGAAACTTGCAAATGGATCTGCATGTTCATGTCTCCATGATTACACCATGGGTATGTGGGCTAAGGCTGCCCAAATGTCTGACTTGCACACACAAGCTTAGGCAAAGACAAAGTTAATTTTATGTATTTGGTTTTTTTTTTATGAGGCTTTGGTTAAAGGCTGGACATCAGTAATATATTCTTTGTAATATATTGTTTTGTTTTTTCTCATTGTGATGGATGATTGGCCTTTGTTTGCCTTTTATTCATGGCCAGATAATTTCATGCTTGTGATCACCCTGGTGTTCAAAATTGTGAATATGAATATATTTTACTCATAAGAATTTCTAGGTGTACCAATAATTGTGCCCAACATGTATTTGAGGGGAAAAAAACATTTATTTCATAATGACATTCTTGAAATTAAAGGTTAGATTTTTTTTTTTTTGTGTGAATTTTTAAAACAATTAATCCGTTTGTTAAAACAAAACAAACGGATTAATGCAGATTAATTTTTTTACAGCCTTGTTTGATCATATTTACCAAGGGTACCAACAATTTACACATTTACACAATCACATTTAACCAAATATGGAAAGTCACAAATAATATATTTCTGCCTCATGATTACATTCCAATTTAGATTGCAATATGTAGACATTAATTGAAATTTGGGGGGAAAACAATATTAATCTCAAATTGTTATGTGCAGCTTGAGACTATAATTGACCTGTTATATAATTGACTTCTAGGAAGATATTTGTTAATAGTTCAGTAAATTTATATTAGGATTATAAGGCCGAGAAAGGCTTGGCTGAATGAGAAGAAAGCAGAGTGATGTCGTACCAAGGGTATTGTGCCATTCACAACCAATAAAATGTTTTTCATTCTAATGCATAGTTACCACCCAGTGAGATGCAGATTCTCACACAAAACCTTTCAACTCACAAGCAAAACTTTAGACCTGCAACAAAATATGTGTGCCTAATGAAAAGTTAGGGAACGGCAAAGTGTTTTCTTAGCAATTACTTTATTTCCGTTAAAAACCACTAATATTCAGTGACATACATTTTAGACAAATTATTGCTATTTATTTTGTATATTTTTGCTGCAGCTTTGAAAATAGTTCCAAATGTGTAGTGTAGAGACGCAACATTACAAATCCAGGAACAACAGTGAACTTGACTTAAACTGCTAATTAGCATCCTGGTATTAAAAATATCTTCACTGTAGAAAAGAGGTGTGATTAACTGTGCTCATTACTGAACTCATTCACTGAACTGTGTTTCAAAAATACAAACCCTGGGCAATGTAGGAAATCTCAAAACCAATCAGTTACACAAGAAACCTTCTGAGACCTCATAGAAGCACAAATTGGTGGTCCATCTTGATGATCTAATGATGCATATTTTTTCAGAACATTTAATCTAATACTGTGTGGGAGGAGGTTAATGAAAGTGAACCGGTTTTTAGGGCTGTTATGAATCAGCTAAAGGGGACATGATCGTTAATCATGCAGTCCCATGAGGGTGGTTCATGCATCTAAACATAAGGCAAGTAAATCAAGAGCAGACAGAAAGGTTTTAAATGAAATCTGTATTTATGCATCAAGGTTATGTTAAAATAATTCACTTTTTTGCATCTAATACGTACATGCTGACAATGTTTTTAACATTCTGTACTAGCAACACTTGTGTGACAAGTTGAACTTCATGGACCATCCATATTGCAAAGATAACCAGCCATGTAGTTTGCCACTCTTTGATGTAGAACTTTTTGGATAAAAGTTTTGTAAATGCTGAATTTCTTGTATTTAAAACTGAGTCAATTCTGACTCTGATAGAAACTAAACTTCTCAACTAAACTGCTCATATCTGACCCAATCCTAATTTAGAAGCCCTGACTTGGGTTGTCTTTCACTGTAAACACAATTTTATAGGCCTCATCTGAAAGAACACTGACCTCTTGCTCTCTAATGAAATGCAAGCAAAGCAACCGGTGACAAAGGCAAACACCATCTGCTCAGGATCAAACTTAATGAATAAAGATGGACACAGAACAGAAAGATCTCATATAAACTAGAATATCTGTTTAATCTTGTTTTTATTTAGCATTCACTAACGTTTAACTTATTAGTTGTACATCTGATATTGTCAAAAGAAATTATGAAAAGTAAACCATCCACTTTTTGCTATTATTTCAAACAAGTTTACTGAACATGACACAATTAAAATTTTAATTAATAAAACTGAACTGGAGATAGCTGAATGAACAAATAAATTGTTGTTTTGTCTTCATCATCAGTATGCATAACACAGATTATATTTTGGATTAGTAGATAATGCCTACTCTGCTGCACTGCAGTCCGGAATAGGACTTTGATAGTCTTTGATAGGGCTTGTGATGCTGAATCAGTGTTCTACAACCATTTACTCTCGATTGCTCCCATTCTCCTCCTGTTAGCCTCTGAACAAAATGGCATTTGTGAGCATGAATGATCAAATCAGTGCTAATGACTCTTTCTGCTCGAGTGTCATTTCAAAAGGAATTCACAGCAGAGAGAGTTCTGACAAAACATTATGTAGAAACATCATGTAGGAAATTGAATGGGACATTGAGGACAAACATACAAAGTAATTCTGTTGGCCTACTAAATATGGCCTTTTGTAAAACTGACATGAAACTACTGAAAATAAAACAGATTGAAAAATGACCCACCTAGTCATCAAGGTTTGTTGTAGTTTTTCAGAAATTCTTATAACAACTGTATGTAGCTTTAGGTATTTTTGCAATTTCGGAGCTCAAAATTTATCAGTCATAATTACAGTTTGATTAGTAAAGTTTACATTGAATATTTTATTAATTTTGTAGATGCTCTTCCCTGGTAGCAGCTGTACATTATCTTTTATTAGATAATTTAGAAAACAAAACATCCCACTAATTAATTTATTAAGCTGATCAATGAAAGGTACTTATGTTGGATCACATCCTACATGCATACAGGCTTTGTCTGAAAACTGAAAAAAAAAAAAAAGAAATAACTGCCTTCAGAAGATGCAATCCAAGGTTAGAAGGAATCGACATTCCAGTGTCTGCTTTACTTCCTGTCTCATGAAATGCCTCCATCTAATCAGTTTTTGCAGCATATGTATTCTTTGCTGTCTTTGATACAATCCTGAGCAGTGGTTGTTCTACGATGAATTACTGGGTGAGAGCCCCTCTCAGTGCGATCTTTTTTTTAAAAGATTGGCTTAAAAGTGTGATATGAAGAAATTATGTCAAAAACAGATTTATAGTATTCTAAATTAATTCTCAAATATTGAAATGACTAGACTATTCATTATGTTTCATGTTTTATACCTGATTTTTATATTTTACTGTAAATATGTATTGTTGTTGCATGATTATTATTATTCATATAAAAAACACCCACACACACTATTCCTAAAATCATAACAAGCGGTATGTGTTGAAAATGACCAATCACAAGAGCGGAGAGATCTGACAGTTGAGAGAGCGTTGAGCGAGCACTGCTTAGCACCATTCTCGCGAGAGAGCTCTTTTGTACGCGCATAGTAGGGGTGTAACGGTTTACAAAAATCACGGTTCGGTTCGATACTATATAGTAGTGTCACGGTTCGGTATGTTTTCGATATGCCAAAAATTCAATTAAAAAAAGGATTTCTTTGATCCCCCCCCCCCACACACACACACATTTTCATTTATTAAAACTTACATAATATGACCCCCCGGTTCTTTACCGAACAATGGAGCTATACTTCACATATCTTATGGGGTTTCTTCTTAGCAGCAAATAAAGAAGTGTTTTGGAAAAGTCAGCCTTAGATAGTATTTATTGATTTATTAAAACTTCAGCTGTTTCAAATCGTGAAAGCTGAGTGTCCCGTGTTTTTAGTAGATCGTGCATGCCATCCACTGACATCCAGGGCGCCATTTTTTCCTGCGGGACGATCCGCGTGAGGGGAGACGACAGGGGAGAGATACACTATTTAATTTTGTGGTGTATGTGTCACCAAAGGCTTAAACAGCTAGATGCTGGGTTGAAATGGCAAAGGTTGAAATGCCTAACGTTACCTGAATGCCGTGAGGACAGTTTGTAATGTCTGTGTTTCTGGTTCTCATCTGTTTGGGGGTGGGAGGAGCAGACAGCAGGTTCCCTGTCCCATCGTTTGCGCTGACTTGTTGAGCGTAGCACTGAAAACATTATATTTTACACAGTTTACTCTGTTTTTTTTTTTTCCTCTCTGAATCGTTCGGTTCGCATGCGTACTGAACCGAAAGCCTCATACCAAATTCAATACGATTACGCGTTTCGTTACACCCCTAGCGCATTGTGTTCTGAGAAAGGTTTTCCGCGAGGGGATACTGTTTGTCTTGTTTTTTTATGTGCGCTAGATTTGAAACTATTTAAACAGCATAGTGACAGGTATGATAAATAATAGAAAACCGGTTAGGGGTGCAGATGATTTTCTCCCCCCCAAGTGTAGTGAAAAAAAAGCCACGGCTGCCCCGTTCGCCCATGCATAAAACAGCCACTGTCCATAAGCATAAAAAATAAAAAATGTGTCTGAAAGTTGTATTTAGTGGTCAGTTTGTGTGTCAATGTATGCAACTTTTTTCTCTTTTAATGTTACTTCTAGCATGAAAACAGTAATATTATCAACAAAGAATTCAGTTCTAGATTATTAAACCATTATGTTTCCTCAGAGGCCTGTCCGAAAGCAGTTTGGTCAAGCAAGGCTACAAGTCAGTATTTGGATGCAGCCCAAGTGACTCAAGACAAACACAGTGATGGCTTTGAACAGGGTTTAGCTCCAACCAGCTTTAACACATTCACCCGGAAGTTTCTAGTGAGTCTGAAGACCTTGATCAGCTGGTTCAAATTTGTTTTAGTAGGGCTGGAGCTAAACACTGCAGGACACTGTTCCTCCAGGAAAAGGTCACCACTGTTTTTGAACTTCAGGGATTCACACAATGTCTTTGCCAATCACAGAACACTGAACAGCCAAAACTTGCATTCAGCACTGGAACATGACTATGCTCTGAAGCATGCGTTTAGAGCCACTTCTTACTCATAGTGCACATTTTAATATATGACTAAATAAGCTAAATGGAAATAGGAACCAGTTGAGGAAATGTTTTCTGCAGCATTGAATCCACTTCTGATTGCTCTTGATAAGGGAGAGCACAAAAGACTTTAATAAGCTTTAAAAGAAAGATACATCTTTAGAGATTCAACCTTGGCACAAGCAATTAACTTTGCTGCAAAGTCAAGGATTTTAACTTTTTCAATCACAGATAGATAAATTCAGGACGCCATAGATCAGTGACACAGAAAATTCTTCAATAATACAGAAAGTAAAGATTAGAAAAAGATGTTGACCCCAAAGGGAATACTGCCAAATCAATTACTCCAGTTCAGTACCAGCGCAAATCCCCAGAGAAACTGGAGAGTAGTGTGACTGGTGGGAAGAATACCGCTTGATGCTGTGACTTTAAATGAATGAAGCAATACCTTATTATATACATCATCAAACTATCTAAGTTAATCTGTGTTTTACTTCAGAGAGTGTTTGCAATGAGCAATGCTTCTAAAAATACCAGGGATCAATGCGTGAAACAATAGGACTCAGAGTAAAAAAGATCGAGGCACATCAATGACACTTCAAGGGCTCAGGAACATAATGGATACGATCACAAAGTGGATGTCAGTCCTGTTTGGAGTGCAAAATAAATGTATCACATACGGTTTGGCTATTAGCAATGGCAATGGCAACAATTAAAAATGGCACCACTCTACTAATTCATTCATTCATTCATTCACTGCTTAATTTTGGGTATCAGGAAACAGGTTTTTTCTAAACAAAACTTAATTTATCAACAGAGGGTAAAAAGTGTGTAAGAACAGTTTCATGCAAAGCGAGTGATTTACAAACTTGTACTTATATTTAGGAATGTGTGTAAATGTAAAGACAAAATACTGAAGCTTTTCTACCCACTGCTAATAAATGAGGCCCCTGGTTAGTGTCTGGGCAGAAGAACTAAAAAGAGCCGGAAAAATTATGGTGGAATATCTAAAAGGATGAGAGCAGCAGGAACTGCCTGGAATCATTTAGAATAAAAATGAAAATAAAAATTAAATCCTTATTAAAGTTAGCATTAATCAAAGCTATTGCAGGTTTTGAAAAGGGGCCTGACTGATCTGTTCATATGTATATTATTAGTATATTAGTAGATCCACTGTCTGCTGCTGAGTTACATTAAGGGATAATACCCCAAAAATATAATCTTTTATTAATGTCCTTTCATACCCATATTTCATATTTTAACACTTTTTTTGCCCATTCACTGAAATTCAAATCAACCAAAACCAAAATCTCACAATTAATACATTAAATTCATACAATTAAAACCTCTTTGGATTGACATGAGTAAATGATGACTTAAAGAATTTTAATTTTTTTAAATAGACTGTCACTTTATTTTGATAAATATAACTGTCAATCTCAAAAATTGGCTGTATGAATGTAGCCATTATTACAGATGAATTCTAACATTCACATCCCCATTTCATTTTCACCCACTAAATACTGTATACAGAAAGGGATACAAGGTTGCATCACACAATCTCCAGTAGGGCCAGAGACTGTGAAAATCTTCAAAATCTTTGTCCAGATATATCAGAAAAGCCCATGGGTTTTACAAATCATTTGAAGAATAGTCCTGCAATGGGCTAACACAAATGAACTAAAAGAACAATGAACCGTAGAGGAGATCAACAGAATTGAAAGTTTAATAATGCAATAATGCATATCAAAGTACATGCATAATATATAGTTTCTTCGAGAGCCAGAGCCAAAGCCAGCACAGATAAAAGAGGCACCAAGGCAAAATATTTCATGACAAATAATAACATTGGCAAGTGTTGTATTGATTCTAAGTTTAAAAGCTTGGAACAAAAAACATTTCAGCTTGGAACAAAAAGTAATAGCTCAGTCAAAGTTGGGTCTGCACAGTAAACACAGAAACCCATCAATATCAATCTCAGACAACAGAAAGACTAGGATATGGACTAAAAGAAGGTATGTAACCTCCACCAGGCACTGAATCTTATCAGAGAAAATTCACTTTACAGCCTGCCAGAACAATGCATGAATTGCAATCAATAAAATGTATCTGTTGTACTGTATTAATGTTTCATTTCAAAGTCTACAAACTGCACAATGCAAAACCCTCTGGGTAAAACTATAACCAACACAGCCCATTAGCATGATGTAAAAGAACAGCTGAGTATTGCAGATTTAAAAAAATATTATTTTTCCACACGCTGAAAGGCTGCATTGACCAGCATACAAATGTTCATTGAACGGGTTACAACATCATTCTCATATTTTATAAATATATAAATGCATTTTACATCTGGCTGAGCAGCAATCCACCAAGCCCCAAAGCTCAGGTATAAAACCACTCACCGTCATAAATTAAATTTGCCACTGGGGTGTTAATATATCTTGCAGTAAGGTTACACTTCATATGTTCATAAGTTTTTCAAATAGAAAAGCCTGACAAATTAGATCACCTAAAATGTGCCTGTTACATCCATTAGCCTAAGCCAAAGACCCATATACAGCTATGACCACCACTTCCAGATTCTCATTTTTAGGAAATAATAATGAATCAAACCAGCAAACTCTTTTATCCCTGATCTCATCTGACCTAACAATTAAAGAGTTATTTTTTACACCACTAGAGACATCCATAGCATAGTTTGGTATGTTGTATGGTATGAGACAATGCACAGTTTGGTGTGTTAAAATATGAAAAATATTTAAAGTTTTAAACAAAAAATAACTTAATCTTTAATGATCTTGCAAATTAACTTTGCTTCTTTTATATGCATTCATGTAACTAGAAAGGTACACCATAAATATTTGGGGTCAGTGAAATCAGGAAAGATGCTGTTATGTTCAGCTGACGCGTCCGTGTATGTATGTTTATCTGTTTCCATGCCTGGACTCATTCACACGAACTCACATCTGTTGTCACCCTGGACTTTCATTCATGTCTCTGTTCTTTCTGTGTGTTGTCACGAATGTTCATTCATGTCTCTGCCTTGCTCATCTGTTACTATATCTATTAATTGTCTAACTCCTCCCACTGACCTAGATTCACCTGTATATAACCCGGAAGTCTTTGTGTGTTTCCCACGGTCCATTGCACTGTCAACCCCGATCGTTTGGCCACTCCGTGTTCCTGTGTTTCCCGTGTTTCCCGTCTGTTTGGATTGTTTTACTGTGTACCGACCCGCGTCTGGAACCTGACCATTCTTGTGCCTTGCCTCCACCATCCCTGTCTGCCGGATATGACCTGAAGCCTGTCTGTTTTGCTCTGTTTTTGTAATAAAGTAGCTTTTGCATATGATCCCGCACGTCTCCTTGCTCCCTGATCGTAACAGATGCATTCTGTCTACATGACAGAAAAGAAACTGAAACTGAAAAATGAATCACTCTTTACTGGCATCTGAAAATGGTGGTACGTGATGTCACATAAGCAGATTACTTTATCAAATCGAATGATATGCTGCATACATATTATATACTAAATAACTGACCTTTTAAGCTTGACTTGGCTTTAAAATGTGAACAGTTGGCTACTCGCATCATTGGTTTCTAAGAATTCAATGTGTACTAGCTGTTAATGAGAAAAGCTAATTTTGACATTACATAAGTAGACAGGTCTCTATTAGGTTACATGAGTGGGCAGCTGTTGTGAGCGACTGGCCAATTATGACTGCTAGCCAGTGGGCCACATCTGAAGGTAAGCTGCGCCACAAAAATCACACACAACACATCGCTTTGCTCAACAGTTCAACACATTTAGTTTACAGACGTCTTATCTTTACATGGAACATTAGAATGTAATGCATGTGATCAGGGTTCAAAATTAACTTTTTTGATTTAAAAATTTGATAATTTTATTAACAGTGCATGAAAAACGCACAGAAACACAAAAATTAAAATTACTGGTCCCCACCACCATTAAGATTTTATCATAATAGACACTGATTTAACTGTGGTGACATACAACATGCCATTGTGTTAAAATGTAAATATAACCACTTCTCAAGGTCAAGAACATGATCTCTTTTTAAATGAAATACCAATGGTTATATAGGCTAATTATTTATTCTTTATTGTTTACCATATTTGTCACGATCACAGCTGGCTGCACCCACCATGTTTGTCTGAGAGCACTCCTGCTGTTCATTCACATATTGGACTCAATATCCCATGATGCATCACTCCCTCACAGCTGTTGTCTATCTGGTCATTTGTCACTCATTGATGTCACTATAAATGCTAGCTTCACCTGTCAGTTCTTTGTGAAGTGTTAGATTAGTTTCTACCATTTACTCCTAGCGTGTTATCTTGCTCTGTTTGTAGTGTTTTGACCTGGACTGTTTAACCGTTGCTGATACTTGCTGCCTGCCTCTGAATCTTTGATTGTGTACCTCGACTCTGATAATCGCCTATTCCTCCTGATTCTGTTTATTGATGCCTGACCCAGTAGGTCTAAAGTCAAAAAATTGTTCTTACTGCAGATGGATCCGAATGTCTCTGTCTTCCGCGTTACAACCATGTTACAATCAGCTGTGATCATCAGTTTATTTTAAATAATAGGCAAATAGGCAGATGTCTAATGTGCAGATAAGTGCTGATCTCTAATCTTAAACTTTACTCCAAAATCTAAGCAAATGCATGGGATTTGAGTTGCATGATTTAGAAGGGCTTGGAAATGTGCACCTGGTCCAAAGATTGACGTGCATTCACCAGCATAACTGGACTTTCAATCTGTGCTACATGCCACTGTTTCTATTTTAAAATCGATCAGGTTTTGTTTACTGTTGTTTTACTCTCTTCTGTTAAGCCCTAGTGTAACAAGATGTAGAATGTCACAAAGCAAAAATCTCTCTAATGTGTAGTGCTGGATAGACTGATTTGTTTTATAGAATCAGTTAATTCTGAAGAAGTGTATAAATGTACTGTGATCTTTCACGTTCGCCATGCTTTTGCCAAGTAAGACATGATCCTGGATCAACAAGTCTTTTAGAAAACTACTGGCAATAAAACACCAAGTGACCGAAGACCATCATTAGAGCATCATCAAAAAACTGCCACATTTTTTTGATCACATGCAGGGTTCGAAATTAACACCCACCAACCCGGCCAAATGCGGGTTAAAAATCATTTTGCTGGGTATTGATAAAAACTTACCAGCCAGTTTGGCCAGTGACGCATGAGCCAATCATATAAATCATGTCAGAGAGTCTGGGTCGTTTGTCCCCTCCATCCTACATTTCACATGAACACTACACTACTTGTGACGTTTTAGATACCTTTGAAATTGAATTATTCATCAATTTCATTTCGTGAAAATTTCAATTTCACATCTCACACAGCGCGAGTAAGTTACTCTTGAATGGAGAATTACACACAAAATTATTTCAAATTTTCAGTTTTGACTAGCATTGAGGTAAACAGAGTCGATTACGTATTACGTGAATGTAAACGGTAACGTTAGGGAACGTATCAATCAGTACATTGCATTCGCGTGTATTCGGTTTTAAAGGGACAGCAGACTAATTAGTTGCTATCTTCAAAGTCATGGTAATTGTCACGATGAGCGGCTGTACAAACTTGCGCTCGCGCTTCCTTGCGGGCATGGAGAACTCGGAGACAGGAATCAGGATCAAACATGACATTTATTTAAACAAAACAACAAAAACGAGAAATGTGCAACAAGCAATGCAGAGTGGGACAACCAACACGTAACGTTAACATCTGACATTGAACTTGAGACAGGGAGTGACATAAATACAAAGACAGCTGGCAGATGGTCAACTCTAATGACAGGGGCGGGGTCACAAACGAGGCAGAGACATGGGGGACAGGTATGTAAACATAGAGCACATGGCACAAGAACATACACAGAACACGCCAACGGCGTGACAGTAATCAAGCAACAAAAGTAAAATCACTCAATGTCCCTGACTGAATCACGTAGTACTTAGTAGTTCTAAAGATTAATATAAATTTATTTATCTAAAAAAAATTCTGCTTGAAAGAATGAATAATATTGTAACGCAGAAGACAGAGACATTCGGATCCATTTGCGGTAAGAACAATTTATTGACTTTAGACCGACTGGGTCAGGCATCAATAAACAGAATCAGGAGGAATAGGCGATAATCAGAGTCAGCAAGTATCAGCAACGGTTAAACAGTCCAGGGGGCTGTTCCATAAAAGTCGATTAGAAAAGCGGGGATTAAAGTCCAAAACCTGACTTGGATGAGCTGAGATAAACATCCGCGCTCAAATCGGTTCCATAAAAGTAAACCGAGGATCATGTGATCTTACTAATTTGAGTCAGGTTTCAATAGTCTAGATAATTGCGTGTGCACGCCATTGTTTAAAA
>JAUMHR010000011.1:1615258-1638896 GCA_032361145.1 Enteromius fasciolatus | reverse complement strand
TTCGACGGATGTCGATGACGTAGCATCCTCGAAATTCTGGCTTCCGAGGATCCTTCCTTGACATTGAGAAACGCCCTAGGTAAATAGCATTCAGTAAAGGGGCGGAGCCTGACATTATAAACATTCAGGGCTTAGCTACATGTTTTTGAAAATACAGAGGTCCCAAAATGTAGATTATTAGGGAGATTCGGGGCATACTCCCCCAAGGAAATTTTGATTTTCTTGACTTAAATGTGTTCTTCTTAAGATGTTTTAAGCTCCTAAAATGGATAATAATATAGGTTTAAAACCAAGTCAGCAGGCAGTAGTAGCATAAATTATTTTCCAAGATTTCCAAGAACAGATTCTTAAACATGAAAATTAGATTAAATGTTGCAATAAATGATCCATGCTCTGGAAATAGAGAAGGTATAGTTTGTTTAGGTTTCTTAATAATAAAATAAATAATAAACAATAATAATATTAATAAAAAAGTTAATTCACATATTTAATTCACACTAAGAGAAGTTTATCTTGTGCAATATGTTTAAAATTAATTTTTACAAATTACAGGCATTTTTACCTTTATAAAGTGAGTTTTTTCTAAAAGTTTCCATTATCTTTTGAGTCAAATTCTTATATTTAATCAGTGAAATAGCATAACAACACATTTGGGCTGTTACCAAGCAAATTAAATCAACACAAACGCTGTATCTGAGGTGGCATTTAGACGCATTTCTTCTCTGTTTAATCCAAAATGAATTAACTAATTCAACTGCAGTTACAAATTCATAAATAATGTTTTGATATTTTAAATATAAAACGTTAAATAGTGATATTTTAAATTATTTGAAACATGAAAAAGTTGGAAAAATCGAAATGTGAAATTAAAACTACCAATAGATGGCAGCAAATCACTCTTAATAAGCGAGTCATTGAGATTGAACCGAGTCATTCAAACGGGTGATTCATTCAGCAACGAAACAGCATTGTGTTGCTCAGAGACGCAAAACAGTGGCTGTTTGGATTCATATTTGTAGAAAGCAAAAGAGCAAAGATGGGCAATATTATGTTTTAAAGTGTCTTAATTAACTTTTTGTTTATTGAGCTTTTGAGCTGTAAAAAAAATCTAAGAACACTGTAAATGGGAGCGTGCACTAGTCTAGACTTCATGTAATGTATGTGTGCGCTCTGTAGGAGTGTTTTGAATGGTTTTTGCAAAATTCTCAATCGCAGACATGCCTGGCATGGCCATGTAGGACAGCGGTGTGTCGCTGTCGGAGAGGAGAGAGAAAGTGCAGCTGATATCATTTAACCGATCTTGCGGGACGTGAAATTGCACTGTTTTTAAAACTAGATTTTATTTTTTACAAAACTACTAACAAACCCTAAAATATTCGGGGCTGAAGTCACCAATATACTTAAGTACTTAAAATACTTAAGTACAGTAACGAAGTCCATTTACTCAAGTAAATATGTGTTACTCTGCTGTACTCTTTACACCTATTGATATTCTGAAAGTCATGGTACCTGCACTTTAATAGTTGGGTCTTTCTCCCAATAAGGGAAGATGTTAGTAAAGGTGAGTGGTTCTGCACCAGCCAGGATCAGGTAGGCCTGAGGAGGCCGTCTAGAGTTCTTCTCTGAAAAAACAAACAAACATAAGAATGTCATTATTACACAGGAAAGGGGTATATATATTCTTTCCTCTGATCATGTTTGAAACATGCTAACTGTTCTGCCTTTGGCTGCACAGACGAGCACAAATAACTATTTAGATGCCCAGCCTCAGAGGGAACAACAGAGCAATGGATTTATTGATTTAATTACTATATATTGTTGCTAAACAGCTCTAAAATAAACATGCAATTTATTTTCCAGCTGTTTATATTTACAGAAATAACCAACTTTTTTTTGACTAATATGTGTTTTGTAATGTAAACTTGTGTATAAATGAGAAATTAGTTCGACGGTAGCTTTCTATGCATGGGGTGTGTGCACTCAGAAAACCACATTTAAGAAAGTTAAACTAATATTGGTTAAAACACATGATTTCAAAAACATGTTTTTTTAGCAGGTATAATCTGCAGCAGCTCTATTCTGGAAAAGGGTATTGGGAACAACAACTGATATGCATTTAAAGTGACATGCTCTAATACATCATGCTTCTGCTTCCACTTAATATAATATTTTGAGCTAAAACTTCACATACATATTCTGGGGACACCGGAGACTTATATGTTGTAAAAAAGGGCATAATGCTAAGTTCTAAGCGGTCATCTATTATAATTTTTTTCCGTCTTGTTTTCTCGTGATCACGTCTTATTTTTCTTGTGATCTCGACATAACAAAAGTTGTTTTCTCGTTATCACAACCTAATTTTCTTTGCGTGTCCAGCATAAGAACACCAGGCAGCATTATCTGCCTGCTGCTGAAATTATAGAAATATACTATTTAAAACGTATTTTTTGTTACCTTGTTAGGTCTATAGGCAGCCTAAAGGTCTACTTCAATAAAACAATCGAAAACAAATTTGTGTTTATTTAATACGTATAAATCCAACAAGAGGTAGTGTACAGCCATCTGAGCTCATTATGCTCACTCCCATGCATGCCAACCCGCAGCGCAACCTATTCCTAAAGCCTGGAATTCATCCCAGAAGAACGACGCGATGCCATGCACAGCTTATATCAGCTAAAGATATAATTTAATAATAAATAATATGTAATTTAAATATAATCAGACTAAAGTATCTATCAAGGCCGCCAAGGCATGTGAAATAAATATAAAAAGCAATAAGCTCATTTGTTTTACATTTCTCAAACAAAACAAAATAATAATAATAATAGGCTAAATTATTATTATTATTAAATCTATTGATTTCTTTCTGTTCACATTTTGATTTGATGTTAAATCAAACTTCATTCCTTCAAATGAGTTTTTAGTTGAGACCAAAAAAAAAAAAAAATATCGTGATAACGAGAAAACAACTTTTGTTATGTCGACATCACAAGAAAAATAAGACGTGATCACGAGAAAACAAGATGGAAAAAGAAATGATAATACATGACCGCTTAGAACGGTATAATGCAGTATGTCTCCTTTAAAGGTTTACCAGACCAAAAAAAGAAAAGAAAAAAAAAAATCTTATGTTGCTCAAACCCATGCGTTGTTATTTTTTGATATTTACATCTAATAAAAATGAATGGCTGTAGGGTGAATAAGTAATATCTGTAAGTACTGTAATATTTTGCATCTAAAGGGTTCGACTAACAAAAGTTAGAGAACCTGCCAGACAGAACACTTGATGAATTATCTTTTTTAAACTATTGGTAAAACTAGGATACTGTCTGTTTAATTGTACTGTTTATAGTCTGCATGACCATATTCTAAATCTTTTAAGCCAACCCAATACCTACACAACTACTTATTAACTATACATGACCCTAACTATATAAAACATCACAGGTATATTTACATCAATAGCCAAACATAATCTTTTTGGGTCAAAATTATTGATTTCTTTTGATTTATTTTATGGTAAAAATAATTAGGATATTAAGTAAAGACCATGTTCCATGCAGTTTATTTTTTACATTGCCTACAATAAATACATATTAACTTATTATTTAATATGCATCGCTAAAGACTTCATTTGGACAAACTATACACCAATGGAAAGCATTTAGGTGATGTTTTAATGTTTTTTTGTTTTTTTTATTACCCTTATGACTGATTTTCTGGTCCAGGGTCACATATAGTGAATGTGTTCCTCTTTTAAACTGTTACCAAACCATCCTAGAGGGCAGCACCACATCTCCTAACCTTGGCAGTATTGTAGTGTTGTCTCCATGGCACACTTCCTCTCACTGTCCCAGCGGATCTTAGCTGAGCCAGTACATTCTGTATCTTCTGGCTGCTGTCCTTGCCACAGGTACACTTCCATCCTGTTATCCACCAAGAACAAGGCTACAGAGAATAAGAAGGATAGACAATCAATTGACATTTTACAATGTGCAGCACATACAGATAATACAATATCACTGTCAATTCACATTAGAAGAATTCATGATTGCAGTCACATATAATAACATTATATACCAGGCTGAGGGGCTGAATACAAGTTCTCCTGAAGAAATGGCATGGCCATTGCATTTCCTGTAATTTGGGCGGGCCCATACTGCTCCTCTGCCTGAAAAGTCCCACCGCAGGCACTCAGACGGAAAAGACGTGGTGTGAAATTATATTTACCTGGATCTGCAAACAAACAAAGACAATTGTATGTAAAAAAAAAATACACTTAATGGGAACATGGGAACACTTAAACAACACAATGTAATTCCAAGTCAATCACATGTCTGTGAAATCAAACTGCCCACTTAGGAAATAACACTGATTGACAATCAATTTCACACGCTGTTGTGCAAATGGAATGAACAACAGGTGGAAATTAAAGGCAATTAGCAAGACACCCCCAATAAAAGAGTGGTTCTGCAGGTGGTGACTCAGAGACCACTTCTCAGTTCCTATGCATTCTGGTTGATGTTTTGGTCACTTTTGAATGCTAGTGGTGCTTTCACTCTAGTGGTAGCATGAGCAACCACACAAATGCCTCAGGTAGTGCAGCTCATCCAGGATGGCACAACACCGTGCAGGACAATTGGCATTTGCCAGAGAACACCAAGATTGGCAAATTTACCACTGGCGCCCTGTGCTCTTCACAGATGAAAGCAGGTTCACACTGAGCACATGTGACAGAGCCTGGAGACAGCGTGGAGAACGTTCTACTGCCTGCAACATCCTCCAGCATGACTGGTTTGGCAGTGGGTAATGGTGTGGGGGGTGGCATTTCTTTGGAGGGCCTCCATGTGCTCGCCAGAGGTAGCCTAACTGCCATTAGGTACCAAGATGAAATCCTCAGACCCCTTGTGAGAACATTCTGTATGCCGGTGCTGTTGAACTTGGGTTCCTCCTAATGCAAGACAATGCTAGACCTCATGTGGCTAGAGTGTGTCAAATGTAAGCAGACACTTTTTTTGGTCTCTGCAAGACAGACTTCAGTATAGGAGATGTAGATTATTATATAAAATGAGCTCCCAAAACTTACTGCCAGATTCTGAAGAATAAATAAGTGTGTGTACATCAACAGTCACTTTCAGCTTATAAACATATTACAAAATCCAGCAATTCATATTTTAATATTGCTTATATATTGCATCCTTCTCATTGGCATTTGATTTTTTTTTTAATCCCTTTTTTAGCTCAATTTATCTAGAAAAGAAAATCTGATTAATA
This sequence comes from Enteromius fasciolatus, assembly GCA_032361145.1. Classification (NCBI taxonomy): domain Eukaryota; kingdom Metazoa; phylum Chordata; class Actinopteri; order Cypriniformes; family Cyprinidae; genus Enteromius; species Enteromius fasciolatus. Next base: position 1,633,622 of record JAUMHR010000011.1, on the reverse strand, counting down.
ATTAAGCACACCTGGATATAATTTCACTTCCACCCTTTATCAGCACACACACACATATATATTACTTATACATAATTAAATACAAAATGAATAGTAGCTATTAAGAATAATGTGGTTTCTGTATTGAGTTTATCTAGTAGGGGTTCATTTTAAGCATTAGTTATTTAAATAACCAAATTAAATAAGTTTATTAATTAACATATTTAAACGTATGATCAAAAAGTGAGTGGCCGTGTAAAGTTGCTAATGCTTACATATTTCAGATTATAAGCCATGTGTGTGCAGGATGAATGATGAGAGAGCGACTAAGCGACTAATAAAATTTCGGTAGATGAAACCTCTTCTGGTCGACTAACAATAAGGTGATTATTAGGGGGCAGCCCTATTATAAATAAACATTTTCTTTTGTACCTTGCAGCATGCAGTCATACGATTTCCTGTCCTGTTTGCCAAGAGCATCCCAGAATTCCTTGGGCTCAGCTCCTTCCTCTACCTCATGCACTTTCAAACTGCTGTTACTGTTCAAACCCAGCTCACAAGCACAACTGTAAAGTGCATATAAACACAAAATCACCAAAATGTTATCACATTTCTGTTCAGACAGAGTGAATCAATGGATATATCTGCTCACATTTGAGTAAGGCGCTCCACTGTCCTCTTGCCCACTTTTTGAGCACCTGGATGAGACTTACAGCCATGCCACAAATAGAGCTGTCCCTTCTGTACCCCCAGCAGAAGCAAACTAGCACGAGAGCGCAGGCTGGCACAACAGCACTCTACTTCAACCAGTGAGCCTTCCATATCTGTCTCTCCACGCACACAGAACAAATGCCAGTCTCCTGACAGGAAAAACACATTAAAATCACATACAATGCAATTACTGCATATTTTTAAAAGAGGTCTAGTAAATAGTCATTGTTTTCTTAGTTTATTACCTGTGTTTTTGGAGCTATCGTCCCTGGAGCCCCGGTGGATGACTAGCCCTCCCTGGAAGAGTTGGAGGAAGCAGGGCGGTTCTTTTCCCTGTGTAACCAGCACTTGCGCCCCCCTGTGGTTGCCCAGCTCTACTGTCATGAGGGCAGATGTGCCGCGCCCACTGACACTAGAGTGACGTCCCTGCCAAAAAAAGCATGCTGTGCGTTCCCTGCCTGGGCCAGCTGTACTCATTTCACCAGGCTTTTGTCTCTTACCCACTGTGAACACATGTGATAAAATATTTAGCACCTTATTCAGCTTCTATTGAATTATATCATTTTCACAACTGACACATTTGCCTGAGTCTGAACTGAATGTGATTGTTACCTTTTCCTTTCTGGTCTGTTTTCATCATAAACATTGAAAACTATATGCATAAATGAAAAAAAAAAGTAGTAGTATATATTTATCTAATGCCATGTCACCATCTTAGGCTATTTTCATGACAAAAAAAACAAACAAAAATATACACTACAGAAAAAAGAAAGAAAAAAAAAGTTATATACTAAAAGTACAGTATTTATTTAAATTAGTAACATTAATAATTAAGGTAATTTACTAAATTACTTGTCTTTCAGGTCACTTTTGATCAATTTAATGTGTTCCTGATGAATAAAAAAATAGATTTTTTAGTAAATTAACATTGTAGGGGATAAGTGGTGCATACTGGATTACTACATTTTTAGTTGTAGTTTGTCATCTTACCAAGTGTACAAGTAACATTAAAGCTAAAGTTCTATGTCCCACTCACCAACATTAGTGACAGAGTATTTCCAGCGAATGACATAGGTGTCACCCTCATGCAGTTGGCCCACGCTCTCCGGTGGTATCTCAAAGTCATCAAACTCGCGGATGTGCCATGTGTCCACAGCTAAGGTGGCCAGCTCAGCTTGCCGCCCATCCTCAGAAAGTACCAATCCATGACCTCTCTGCACATCTACGCCCTCCAGCACCATTTTCACAGGACCTGGCATTCCTTCCAGCATCACTGCGACATCACACGGCTTCAGCTCAGAGTCACAGGTGGGAAGGTGCTGAAAGACTGGACTCTGGAGAAAAGAGAATATGCAGTGTTACGTCCTCTGATGTATTTATTTTATGTTTATATTATTGTGTAAACATGAACGGTCATGCTACAGTATTTTTGGTTTCTTTCTCTCTTGTCTACCACACTGCCAGCTTGAAATAGTTCAGTTGTGTCTAATTACATCACTCATCGCTGGATCCATCTGATTGGCTAACGAGGAGAGCTCTGTGGAGTTAAAGGCTGCAGACATCTAAAGGAGAGGGGAGGCAGTACTGTGGACAGGCAGTGTAGAGAAGAACAGCCTAGGAGAGGGTGCCCTCCTGCTTTCTGACCACCTCACCAGAAACTATTGTTTTCTCCTGCCTTAGACCTTAGCTTTTGTGCTATTGCCTGTGCTATTTGTTAGCCTGTTGTTTGTGCTAAGTGTAACTTCACCAGATGTCATATTTTTGTAATCATTGCTACAACCCTGTTCCTACTCTTTCTCTGAACTTAAGTTCTTTATTTAATTACTTTGTTTGGAGCAGTAGGGAGAAGGACGCCGTTTACTTTTGTACCATCTTTTCTCGTGTTTTAATTTAGTAAGGGAGCAAGGTAAGACCTCTGTCGTTTATTTTGTCTTTTCTTTTTTGAGGTTAAGCAGCTTTCTCTAAAACTAAGTTAGAATTGTTATGTTTGTTTTTTGGCCTTGTTCTCTCCTTAAGTTTGTTTTGCTCCTTGTTGATATTTGAGTTTGTAAATAAAATCTTTTGTCTGGCATTTGAGATTAGTGTGATCTCTTTTGGAGGGCTGGGACAGGAGAATAGCAAATTTGTATTCTTAATTTTAGACAAAGATCTGCCATCTCAATTCAATTTGTTACTTCCCTTCCACCCCTAGACTAGAGGGGAGTGTCTTTTTAAATGGAAAAAGTGTATTTTTATGAGTGTCTTGTCTTTTACCTTCACCTCCTCTACCACTGGTTCATCCTTGGAGGGCTTCCTCTCTGCCCAGTCTAAAAACTTCTCTTTGAACAAAGCAGTTTCATTGTGTTCTGACAGCCGACCAAACAGGGCCCAGCTCGGCCTGCCCTCACCTTGTCTGCACACAAACATATGAAGGCAAAAAGAGCAAAATTCTTGATAATCAGTTCCAGTTCTTAAATATCTGCATTTCTAAATTGAATGTAAAGACAGAGAAAGACTGAACATGACAGAACAATAAAAAAGACAAACATTCAACACTCAAGTCATTTTTCTTTGCCATCTTCAACTTAAAATTAGAACAAGTAACTTCAGGCTTTACATGCACACTCCGTATAACTGGAACCATCTGTCATGTAAAGACATTTTAAAAGAAAGAAATAAACAAGCAAACAAACAAAAACAGCATTATGCTATAATCATCTTTAAACACTTGGGGGCAGTATTGCAGTTGCACAAATCAGTCTGATTGTGAGGGTACATGTGTCCTGGTTTTGATGGCAGCATTCAGAGGTCAGCATTTTTTGAGAACCTAATCCAAAATTTTCTAAAAAAACTCACCTACAAAATCCTAATCTGTGAAGATGGGTCCAACAAGATTGTTTTTATCACCAACAGAGAAGTTATGAGCATGAATGGTCAGTAAAGAGGTCACTCACTTAGGGGTGTCTTTATTAGCTGAGAAGGGGTCAAGAGGGTTGACCCTGCAAGTGCTGTAGTCATACGCTCCACTCCAGATCTGTTTGCCCAACTGTACTGCCACCTTCCTGTGACTCAAAGGGACATCCTTTCCTGTCCAAACATACACCTCGCTACCGAAGTCAAACACCAGCGCCTGCCACATATACTCTGAGTTACGTTCAGTGTAATGGGATTAAGCACAGTTTATCAAGAAACAAAAACATGCACACTGAGGGATGGGACGATACACCTATCCCTCGATTATACAATCAAGATACTTGGGTGGCGATACAATATGTATTGCAGTTACAATACTAAATTTACTAAATAGTACAGTCATCTTGAAGTATAGGTGTGAATCTTGGTTTTACTATTCAATTCAATTACGATTATCATTATCAACTCAATGGCCCGGTTTCACAAACATGGCTTAGCTTAAGGTAAATTGCGATTCATAGATGAATCTTTTTTTTTTCCTATCCCTAACGCACACAGTGAACATCCACGACAAGAGGTTATAAGTGTCACACCTCCTTAGAGTTAAGAAGAGTGACACTGGGGATGGATGCGCAGGCCCCTTCATAAGGAACCATCTTATCTTCCTCCAGCCTATAGACACAGTTTGACTCCACTACCGCACTCTCATATAGTTCATCTTCCTCCGGCTCCCCTGCACCTAGTAAAAAACACGCACAGAAACATGTTTAAAAAAACAGACAACAAAACAAACAAAAACATATACACAATATATACACATATACACAAAAGAAACTGGAGTAACTTGAAACTAACTTAATTATGAGGATAAACTGAAAATGATTATGTGCCATCTGTTTATACACAATTAATAATGAGTGATGCTTTTGATAAATAAAATATTGTTATACACTGGGGCTTCATGCACAGGACCTGGAAGGATATGTGCATGTACCTCTGTAATCAGTCTTTCCTCCCAGCAGACTCCAGAACTCTTTGGCTGAACGGTTGTCTGTGTTGATTCCCTCCTCCAGCACAGTGACCTGGGGAGCTTTGCAGCCCAGATCTCTCTTTGTCTGGACATACTGAGCCATCTCTGAGCCCTGACAAACACACAATGGAGCATAATTTGCAATTCAGCTTTATTATTTTTTTATGTAGTTATGTTGTTATTGTTAATTAAAACAAGATGATAAAATCCTTATGATGTTTTTAAAATGTTTGGTAAATGAAATAAGACCAAATATAAATATTAGAAAAAAGAAAAAAAAAAAACAAGAAAGAAAACTAATAAAACAAACAAACAAAAAAAGACTCAAGTAAAAAAAATGGAACAGAATTTGATTTAATTTGTGGTATAGAATTACCCAGGGTTAATTACAGTACACCAAGTGTAAAAAGCCCTGTAATAAATAAAGTACAAAAATTACTGAAACTAAAGCCAATTCAAATGTAGTTAAACAATAATAAAAAAAGACAAAAGCACATACATTTATAAAAACGAATGGAAATAAGCAGTAATAGCAATCAGTAGCACCTTGGCTTTTTCGATTACATTGCCAAATTCTCCACTCCAGAAGAAGCAGTGTTTGGGAGTGATGAGCAGATAGCAGTCACCACTGTTCAGAGAGCGGGCTGTGGGTTCAACCAGACGCACCTGAACATGCCTGCGCCCTGTGTGAATTATTAAACAAATGTTAAAAGCAGATGCTGCATATTTAAGACAAAATAAAACAATTTTTAATTTAAAACAAAATTTTGCATGACCACTTTACCTTTAACGTGAATCAGCATAAGCTTGTGAAAAGGCACAGCGCTGTTGTTGGTCACCACCTCCGTAGATTTCACGTTCCGCAGATTGACTTTCTTAAAATTTTCTTTGCTGGCCAGACCTGCCAAAGCGGTGTCTGCCAAATTTGAGTGTTTGGCCACTGAATTCACACAGATAAGAGACTTTTAAAATAAAATAAGAGCGTTCATATTTGAAACATTTTCAGTATAACTGCTACTTCAATACAACAACAGAGGACAAGAATGTGCAGCAAATTAGCTGCATTAAGAGAGAATATGCCTTCAAAATGTACTTGTTAAAATTGACTGATTAAAATTGACTGTTAAAAAAGACTGATTTGTTGTCAAAACACAGGATTTTATTCTTAAATTTCTGAAGTGGGGGAAAAAAAACCCCAAAACATTCCATAAATTCATCACAAAATAACAAACTTAGGTTGCACTTTTTTTTGATAGCCTAATTTGGACATTCTGTTAACTATAAGTAACTTTGTGCCTACATGTCAACCACGTCATCAACTAATTCTCATTCATTTACAACTACACATCTACTAGAAGACCAGATTTTAGGTTTAGGGTTAATAAAGGGTTTCTCATAGTCGGTATGTTGTGGATCCATCAACATAAAGTGTTAGAATTTATTAAGCAGACAGTCTTCTAATACTATAATGACTGCTAGTTAACATGTAGTTGCAAAGTTACTTACTGTCAGCAGAATTCCTAAAGTGGACTATCAAAATAAAGGGTTGCCCAAACTTACTCCGCTCCATTTGTATCCTTTTGGTCTCCACGGAGGCCACGTTCAGTCTCTGCTCAGTATAAGCCTGTCTGAGGTCATCTCGTGCTGCCAGAGCACGGAGAGGGTTTCTCGAGCTCTTGGTTCTCCTGCAGGGCCGCACTGAGCGTTTGTGTTCCTCAACTGCTGACGTTAGTCTGCAATCAATGATGTACATGATCATGCATACATTGTATAACTACACCATAACAAAGACACCTAAAAGGGGCCATGACAGGAGAAATCAAATTGCCTCGAACTTTTGACATACAGTACTGTTTAAGAAGTCTTTGTACCATTATAACATCCTGCAAATTCAATAGCTTAATTTATATTTATATTTATACAACATCGCACCATAAGCCTGGCCCCTTTAGTCGCTTAATGGCTGATATCTGTCTACACCAAAAGCAAAAATTAACAGAACCCATAATAATCACTTACACTTTCTACAATAGATACAGTATAGAGTATGCAAATACATTTTTTGTTTCTGACATACTCCAGTGTACTGACAACAGGACAAATAAAGGAGTAAAGATTGTTTTCTTTGACATGTCCAGTTTAAACAGCTTGTTTGTGTCTCAGTATAAATGTCAAAAGGATCCAAGAGACAGAAACAAGTAAATGCTTTATTTTTAAAGGGTACTGTGTGTTCACCCAAAAATGAAAACTAGCCCATGTTTTAGTCACCCTCAAGGAATATTATGTGTATATGACCTTCTTCTTTCAGATTAATCCAATTGGAGTAATATTAAAAAGTGTCCTGGTTTTGTTCACGCTTCCTCATAAGTTTATAAGCAGGTTTGGCGTGCTGTCCAGGGAGCAGGCCGGGAGAACGGCGGTCTCGAACCCTAGCAATTAGAACCCTAGCGAGGGTAAGGGCTCGGCGTCCGGCTCGAACTCCAGCTGTCCCCCGGATTGGAAGTTGAGTTAGCGGGAGGCAGAAGGGGAGGGTTTTGCAAAAGTGAGATGGGACTGAATGGGAAGTTTGTGCTTTTATAGTGCTTTGGAACTGGTTTGATTGGGCGATCGTAACCGGGGAATGATTAGCTAATTGCTAACAGCTGTGGGCAATTCGTCCAGCGATCCACTCGAAAGTATGTTATTGTCAAAACATTTATTTAATGGCATGGGTGGGAACTTTTGTTCAACAGTCAAATAAAGAGCTTTAATCCATTTTAAAATGTGCATCATGTGGCTCTGGGATGTGAATAAAGGCCACCTGTAGTTAATTGTTTTTTTTGTTTTTTTTTTGTAAAAAAAAAAAAAAATTATATATATATATATATATTCACATCAATATTACTTTCTCCCTGTCATGTTTCTGTGTTCATCATTAATCCCTAAGTTTTAACATGGATGGATGCGCTTGATTTGACTTATGTACATTTCTTATTTATTAACACTGATTGAATTTGTCTGAAAGAAAAAAGCCACATGCACATAGGATGCTTGAGGGTTAGTAAACATGGACTCATTAAAATGTTTGGGTGAATTAACCTTTTAACCCTTAAATGTTTTTATCAACCCGGTAATGTACATCTCTCTACCCTATCCCTCCTTCATTGGAGTTGGACATCAACTTTCTTCATATTCCTCATATTGTTAATTCTAAACAATATAACAATAAAATAAATAAAATAAAAAATAAGCCTATTTTTTTATTTGTTGTAAAAAGTGTAGGGTTGCTAGAGACCCGAGGTATGTAAATGAGTAAGTTTTATTTTTTCTGTGCGACTATAAGACTAAGAGATCTGGTAGTCAGTCATAAAAACAAATATTATCATCAAAAATTTAACAGGTTTGAATGGCCCTACCAACTTTACAGAACAATTACTACACAATGAAATATAAATGTCACTGCTATTTGTTGCTGGATGTGGAGAATAACCTGCAAAATTAAAATCATCTGCATTTTCACAACAAAGCACAACACATGCATGCCATCATTGAGACCGCGTAGGACATTACAGAAAAATGTGTACCGTTGCAAAAGAGAAAAAGTGTCGCTCCTGTGGCAAAGATTACTTTGCAGCATTTTGCTTAAAATAGGACTTCAAGTAAACCAAGTGACAAGTAAGGCACCACACAACAAAGTGTTGATGGACATCATGGTAGAAGACAAGAACCCTACATGGGTGTTCGTTCTGCAAGAGAACACAAATGAACAACTCATTCTGAAGGTAAGGACTGACATAAGGAAATGTTCACATTCTTACTGGCCTATTGCTCCATTCCACACTACTGGTTGCAGCCCTGGTAAGTTATTGTTCAGTCGGAAACACTGTACTAAGTTGCCGGAGGTGAATGGATTTGTTTGCAGTGGGAGATACTGCAGTGATACAGAAAGATTCTGTTCAAAAGGAAAAGGGCAGACAGGCGGCTGACAAAAGACAAGCAGCAAAAGATTGGCAGCAGTGTACAGCCTGATCCAAGCAGGTGATTTTGTTTTGTTGATGGAACAAGGTACTTGTTCTAAGACATGTTTCTTTGGTCAAAAGATGGGTTTCCCCACAAATTCAGAGTACTAACATGGATGATGCCTGAATGGGACCAAACCATGTGTCTAAATAACCATGTGTCCATAGTCTGGACTAAGTGTACCGCACAAGTCTTGAAAAATGAAGCTATCGCGCTATGGGCTATACTATTATCAAATTGACCCACTATTTAACCTCAGTGATGCACATACATGCAAATGAGGCTTCTCCTACTCATTGGAAAAGTTTTAAAAAGTGAACTTTCCACATCAAACTTTAACTGCAGGGTGATAAACCTTTATTTACAAATTATATCAAAAGTGCTAAAAGAAACATATTTTAGACATCTTTCCTTTAACAGCTATGCAAAAAAATATACAAAAATGCATTGTCACCAGAATTAAGTTTTCTTTACAGCACATTAGCAAAAAACATTGATGCTTATTCTTCATCGTCTTTAGAATAATAGCAGGGCTCCAATGAATCCATTTAATTTAACTTTACTCCAAAAATATGAACTTAGGCTACCTGAAAATACTTTTGTCTTTAACGTGTTCGTTTATGGCCAAGATTTAGTGTTAAGCTGTTGGTCTTTAGAATAAATCAATTTTTCACCTGATTTTTAGACAGATAAATTCTGCACAGACAACTATGCACTATTTAGTACCCAAACTCTGGTATAATCTACCTAACATTGTTTGGAAGTCAAACACGCTGTCAGTTTAAATCTAGATTAAAGACTCATCTCTTTAACCAGGCTTACACATAACACATTTCTATTATTCAAATTCATTAAGGGATTGTTAGGCTGCATTATTTAGGGCAACCAGAACCCAGTGTACTTGTCACATCATATGTAGAACGACAGCTACACTAATATTAGTCTGTTTCATTCATAATCCTTCATATTCTTCAATTCTTCATGATTTCTACAGCCCAGAATGTCAGCAGAGACCAGGGCAAATACATGACCCCAAGTATAATAATAAATATAATATATAAACAAACTCTCGAAAAATCGTATTATTAGAGACTACCAACAACTATCATAGACTAACACATTGTATCAATTGTTATTTGAAATAAATAAGCAGAGAAGTCTATATGGAAAAAAAAAAGTAGACCATTTAAAATTTTAACATTTAAAAACTCAACACGGCATTCTGCACAGAATGCTCTCTTATGCGCTTTGTGTTGTTACTTATTAAATATTTTTTGCGGCCATGTACAGAGGTTAACTTACAGTGTAAAACGCTTATATGTTGGTTCAAACATTTTAAACTGGAAGAATGAAATTGCTCCCAAAAATGTATTACTTACTTAACCGACATAATGAGTGACATTATTGTTTTCAGTGATGTGCAACCTGTAAATACATCTCAAAACATGCGTTTAGGGTTTCATGACCCTTTAAAGAAGCAACAGCCAACTGTACTGGATTTGACAGAAGCTGCATTAAAACAACAGGTAAACAATTATATATTATTATATTATTTTATATTATTATTATTATTAATAATATATATATATATATATATATATATATTATAATGCTTTGTCTGTAAATTATGGTTTTATATAGAGAATGTTTTCACAATACTCAAATGCAATTTCAAAGGGGGCCTTGATGTGGTTTCCTATGCAGTAACATTAGCCAAGTATAACAAAGGCTGTTTGCTGACAACTTCAAACAGAATAAGGACTGGCTTTTTTATTTTTATATTTTATTAACATCAGCAAACTTCTAGGAATATGTCTAAACAAAATTTTCATTTTTGGGTGACCCATTCATACCCCCTAAAATAATAGAAATTAAGACCAGTATCTCACTTAGGTGTGTTAGACTGGATGATGCTGAAGTCTTCTTCCTCAACCAGGACACTGGAACTTAGAGCAGTGGGTGATAAGCCGCTGTAGAACCGCCCAAACGTCTCCTCATCGTCCAGTGTCATCACCTCCTTCTCTTTTTCCTCCATCACTTCGATGGTGGAGTTCTTTGTGCCCACAACTCCTATATGTTAAATGAAATCATATAAACAAATCCCTGCATACAACTATATTATGCAATTAGCTGCAAGTTATTAACACTGTACATTAATTAACCTTTATTGTGAAGTCTGTCCAAAAAGGACTCCAGTTTGTCCAATCTTTTATCTCCTTCAGCATCAGGATGTGTGGAGATTTCTTTCAAAAGGACATTTTCAGACATGACAGGAGGACACATTGTAAAGACAACAGCCTTAATAATACATCTACTTGGAATGTAAATATTCAAACAAGGTCACAGATGATGTCATAAACTGATACCTTCTAATGGTTTGACCGGTGTGCTGTTGCTGGCTTTCTTGCTGAGGATGATGGGAACCTCCTCTGTGTTAGGTGACATTAAGCCTGGTGGGAAACAGACATATCAACATGAAAACATTCTCATCACTGCTTGACCCACTGGGTGCACACAACAGCCTGATAAGCTATTTGCACGGATCAGTTATTAGCTTGGTTTGTGCATTGAAAGGTTTCAGGTCTCTTGCACAAAATATAGTCTTTGTCTGTAAACCAAGCAAATAATTTTCTCCCCACCTCTCTTAGCCATTCGTCCTGCCACAGAGAACTGAGAAGAGTCATTAGAAGCTCCTTTGCCTTTAACTTTCCACTGTTCCTCCTTCTCTTGCAAAATCTTCATACGTTCAGCCAAAGACATTTTTGGCTCTACATCTGCAGACGACTTCTAAAGACAGAAACAGAAAAACAACATGAAGCTGTTAAGTTGCACTCTGAAATCCCAATAGTGCTTAATAACTGAAACAAGCTCAGACTTTTTATAAGTCTTGCAAGAGAAACCACCTACTTAAGTTCATCTGACAAACACACTGGAAATGCATTGGAATATAAAAATATTCCGATTTCTGAATACGAACCACATATTAATGCCAGGTGTAAAGGAGGTCGTTGGCACAAAAAAAAAAAGCTTAAAATCATCCAACTGAGCTCTCATCTGTGGCAAATGAATGTCTTAAAATGAAGTAATGTAAAACACTTATAGAAAGTCAAGAACTTCAGGGTCAAGCTTCAGGGGCTGCCAATGAAATATATTTCCATGGATGTATGAAAAATCTGTTCTTCAGTTCTAGCAGTAATAACATCTAATAACAAAATATTGTGTTTTACAATTTTGGCTAATTTCCCTGTGGTCCACTGGCAAAAATGAAACTTTTTCTGCTTTGCTTATGTAGACCAAGTCAGTTCACTGTAAATTTTATGGTGCTGAAATGCAATAACAAATATCTTTTCAAAGAATATGCACGGCTTGAAAAGACTGGATCCATTAAACAGAAAAATAGCCCTTATTTTATTCAATTTAGCTGACATGATCTGGAGGGAATTTTAATTAGAGGGACAAGTTCCTGCATGTGGAAAAATTCAATGAGTGCTCAATGAGAGAGATTTAAAATGTAGGGTTAAAGCAAGAAAAGGGCAATATAGAGTTGCTCATCAACTCAAATATATTTAGCTTAAATTATATTTAATTCAAATGCTTTCAAATGTATTATTTTCTTATGAAGAGGAAAATGTGAAATTTCTTGTTTTGTCTGTTTTTGGTGACTCTAAAACTAGATATTTAACTTCTTTGAATTTTAACAGTAGAACGAAGACAGGAAAAGAGGAACAACATAGAAGATGTTGTAAGCCAGATTAGAAATTGTGTCACCCAAAAAAGAACCAAGGCTCGATGCGTCAGGGAATTTAAAACCATGGATTTAGAGCTTAAAACAACAATCACAAATTACTCAAAATCAGGTCCTCCAGAAAAAAGTTCTACAAACTGTCAGAATTAAATCCTCCATCCATCATCACCCAACAACCACTCTCATGAATCAGACACTTCATAAATGGGCCCAATGTCAGTGTTATAATAACAGGTAAGCTGATTGATACTGGAGTACGTCACTCAGACTGTGACTGAGAATAGGCCCTCGGGACTGAATGGGATGTAGACGGATTTTACTAAACTGAAGGCTTGAAGTCCCACATTTCTTACTGCCTCCACACATCTGGAACATATGGTCATCACAGGTGTCCCTTTCTATGCCTGAGTGTGGAAATAAAGCCCTTGTAAATTCTAGAATTTAATTTTCAAAGCCCCGTGGATAAATAATACCTGATGTGTCCCCAGTCCTTTAACAGGAATTTGAACATGAACACATGTGTACACACTTGTGCACATGCATTTGAGCCAAAAGCTGTAAAGCTTTTAAGCAAATAATTTAAAGGGAATTCATGGTGTTGTAGGGGAGAAGCAGGAATATTTTCCCTTAAGCCTCACAGGAAGACAACATTTTTTCCATGAAACTCAGGAACCAGAGCAATGTTTTATATAAAGAGATGTACTGACAGTTTCTGAGAGCTGACAATTTAGAGTGGATCAACAGTTATTTAAACAAAAACAAATGCTTGGATAAAACATTTAATTTAAAGCTGAAATACATATTTCATATTCATATTTGTTTGTTAAAAATATCTTAAAAAATCCTTGAAACAAGGTAATTTTTTATTTGATATAAACTTCGGATGCACAACGTTATTGGATGTTTTTGGAATCGGCAAATAATGGCTTTGACACTGACCCTGTATGAAAAATTATGCCCATATGAGTGACACTCGTATAGTTACTTCTTCTGAATAATAATTACTTCTTATAGTAACTTCTACTGAATAAAGAGTGAATCACTAATAGGTAATTTAATCATAAGCTTGGTCAACAGTTTTGGAGAATTTGATGCTTTCCAGAGATAGGAGCTACACTTGCATGACCAGGAGGCATTTCAAATATGGTGGCCAAGTGAAATTACTTGCCTTAAATGGACTTCTGGGTGTGGTAGCAATAAGATTACATTTGCAGTGTGGTCATTCTTGAAGCAAACTTGCCAGAATGGTGATTAGATTCACCGTTTTGAATTATCAAATTGAATCTGAGAAGGTAAGTACACAATGACTGTGTTCTGAAGTTGTGTTCTGAATGACTGAAGTTCTGTGTAAAATGTTAGGTGTGCAGCTTTCTCCTTTCAGAAGTGTTCGGAAGAGCTTGTGCTCTACATGATGACACAGTGTTTTCGGAAGGTTTCAAAGGATAAATGGATTTCCCACGCCTGCCGTAGTTGTGTTACTAGATTAATACATTTTTAAAAAACAAAAAAAATTACCCCCATATAACTTTGCTTTTCCCCAAAACTTTTTAACAGAGTTCGACAACACTGACCTAAACCCTGTCTGTGAAACTGGGCCTAAAATTGTAAATATAAATTTATGTCATTTATGTAATAAAATTGCAAGTATGTTTTGATTTAAAGTTTACAAGATACAATTTGCATTAATTAAAAAATATATATTTATAATATATATAATGACACTTAAATTAATGAATATATCCTATTATTTTATATGTCCACAATTATTTAATGTCACATAAATTCTAAAAAATAATGTTTTTAAATGTTAAGTCGATAAATACTCTTATTATAAAAGAACTTCATAGTTAATCTAATTCTAACAAGTACACACAAATAGTTTTTTGTGGTTTATGGGGACTCTCCATAGGTGTTTTTATACTGTACAAACCGTATTTTCAGTGCCCTTATAAATCACCTTCAAATTGTAATAACTGTGTCCTACCCTTTCTTTAAACAAAATTTGTCCCAGTGAACCAAACAAACCAGTACACACATACACACACAAAAAACCTAACCAAAAACAAATAAAAAAAAAATTATTTGTTTATAATCCCCACACAGGAGAGATTTGGTATTGTTTCCAAACAAATGGAAATCTACATCAGTATTGGCTATTGGCCAAGTTAAGTTAAAAAATTTCGGCATGTAGGGTATCTGCAAAAACTCAATATTGTGCATCCCTAATATAAACACTGAACACTTGTTTTCAGGGTGCATCTCAAATACAAATACAAGTATTTTGCCTAGTATCAGAAAAAAGTCAGAAACAATCTGCCGGTGCCACAACACACTTTTTTGGCAGCAGCAGGCATACACATAATTAAGACATAAATACGCAACACAATTTCCCTTATGCACCATATAACACTAGCACAGAACGTAATGTATAGCATTACTCACCTGGGAGTGGAGCACTACAAACTATGTTGAGGCAGATAGTGAAAGCAGAGAAGATAGAGCAGGCGCCTGAGGTGAAAAAGGAATGACACAGAGGGTAAAGACAGAGGTCAAAAGGTCTTTCTGAACACACTTGGGTGAATCTGACAAAAAAAAAAAGAAAAAGAAAGATTGAGTTTGAGGCTGTTTAAATAGAAAAATAATAGTATATAAAAAAATATTACATATGATATACATTATCATATTTTTTCAGAAATTGTTTTTAATACTTAATATTTTAAATACCCAATGTAAAGTATACAAGTATATTGCTGACCTAAATGCTAACAGACAAAACAAAAAAGAAAATAAAGGAAAAGAAAATAAATAAATATTATTATAAATATGATTATCAAAAATTAACTTAAATTTTTGGATTGGACAATATTCCTTTTTTTTTTTTTTTTTACTGTTTTCATGAGATTTATCTGGTTAGAAGGTAAATCAAAGTAGAGGAGAAGAAATCAGAAAAGACATCTCAAACAGCTTAACCTAAAAATCGCCTAAGGCTAAGAGCCAGACAAACTGTTCATCATGTGAGTCAATGACAGTCCAGAGCTCAAGAGGAGTGATTAGATGGTGTAACTGGATGTCAGACTCATAACTGAAGAGGTGCAAAGCTAGGAGCACCTCCAGGGGGACTAAACAGAGAAAGAAAGATTGAAAGAGTGTGAAAGAGAGAGGCTGGGCTAAGGTCATTGTTACAGTTCCCAAGCAGGTTTACCATAAAATTGGATTCCCATAAAATGTTTCAAATTGGTACTGTTCTTATGCTGAGCTCAATTTTTTTCAAAGTTTCTAGTGAGCATTCCAAAAGTGTGAGACAAAGCAAATAAAAGAAAGCTGAAAAGAAATTCAAGAAACTGACTCATTCTTGAGAGGATTAGAAACTGTGCATCAAATCCCTGGGGTTCAGGGAGATTTTCTCTGTATTTGATTTATCTGTAAGGGGGCAATACGTAAATCCTCATCTGCTGAGGAATCTCTAATGAGATATTACAAAACAAGTAAATTATTTATTTTATATATCATGCACAGCAATGCTCAGACCTGAAGATTTTGACACTGCTGTTTGACGTAAAAGCAATTATTGGTAAAATCTGTATGGCAAAAAAAACTGAAGCTGAACCAAATGAAGATGTGTGCTTGGTACAATCCTGTTACAAGCTATACGGCATTATGGCCAGTGGCTTAGCTTGGAGTGTCTAAAAGGAAGCAGCTGTAAGCAGTTGCATGTATGTGCAAAGTGCACCCTTGATACTAGAACTGCATTCTTCTGATTTCTTTCTTTGAGAACATCTGTTTTTTTTTTATTGTTTTTTTTATGTAGATCTAACTATCTGCCCTTTCAGAACCACTTCAATTATTTAATAACTATGTCTCATAGCATCTTCTTATGCCTCTCCAAATCTGTTTGCTACTGGATGTCACATCTATATTCTGTGGTCACGTCACATTTAGATAGATTGTTTTACAGGCTTTTCATTCAGCTATGAATGTCAAATTCATAAATCCACCATATGGCCCAATAGAAGGGATAATGCACTTAATATCATCTCTAAAACTCTGACAGGCTGATAAAGACTTTGAGGGGACTTCAAGGCTTCCTTAAGAGATTTTTTATAATAAACACATATTGATAGTGCAGTAACCATCTACAGTACTTGCCAAACAAATATAACTGGAGATAAAATATTGGTTTTAGTTGAAATGGTGTGATGAAGCAAAAAAGAAATAGAGAGCAATGAATACTACAAGAAATATGAACCAGCACAATGCATGGTCAACAAATATTAGCAATCAAATAGACAATAATAGTAATTTTCATGTATTTTCTAAAGCAGAGCCATATGAATGAGTCAGGTTAGACCTAACCTCTTTGAGAAAACTAGATGGCCAGACAGATGGCGAGTTGCTCAGAGTCAGCTTGAGGCCCAGACAAAAAAGAAGATTATTTACTGAAATTTGGTAAAAATGAGGAATTTCCCCCCACTGGAAGCAGTGCAAAATTGGAAAGACTTAATTTAAGATGTTATTCTTGTTCAGTTGTTTTTACATGTGAACAGTGATGTTGCTAGGGATTAAAGGCCCAGTGAAAAAAAAAAAGGAAAAAAAAAAAAAAAAAAAAAATTATATATATATATATATATATAAAGATGATCACTTGAATGATTTGAATTAATTGATACGCAAATTGTTACAAAAAAAATATAAATAGTATATACGTATAATAAAAAAATGTCTAATTCTTTAAATTAATTACTCACTCATGCACTGCATTCCATCTATTTTGAATCCATGTGATAATGTAATAAAATACTGTGCAAGGAAAGAGATAAAATTGAATAAAATTAAATGAAAGTTGAAGTTTACTAGAATACTACATTTCTAGTGTTTTGTACTCCACTTCAGTAGACAGCTGGCTTCTGACACCTAAAATTACCAGTGTGATGGTGTGAAAGTCTTGTGGCCTTTGTAAGCCTGCAAGACTGAAAGTGTGGATTTTTGCTATTTTTGTGGATTTAAAGTCATGATATACTGGCATTATATTGAATTCACCAAACCAGATATTTACTAATTATCTTTTTTGAGGTCTTCAGAAGAAAAACTTAAGCCAGTCACCTACACCCTTTAAAATTCTTTAAAACACACTAATGCATATTTTTGTGTGGGTATAAATGATCTGTGAATGAATGTAACTGGATATGATCTGATTAGATTTTAGGAATTAGGAAAGCTGAGTGGAAATCCTCAGCAGAGGAACTTGCTGATTCAGCATTGGAAACTAGCTCTTCCTTCCCCACCCTTCCCAATGGATTTACCATCCCACTAGCAGCTCCTCACATTGAGAGAGTTTCTTCTGCAGTCTATTGTTTTAGGCTGTCTCCACCCTACAGCCAACCAACACAGGCACTGCATAAATCCCAAACTGCACACAACAAAAGTGTTGAGTACTGTAAAAAGTTTCAAAAGGTTAATTCATCCCATTTTCTCAGCTACCGACAGAGGAATTTAAAGCTGAGTGTGTGGGTACCTTCTTCCTCCAGGCATTCTCACTTTCCTGCAGCTGAACGTAACGCTCAGCCAGCTGTGTTTGGACCACATTTGTGAGTTTACTCTTCTTCAGCTTGCCCCGCCAGTCATCTTCACCACTATTAAACTCTGACAGCCTGCCAAACAAAGTGGCTAAGTATTATTAACACACTGCAGACACAGAGATTGAACTTTCCAATTAAGCAGCTTCTGTGTTTAGACTGTGTCAGTGATATAACAAACAAACAATTATTGGACTTCTGTGAGTTCATTCAAAGCAGTGTAATTTTAAGAAAATGAAGGTTAAAAGTAGAACCAGTGTCAGAAGTGTGGTTTAGACGTTGGTACAAATGCAGAGAATGTGGGTTCAAATACAGTTCTGATCATCTGTTTATTATATATATATATATATATATATATATATATATATATATACACACACACACACACAGGGAGGTCAATAAGTATTTGATCACCCTCTGATTTTGCAAGTTCTC